>JANKKI010000029.1:3312500-3912500 GCA_025175665.1 Cinchona pubescens | reverse complement strand
AAGCGTTGAACGGACAAGTACTGACTAGTAGTTATCAAAACAACTGAAATTCGAGCTCTGCATATTATTGTGAATATTTTTCTGGCTATTAATTATTTTTAATATGTTTTATAATTATTTGTTAATGTCCTTTTGAATTTGACATTATTTCTTGGTTGTATAAGTCAATACTTATTATTATAACTTATTATTTATTAATCATATAGTAAAAATATTTAATTAGGAAAATAACCACCGTGAGATGGTGGGAGGTTTGGCATAAACCCCTACCATGTATATTAATATTATAAAAAAATGTACAAGGAATAAAATTGAACCTTACCTCCAAATCCTTTACAAGTTATAAAACTAATCTAAAAATTTAAATAAAATTAATAATCTATTTACTACATATATATAAGGAGGGGAACATAGAACCTTACTTCCAAACAAAAAATTATTAAACATTAAAATCCTACGTATACTATATATCAATTTGGTGAACTATATCACCTAAATCAACAAATATTCTAGGACCATCTAGTAGGATGAGGGCTGCTTGTGATCCTTGTTCCATTTTCTTTTAATGGAATTAATTTTTAAATAAAGAAACAAATAAAGTGATATTATGAAAACTAAAGATGCAAGCTACTAAATTTTCAAATAAAAGAATATAACAAAACAATAATAAAGAAAAAAAATAAGAGAGTTGATAAAGACAATTAATAAATTCAAAAGTATGAAAAAACCAACTTGAAAATTGAAATGTTGAATTTCAATTTATACACTTGAGCACTTCACAATTTGAATTTTGGATAAATCTCCAAATCTTCAATTGAGCTCTCAACTTAAGAATTGAATTTTAAATTTCTAAAATACTATATATTATAATTTAAGTAGTATGAAAGAAATTATAATTGCACTTGGAGATAGAGTTGGAGAGTAGAAAGATGAAATAAGAGAAAGTAGAAAGAAATTGTTGTGTGATTTGTTGAAAAAATTGTGTGGTATTTATAGAAATTTTTTTCCAACATTACCCCCAAGAACTAGTCGTTTTATAGCTGTTGGAGGGGTAAACTGTCATTAATAGCTTTTTAAAAGAAAAAATTGAAAAAAAAAACGAAATTCCAACAGGTGGCGCTCGTGGGCCCCCAACAGTCGGCCCGATGGGTTGATAAGAGAGCTGAGCTCGTTGGTCAATGGTTCAACCCATTGGGTCCTGGACCTAGGACCGAGAGGCTCAGCTCGGGGGTCAACCCAGATTTTTGATTTTACGACGGGTTGGCCCGGCCCACTGCCACCTCTATTCCTAAGACGCGATTTTGGCCATTTTTAGACCCTTTTAGCAAATATGTCCAAAACCCCCCCTATCCCTAACCCCATAAAAACACATTTTAAGGGTTGATTTGAGAGCGCCATAACCTTAGTTTTCTCCTTCTTTTCTCGTCCCTACTTGAGGAGGAATTTTAGTTTCTTCTCCATTCTTCCTAGACTAGTTTTCTTCCATTGATGTGTAATTTGTTCAGTAACTTTGTAAGACATCTTTTATGTTTAATGTACTTCTTTTATACGTTTATGTCATGTTCATTTATGTTTTCAAATCTTCCTTTAATGCTTTCATCTACATAACTTTCAATGCCTTCATCTACATAGCTTTCATTGCCTTATAATTATTGTACTACTTTTCTGGAATGATGTTTAGTTCATTTAATTATTTTTCATACTTCTATTTACTTTCTTGTTGTTTATTATGCATTAATTAGTAATGAGTTAGGGTTAGGTTGTGATGCTAATTATATATGAATATAGGTTAAAAGGTTGATTAGGTGATAAAATGGACTAATTAGACAGTATTAATAGGGTTTAGGGTTAATTAGAAAAATTAACTATTTCCTTAGTTAATTTGGGCTAATTGCGGGGATATGAAAATTTGAACATCCATTATAGATTTAGATTAATGTTAGAATTATATGTTGGCGAATTTATTCACTTAGTTGGTTATTAGAATTTCATAGATAGTTAATCAAGTTTTGTTGGATTAAATAGTAGGAAGGATCTTTGCTTAGGTTAATTATATTATAGGTTAATCAAGTTTTGTTATCTAAGGTCAGTTGATTTAGGTTTTTATTTATAACTAGATGTTTGTATCTAAACGCAACAGTGATGGATGTTAAAATTCTAACATTATCTTTTGATCCCAAATTTAAACACAAAATCTTATACACATCTAAATGATGTGGGAACTCTGTTGTGTTTGGATAATAAACATTTTGTTTGAATATAGTTATTATTTAATATATTATTTAAAATATTATTAAAATAATTTTATGAATGTAATATATAAGAGATAAAATATTTATTAAAAAAATTATGAACAACAAATAACCAACTAAGTGAATAAAGTTTTTTAAATAATATTTCAAATAATAACTATACAAATATAAACGATTCTTGTATTTTTTATTATTCTCCAAATAATATTCTATAATCATTTTATACACTTTTTAATCACTTTTTTATCTTACATATATTTCATCAAAAAAATTGATATTTGATGTTTTTTAGTTGAGATAGTTAGGAGGCCAACCATGAATCAGCTTGTCCACAATACAAAAATAGAGTATTTTGACTAGATAAACCTTATTAGCAGATTTGAGAATGCTGCCTTTAATATAAATATATTTTTTTTAATAAAAGAACGTCCATTCTTCTGCATCTTTCCTCAATTACAAAATCTCACTTCTTCACTTTACTCAAAAAAATTTTTTTTTTGAAAATTGTCCATCCAATAACGAAAATATAAAAACAAGTAAGATATCACTTATATATTACATTCATAAAGCGTTGAACGGACAAGTCTTGACTAGTAGTTATCAAAACAATCAAATATATAGCTCTACGTATTATTGTGAATGTGGCTATTAATTATTTTTAATATGTTTTATAATTATTTGTTAATGTCCTTTTGAATTTGACATTATTTCTTGGTTGTATAAGTCAATACTTATTATTATAACTTATTATTTATTAATCATATAGTAAAAATATTTAATTAGGAAAATAACCACCGTGAGATGGTGGGAGGTTTGGCATAAACCCCTACCATGTATATTAATATTATAAAAAAATGTACAAGGAGAGGGGGCATTGAACCTTACCTCCAAATCTTTACAAGTTATAAAACTAATCTAAAAATTTAAATAAAATTAATAATCTATTTACTACATATATATAAGGAGGGGAACATAGAACCTTACTTCCAAACAAAAAATTATTAAACATTAAAATAAATCCTACGTATACTATATATCAATTTGGTGAACTATATCACCTAAATCAACAAATATTCTAGGACCATCTAGTAGGATGAGGGTGCTTGTGATCCTTGTTCCATTTTCTTTTAATGGAAAAAATTTTTAAATAAAGAAACAAATAAAGTGATATTATGAAAACTAAAGATGCAAGCTACTAAATTTTCAAATAAAAGAATATAACAAAACAATAATAAAGAAAAAAAATAAGAGAGTTGATAAAGACAATTAATAAATTCAAAAGTATGAAAAACCAACTTGAAAATAGGGGGGGTTTTGGACATATTTATACACTTGAGCACTTCACAATTTGAATTTTGGATAAATCTCCAAATCTTCAATTGAGCTCTCAACTTAAGAATAATTTTAAATTTCTAAAATACTATATATTATAATTTAAGTAGTATGAAAGAAATTATAATTGCACTTGGAGATAGAGTTGGAGAGTAGAAAGATGAAATAAGAGAAAGTAGAAAGAAATTGTTGTGTGATTTGTTGAAAAAATTGTGTGGTATTTATAGAAATTTTTTTCCAACATTACCCCCAAGAACTAGTCGTTTTATAGCTGTTGGAGGGGTAAACTGTCATTAATAGCTTTTTAAAAGAAAAAAATTAAAAAAAAAAACATTTTCCAACAGGTGGCGCGTGGGCCCCCAACAGTCGGCCCGATGGGTTGACCCCCGAGCTGAACCTGTTGGAATTTCGGTCTAGATCAATGGGTTAACCATTGACCGCGAGTCGGTCTCTTATACACATCTAGTATTTTAGAAGAGAAAGACCGAATAAAAATCAAAACAAAAGCTCGACCCGACCCTACTCTCGGTCCTAGGCCAGGGCCGGGTTGCTATAGTAACTAACAGGCCGGGCCGGGCAGGCTATGTCGACGGGTTGGCCCGGCCCACTGCCACCTCTATTCCTAAGACGCGATTTTGGCCATTTTTAGACCCTTTTAGCAAATATGTCCAAAACCCCCCCTATCCCTAACCCCATAAAAACACATTTTAAAGGGCATTAAATGTGGGTTGATTTGAGAGCGCCATAACCTTAGTTTTCTCCTTCTTTTCTCGTCCCTACTTGAGGAGGAATTTTAGTTTCTTCTCCATTCTTCCTAGACTAGTTTTCTTCCATTGATGTGTAATTTGTTCAGTAACTTTGTAAGACATCTTTTATGTTTAATGTACTTCTTTTATACGTTTATGTCATGTTCATTTATGTTTTCAAATCTTCCTTTAATGCTTTCATCTACATAACTTTCAATGCCTTCATCTACATAGCTTTCAATGCCTTAAATTTATTGTACTACTTTTCTGGAATGATGTTTAGTTCATTTAATTATTTTTCATACTTCTATTTACTTTCTTGTTGTTTATTATGCATTAATTAGTAATGAGTTAGGGTTTTGTGATGCTAATTATATATGAATATAGGTTAAAAGGTAAATTAGGTGATCAAATGTTTTTAATTAGACAGTATTAATAGGGTTTAGGGTTAATTAGAAAAATTAACTATTTCCTTAGTTAATTATTGGGCTAATTGCGGGGATATGAAAATTTGAACATCCATTATAGATTTAGATTAATGTTAGAATTATATGTTGGCGAATTTATTCACTTAGTTGGTTATTAGAATTTCATAGATAGTTAATCAAGTTTTGTTGGATTAAATAGTAGGAAGGATCTTTGCTTAGGTTAATTATATTATAGGTTAATCAAGTTTTGTCATCTAAGGTCAGTTGATTTAGGTTTTTATTTATAACTAGATGTTTGTATCTCTTTAAACGCAACAGTGATGGATGTTAAGATAATAAAATGATGTTTTGATTTTTATTTTAAACACAAAATCTACAAAAAGAGTAAATGATGTGGGAACTCGGCTGTTGTGTTTGGATAATAAACATTGGGTTTGAATAGTTATTATTTAATATATTATTTAAAATATTATTAAAATAATTTTATGAATGTAATATATAAGAGATAAAATATTTATTAAAAAAATTATGAACAACAATTTATCAATCTAAATAATATTCTTATTTAGTTTTTTTAAATAATATTTCAAATAATAACTATACAAATATAAACGATTCTTGTATTTTTTATTATTCTCCAAATAATATTCTATAATCATTTTATACACTTTTTAATCACTTTTTTATCTTACATATATTTCATCAAAAAAATTGATATTTGATGTTTTTTAGTTGAGATAGTTAGGAGGCCAACCATGAATCAGTTGTCCACAATACAAAAATAGAGTATTTTGACTAGATAAACCTTATTAGCAGATTTGAGAATGCTGCCTTTAATATAAATATATTTTTTTTAATAAAAGAACGTCCATTCTTCTGCATCTTTCCTCAATTACAAAACACACTTCTTCACTTTACTCATTTTTTTTTTTTTTTTTAAAATTCCCCATCCAAAAACGAAAATATAAAAACAAGTAAGATATCACGTGGGGTTCCGTTCACGAAGCGTTGAACGGACAAGTACTGACTAGTAGTTATCAAAACAACTGAAATTCGAGCTCTGCATATTATTCTGTGAATATTTTTCTGGCTATTAATTATTTTTAATATGTTTTATAATTATTTGTTAATGTCCTTTTGAATTTGCAAAAGAAAAAAAAGTAAGAAAGAAAGAAAACTCTACTTTTGATGAATGTTTTTGTGATTAGTATTTAGCTTTTAATTTGTGTAATAGATTACTACATGACATGTTTATTCTTAAGAAAAACAGATTGGCATATGTGTACTTAATTAAAACATTTTAATCATTTATACCCAACCAAACAATATTTCTGGCTCCCTACTTTATCTACGTGAAATAAATGTTTTATTTTTCTTTGTTATGAATAAAATTTAGTTTTAATAACATTTTATCCTCTTAAACTATAAGATAATTACACTATGGATCTCGTAGGATGCAAAACGTTTTCTTTGTAAAAGTATTTTCCTTGAGAATCATTTTCCATGAAAATAATTATTTTCCCTGATTTTTCTGGTGTTGGTAAACTGTTTTGAAAAAATTTTCTTCATAGTGGATTAAACATAAAAATATGAAAAATATTAATATAGATCCAAATTTGAATTTAATTTATAAACTTTATAATCAAAATTAAATTTTATTTAATTTTATTTAATATTATAAATTCTCTAACATTCAATTCACCATATTACGAGTAAAATCAAAAATTAAATCTATTTAAATATTTATCTAAAATATATTATTGGACCCTAGTTCACCACCACCCAGTTGCAAACTCCAATTAGCTATTTGTATTTCTAAATAAATTAATGTTAGGACATGATTAATAAACAAATTCTCTCTTCTTTTCTCTTTCCCAACTTTCCAGGATTCTAATCGTGATCTACTCCACAATCCTCCACCGTCAATCTCCATTCTTTCATACCCTCTACATCTGCCTATTTCCATACATCTAAGTACATGAATGGAAGTATCCCATGAGATGTGGTTATTGAGTGTGCGGGTGTGAGAGGAAGAAGATGGAAGTTAGACAGGGGGAGGAAGTGGAGGTTACCAGCTAATAAATATTCGCCGGAGAAATTTATTTGACGATCTGTTCCTAAAAATTTCTAGATAAGAGTAAGGGATTTGGAATGACGGGACGTGTCAAAAATGACTCGATAAATTTGAATTGTTTCATAACCTATTAATTTCATATTTGTATTATCGAGTCGTGTCAAAAATTACTAGCCAAGTAAACTCTCGAAAGTAGTAGTTTTACATCCATGGCCAGAAAATATTTTACATGGGAAATTATTTCTCTAGCTTAAGTCGAACCAAACAAAGAAAATTGGGAGATTATTTTCTGGAAAATATTTTTCGTCGATCCAAATAGATCCTAAATACAGCTGATTTTCCATGAATTAGAATGAGATTTTTTTTTCCTTTTAATTTTAGGTAAAATCATATTTTCACCCTTCAACTTGTAACTATTTCTCACTTTACATCTCAAACTTTTTTTTTGTTACTTTGCACCCTAATTTTTCTTTGCTCACGGCTTCAATCCAACCAATAAAAATTCTGTCAATGGGTTCCATTAACTTTTGAACTAAAGTGAAAAGTAAAAAAAAAAAAAAATGTGAAGTGTCTAAAAGAATTTTAGGGGTGCATGCAACGTGGGAAATGGTAATTAACGACAAGTCAAGCATAAATTTCAACAAAAAAATTAATTTTTCCTAGGTCCCGACCATCAATTCCACATACAACAACCAAAACACCATTCCAAGCACAAATTAAATATTCAACCTCATCCAAAAAACATAAACAAGATACAAGATTGAATCTCATTCCCATGTAAAGTACCTCTATCAAATTTTCATTTTATTTCTAATCATCAATCCAATTAGAGTAATTACCTTGATGGAACCCCAATAAATGTTCCTAAGTTTCTCTTGTCCAATACCATTTTTTTTCAATTTGGTCTTCTAATTTTTTCTTCAAATTAATTTCTCTTACACTCGTATCTTGTTACCATTTTTCGTTTGAAGTCGAACTTTTTTTTTTAACCAGCCTTACACTTTGATATTTTATTTTCTTTTCAATTTTTAGTCAAACTATTAATGGAAGTTACGAAATAAATTGACATAATCTTTTAATAGTGGAAGTGGCAAGAAAATAAATCATGAGGGTGCAAAGTGGAATTTATGACAAACGCTATGGATGTGATTCGTGACTAGTAACTCAATGGTGACAGGACTTTCTCTTGATTATTTTGCATGCATATATTACATGCATGAGAGATCAAAGAGATTGGCAATGAGTGAATGACACTTAGAAAATGACTCTGTCTTTTAAACCATAGAGGGAAAATTACAGAAATAGAAAATATTTTCTATTGTGGGGATGTTTTAACCCAAAAAAATCCGAAGGCAAAATGGATATTGGTTTGCAGTCATTCGACTTTTCTTGAGTACATTTGTTTAATATTTCCTTTCATATAGCACCTATTTTTTAGTCCTTAAATATTTATTCTGTTTTGTATAATTAGATCTACATTTTTAGGCTTGTCTTCAAAATTCTATTTTGCTTTTCTTAGACAAATTTATTCTTTTTCTTTTCAAAAGTTTCTCACTAACTTCAAGTGAGCATCTTGTCTATATATAGAGAGAGAGAGAGGGAGAGCAACAAATCAACGAGAGAAACAACAACATTGATGCTTTTAATCTGAATTGCGAATTATGTAAACCAGACCCAGACCCTTTTTTTATTTTTTATTTTTGTCAAAATCTAATGAACTTACCAAAAAATAAAAATAAATAACATTTGTGTTTAACATTTTTTTTAGAATTTATTTTTCCAGCCATCAATATACATATATATTGATGGCTGGAAAAATAAATTAAAAAAAAAAAAAAACACACAATTTTTTTTTTTTTTTTGTAGGTTTATTTGACTTTTTTGTTTTTGTTTTTTTAAATAATTCTGGTATATATATATTTGTTTTTTACAAGATATTAAGAGGGCCCCTTTCTCTTAGAACGCTTCACCTCTTCAAAAGGATCCGAACTCTATTTGGTTCCAATTTAGTATTCCATACTCTCTCAAATTCGGATTTGTTCAGTCGAAATAATCGGAAAATAAAGCTATATTACTATTTGAATAAACAACATCAATAGCTCTCAAACTTTGGTTCTTACATGAAGCTCTGCTTTTCAATCATCCGGGCTTGAAAGCTTGTAAGTTCTCCGTTTTATTTTTTATTATTTTTTTTCCTCACGATGACATTTATAGTTATTCTTCGATAATGAACCCTCTTTTCTTATTATTAACTTTGTGATTTCATGTAAATATTTTTCATTACAACTCAAAAATATTAATTTGTATAACTCAGTAATTATTAATTTTTGTTCCTCGTCCTAGAACAAAATTTCAAAAAATAAATAAACATCCAAATATAGATGTATATATATATTTTTTAACCTGAAGTTTGTTGTAATTAATGCTCCCCCTTGAATAAAAAATATATATAGCAAGCAATGGAGAATTATCCAGCTGGTTATCGGTTTACTCCTAGTGATGAAGAGTTATTAGTTGAATACTTGACAAAACAAATCAACAAAGAGCCCTTGCTCAGATCGGCCTCATATCCAGATTACGGAAGTTGATATTTACGAGTACAATCCTGAGGAGCTCACCGGTACGTACATGGATTTACTATAGATTCTCTATATAATAGTACTTGCATTATTACAGTTTTAGTATCTATAACAAATTGAACAACGTTTTACTTAATGATGATATTGAACATTAATCTTGCTTGTTATGAAATTATTTAGTCATGAACTAGGTTTCTTTCCCTTGCTGTGCTCAAAATTTTATGTGACCCGAGTTTCAGAGTCCTACAAGAAATTGGAAAGAGTGTATTGTAGATTACATAACTTTTTTTTTTTTTTTTTCCTTTTTCAATTTCCTAACAGAAGTCTAACTAATTATGTACCTTTCTGCTTTTTTCTTGACAATATTTTGGAAGAAAGATTAATTTAGTCTGATAGATTAATTTGGTTCCTTTAAAAAATTTAACCAAATTAAGGCCTATGATGAAAGTCATGAACAAATTAATGAACTAACTTAAGTGACAAAGCTTACCTTTTATTTATCATAACAAACCAATTTGGTCTCTTATCTTAGAAAAATAAAATAACCAAGGCTTATAATAGAAATCATAGACAAATTAAGGATCAAGTCACATGATAATTACGTGACCGTTAACCTTCAATAGATGTGTTGTCAACCGCTCCGCTAGTTTGTCTACAATTTTCTTCACAAGCCTCAAATTCTTTAAATGTTTAAGGATGAGGGATCAAATTGGTCTTTTTCATAGATAAGGGATCAAATTAGTCGATACTTTAAAAATAAGAGACCAAATTGATATTTTTTCCAAAATATATTTTTACCAGAAGATGTTTTACCCATTTTTTATAATCAAAATTATTACATATTTCATTCTATGCATGCATGCAACAAAAGTGGCAAATAATGAATGTGTGTAATCAATCAATAACTATTGCTGTTTTAGTACCTAATGGTTTTTCCCTTGCTGATTTTTCAACAGAAACATACAAATTAACAAGGAATACAGAATGGCTATTTCTTCACACCAAGGAATAAAAAGTACCTCAACGGAAGCAGGCCGGACCGAAATGCGGGTGATGGTCATTGGAAACCAACGTCAAATGAAGAAGCAGTCCTTGATAAGGAGCAGCTTAATACTGTTGGGTTTAAGCGGACTCTTACGTTCTTTATGGGGCGAGAGAAAGATAAAAATAGTAAAAAGACTGACTGGCTTATGCAAGAATATAAACTCGAGAAGAACTCTATTCCGAGGCCTGACTGCAAGAAGGTAAGCAGCATATATCTTTTTTAATTTTTTCTAACAGTTTGTTTTATTATTATTATTATGGGTTAATTCTATTTTACGCTTCTCAGTTTATATCCAATTCTCACTTTGCATTATGAATTTTAGTTTTAGATACTTTGCACTCCAACTCTCAAATTTGTTCCATTTTAGTCTTTTTTCTTTTTTTTAGCCCCGTCAAAAAAATTAATCAAATCTTTGTTTTTGTATGCAAAAACATTATTGTATATTCTACGTGAATTTGTCGTACGTATGAAAAAATTCCGTTATTTTTTTTATGGCGTTAGCAAAAAGGGCTGAAGAGGGACTAATTTGAGTATTTATGGTGTAAAATGTTCAAAACTAAAATTTGAGGTACAAAATGGGAATCAATTATGAGTTGAGGAGTGGAAAATAAAATTTGTCCTATGACTAATGGAGGGGGCTGGTTTATGTTAGTTTTATTAATGGAAAAAAAAAATAAAATTATTCCAGTAGCGATTGCGAAAATCTCTAAATGTCTAACCAGAACAGTTTAAATGAATAGGGGATGTCTATGTTTATACATCTAGAACCGAGAGACAGTTCTTTACACATCTAATATTTGTTAATTAGAAACTCTTAACAGAAAATTTTTCGTTTTGAAATGAAAAATGATTTACAAAATTACAAATTTAAATCTATTTGACAAAACTAATTTACGTGCTAAAATTTTATTGAATCATTAACCTTCTAATTTGGATATTTTTGATTGAATTTTATTCCATCCTTTCAAATTTAGTAACACAGTCGTGCATTGTTTCAAAATTCATAACCCATGTAGGTTGAACTCAACTACGTTCCTGCTTCCACATAGCCATTTTTTGGAACTTTAAATAGATTTTTGGTGGTTACCTTTATAATTTGAGTGCCTAGGCTATGCTAGCTAACCCCAACGTTCCACTTGAAGATAGTGATATTTGATTTTGGACACACAAAACCTGCGTTTGGTACTCTCTTATCAAAATTAGAATGGAATTGGATTGGATTAGAAATGGCCCCTTTCCTACTGCACATGAAGACTTGTAATTATGAAATGGCCCTTGCATAGTCACAACTAATTTGCTAGTAATTAATTTCCTTCTCTTCATTTGCAATTTTTTCCTGCAGTTGGATGACTGTGTGCTAGTGAAGATATACAAGAAAAGAGGGAAAGCTAGCAAGGAAGAGGAAAATCAGAATGCTGTTGATGAAATTGGGCCACCAAATAATTCTGGTGATCTACAGCCTAGGCACACAGTATTTTGGTGATCTAGCCCATATAGTTCAAACTCCACTAACCCTCCAAGGGGTTGGACACATACAGCCTTTTCTAGGCCCAAATTATGCTTGTAACGGACAACCTCAAGATTATTTTCAAGACTATATTCCACAAGCACCAACGCACAATCAGGCATCTTTTCTGCCGCCTTTCCGAAGCCTCATTTCTTCAGTCCCACCTTTCCTAGGCCCAAATAATTCTGGTAATGTTGAACAGCCCAATGATTCTCAAGCCTACATAGCTCGAGCACTAATGCTGAATGAGGCCTCTTTTCAGCAACCTTTTCCAAGCCCCACTTCATCAATCCCACTGCCACCCCTTGTTGACCTTCCCCCTTTACCACAAAGTTTCACTAGCGCTTATGATGACATGGGCCTCTATTTTACACAAAACCATTCAAATTCTACCTTAGGCCCACAGGATAATCCAGTTAATCAGTCTTTACATTCACAGCCACCACATACATTTGGGCAGTCCAATCCTAGAAAGGGACAATGGAGGTGGGCAATCTGGTGACTTGGGCTTGAAGAATGAGCCTCTTACTATAATGGTTGATGATTATTCGGATTTAATGGATGAGCTATTTGGTGATGAGGAACAACAGCCCACAAGTTCAACTACGGCATTTCCGCCTCCACAGGATCCCTAATTAAGCCAGCAGGACACTATTATGTTTGTTCATATAATATAAGTATTTAGCTGTATTTGAACTCCAAAAAAAAAAAAAAAAAAAAAAAAAGTATTAGTTGTATCCAAGGCATTATTGACTTTTTTTTTATTTTAAGACATATGTCCTAGAATTTTTCAGTGGTAAAGAGTTTTTTTTTTTGGAGTGTTAAATGTGTAATTTCCTTCTCCTAAATGCAATCACACACGGAAAATGGAAAATCATATATAAAACACAAACTAAAAACTACCTGCCAAATTTAGTTTAGGATTCATATTCATGTTGAACTACCAAGGCACCAACTCTGTAGATTTTAAATATTTGGTTCATGATGGATTTTAATCTTATTATTATAATTTAATGATATATTAGTTATATTTTTACTTTATATAGATTTACTGCATTATAAATATACTTTTATTGATCCCTAGTCGTTAAGTGTAGGAGTTGGCACGGGGTAAATACCAAGCCCTCAGACCTTTTGACAGATCCACTCTTTTTGGCCATTAGTAATTTTTCAACTCTAATCCGCTTTTCATGCCTTTGGATACCCTAAGAGAGGGTCAAAGTATTTAGATATCCGACCTCGCATTATAACAAAAAAAAAAAAAAAATTCTCACATACCAAACACATATCCTCATCCTTAGGAAGGGGCATAAAGTTAGGTTAGGCACTCTGGTTGTTTCCTACACGTCAAGGCAATGAATGGACTCGTCTTCCTTCTCAAGCTCCAGCATCACCACTATTACGGCAACACCCAATCCTACAACAACATGTCAAAGTCACCTTTCAAACCCCCTCCCCCCCACCAATCCGAAACCCCTCGAAATAAATACTGTTCTTGGCCATCCTCTCCAAGGATGCTGTCATCATGTCCATCCCTAGCAATTCTCGATGATTCAATTGGGACAACATCCACCAGTGCATGGTTTCTAGTCCCTTTAGCTTTGATTATGGCTCTTGATACTATTTCTTTTAGATGATTAGGAAGCTAAGAAATAGGGAAGGATAAAGTGGCTGGGGCAGAGAGGAACTGGCTAGGAAGAGGGGAAGGTATGTTGGTAGAGGATATTTGAGCCAACTATAAAATTGAGTTTGGGATTTTTGAAAAGAAATTTTCATTAATGTTATTCTTTTATTAAAATGTTAATCTTTTTTATATTTTTGTATTATATTTAAAAAAAAATTACTACATTTCATAATTAATTGTAGGGTAGGTCAACTTCTCCTTCTATATCCTTCCACCTATGGGAGGAGTTTTTAAAATTTTTAGTCCTCCATTTCTCTCCTTTTCTTTTCTTTTCTTTTCTTTTCCATCTACTTAAAACTCCTGAACAAAACAAAAACATATCTATTTTTTCCTTCATTTCTTTTCTCTTCCCTTCAAACTCAGCCTAAGGGTGGGAAAATAGTAGTACAATGTAAGGTTTTGTTATGAAATTACTTATATAACCCTATGATCAATTACCCACGAGTTTGTAATTTTGTGATACGAATCCGAAAATATGGATAAGGGTCGGCGTCACGCCCCAAATCTAAAACTATGACGCGCTACATCTCAAGATCAGCATGCTAAACAATAGTACAATTAATGAAGTTAAGCCATAATAAATAACATGTACAATAATAAACTATCATTCACATCAATCAAATGCTTATCACATAAATTGGTGCCCAAAAGAATAAAATAGTAAACTTACCCGACAATGACGTATTTGACAAGAGGACTGTTATCTCCTTTTCTATTTCGCATTTGTGCCAGTGATATTCCACTTGATATTTGTGGATGATACGCTAGTATTTGGTAATGCCACTATTGACGATATGTTTCTATAAAAAATATCCTTGATTTTTATGAAGCTACATCTGGACAACAAATAAATGTGGATAAATTGGAGGTCGTCTTTAGCAGAAATACTCCTCCTCATTTACGGGCTTCTGCTCTGGATATTCTAAAAAACAAGGAAGTGGACACTCATGACAAATATCTAGGCTTACATGCAGTCATTGGAATGAACAAGAAAGCTATTTTCTGGTCCATCAAAGACAGAGTTTGGAATTGTATACAAGGCTGGAAAGAAAAGCAATTATATGTTACAGGCAGAGAAGTAATGATAAAGTCGGTTCTCCAAGCAATCCCTTCACATGTTATGACTTGTTTTCAACTTCCAGATACCTTCATAGCAAAACTTCATTCGCTTTTTGGTGGCTTCTGGTAAGTGATTGCGAAGAAAAAAATAAGATCCACTGGTTAGCTTGGAACAAGTTATGTATGCCTAAGCACAATGGTGGCAACGGCTTTCAAAATCTCAAAGCCTTCAATTGTGCAATGCTTGCTAAGCAAGGATAGCGGAATTATCCATAACCCGGAATCTTTGTTAGCCTGAGTCTACAAAACGAAATACTTCCAGTCAACCTCATTTTTTTGAAGCTGAAACCTAGAACATAATTACCGAATATGTAGTACTCTTAAGTACGTCGTATGGGTATTGGAAGGTTACTTAATGAATCTGATAACTATGAGCTAGAGCTTCATTCACATGGCAGGGTATCCTGCGGGCTTGAAGACTCATAACTATAGGTAGCCAATGTCGAGTTGGTGAAGGGGATTCTATCAAGATGGAATGATCAGTGGTTATCCAAGATTTTTTCTTTCAAGGTTGTTTCTCTTAAACCTATTAATAGTTCTATGTGGGTGGTCTTTGATCTTATAGACTGACAATGAAGACAACGAAAAATTGATGTATTAGACAGTTTATTTTGGGATGAAGAGGTTGAAATGATCAAGGGAATTCCTCTAGCTTTGAACTCAAATGAAGACAAGCTCATTTGGCATTATTCTTCCAGTAGGATTTAATAGTTTTGTCAACTTAGGCTATCACTTGGCTATAACTTTCAACATTAACAAAGACATGAACCTAATGTCATGCAACAGCTCATCAAGCCAAGTCAACTCCATGTGGAAGAAGCTATGGAAGCTAAATATCCCAAACAAGATTGAAATTTTCCTTTGGAAGGCAACCTATTGGCACACTGTTTTGCCCCATAATTGGCTTCCCCAACCTGTTGATTGGATAAAGGTTAACTTCAATAGTGTGATTTTCTTAGATCCAAAGGCAGCAGGATGTTTTAACATTTTCGGAAAAGACCACCTATTTGTTCGATTATGGGTTCATATGATGGGAGTTGCTGATGTATTGGCGCTGCTTTGATATGCGCTATTGATGGTGCTACCATAGAAAATACTTTAATTAAAGATGATGATGGTGCAAATACATTCTGTACTTTTAACCCAACTCAAGTTGAAGAAACTTATTCAATGGTCACAGCTAACCGCTTTTGGTCCCAAATCTTTGAGGATTGCTTTTTCCAATAAACGTTGTTTGGGGTAATCATTCGAGATGAAGGCAATTTGCTATGGTCTGCTCAAAACTGTTTCATGTTGTTACAAGAGCTTCAGTGGCTGAAATTCTGGCAGCTAAGGAGAGTGTTTTGTTGATTGCCTTGGTTGTCATCAAGAATCTACTAGAGGAAGAGGAGGACCCCCCACAATTGGCCATCTAATGAAAAAAAAAAAAACTAAACAACTCTTGTTTGATTTAATTTTGAACTCCAATGGATTGATAGGAACTACAACAATGCTGCCCATTTGTTAGCTAAACACTCCAAGAATGTGATAGATTTTAAAATCTGGTTTGATCCCCCCAAATTTCCTCTGTACTACCCTTGAGGTGGATTCATCTCTTTCTCAATATAACCTTCTGCATTTTATCCTAAAAAAAAATATATACATGCATACATATTAGGCAAGGCATGGCCAGTGCCCACTATAAAATCATATAATTAAAAGACAATCAAATAGAGAACGAAACCACGAGTTTTTTACTTCTGGTAAGCAATGAAAGAGCACTATAATTTATAAATTGTGAGTATAAAAAATGATTATTAATTGAGAATAAGAATTTACAAATATCAAGAATGAACTCGTAAAATATTTTCTTTAGAAGAATCATCGCTTATTTTACGGATCTTTCAAAGCAATCTTAACAAAATAATTGAATAATACATATGTGAGAAACAAAAGCCCCAACATGAATTAGCTGTACCACAAATATAGATAGAATCAAGCACTATCCTAAGTTGTTGGACAAATTCTTGGGGTGGACTATGTTCTCTCTCTTCAAACTCTATAAGAAATGGCATAACATAAACATCCTCTACCCTCAAAAGTCCTACATGATCTTAGTCCAATTACTCTCAGATAATGAACAGATAAATTGTAAGAGATACAATAAAGAGTTATATTGATATTAAAATAAAATTTCTAAATCCTCACTGTCAAGATTCAGATGTACATAAAAATTATATATGAAAATATAAAATACAACGAAAAAAATACATCAACTATGTTCAAATTTAACTATTAAAACATGTATGAAAGATGCCTAGTTCCATGACAATGTTCTATTTTCCTTGGTCAGCTTGATCTTCTTCAAACCTGCAATAATCTCTTGGTATCCAAATTTCATAATGAAGCTGGATTTGCACTACTTCCATGTAAGTAATTTCATTTCAAGCCCTTTATATCTCACATAGCATTTTTGGGGGTAAGGGAACCACGAGAAGGGAGGAGCATGATATTCTCGACTCTTAGACCGACTCGGGAAAAAGATAAGAAAACAGGCATCATAAAACAACCAATCAAACCATCCCATATGCATTACAATCTATAGTATCTTGAGGTACAACAACCCTAGTATAGAGGTTTTCTAGAATCATCATACGGACATTTCCCCTTTAACGGCTTCAACATTTGCCTTGACGGGTACTCTCGAGACCCTAGCCTTTTGTCAAGAAATTCTATACGAGTTTTAGAGATTATATCCCAAATTTTAACCATAGAATGAAAATTTCATCCATAAAATACCAACATACCTCATGATGCCTGAAATCCTGTCTTCGTTTGAGTTAGACCTTTGAAAATTCCTTGTTGAATATTTATGGGTTTGAGACCTTTCGGCCTCTCCCCCTGGCCTTCTTCTTCTTAAATTAAAGAACTAATATAAAGAACTAAAATTAAAAGAGAATATTAGATGACACTTTGAGAGAGAGAAAATATGAACTTAATTGTTTATAGAAAATTTACAAAGGAGAGAGAGCAAGAGAGAGCTTTCTGATAATTTTCCTAGATTTTTCCTCGATGATCTATACAAGTGAGGAATGAGTCTATTTATACATGAATTCCGGACTTCAAACCCGGATTTTAACTATCCTAATTCTATAAAGTAAAAGATTCTTTACATTATTTTGCTTTTCTGAAAGCTGTCTGCATAGTACAATAATTAGAGAGAATTTCAAACATCTGTCTAACATTTAATAATTGTAAATAAGACACGATAAAAACCTGTCTAGTGTGTGGTCTCCACATTTTGGTATCCGATGCTGTCTACTCCGTCAGTGGATGACACTTGGTCTTCCAGATCACATGGTTCCTGTTGATTGTCTTTAATGGAATCTGTGTCAGTCTTTGAGTCTTCAATTGTTTTGTCTTCGTGTGTTTGTTCTTTTGTCTGAGTCATGATTCCACTTAATGGAATTTTTGGGAGATTTTTGAATTTTCCAAGAAGTTGATCTAGAATAGTCTTGGTAATGTCTTCTTTTTTCTTTTTATTTTTTCTTAATTTAATTCCTCGTTTTGTTTCTGAGGAAGAGGATTCCTCTTTTTCAGAAGTTTTTGGCAAACTTCCAGCCATCAACAGATTATTAATTTTGTCTTTACCCTTATTCGTGTGTAAGGGATTAGATACAGGCTTACACCCTGTATTGGTCTGTGTGATTTTTAGTAAATCATCAACTATCAACGGACTTGTTTTGTCTTTACCGGCTACCGTTTGAATTGGACTAGGTGTTCCTTCTAATATGTACCGAAAACACTGGCCTTGGTTAAATTTTTTGTGTTTAAATACCTATTTTTCCAGTCTTCTTTTTCTAAAGTTAAAAATTGGACTTTTTGTTCTAATTCAAATAATTTGGTCTTATTATCACAAGATTCTTGTTCTAAATTTCTATATTTTTCATTTATTATTTTAAAATTTTTATAAGAGTCTCACAGTTATCGCAGAAATTAATCTAATTACCTTCATGTGTCTGAATAATGGGTCTGGTATTAATTTGATCTGAGATATGAAACTGATTTTCTAAATAAAATCTACAAGCTTCAAGTCCTTCTGTAATTGTCTGAAAACCCTTATATTTTGGGTTTTTTACTCCTCTTATTGCAGTGAGGACTTCAAACCATGTCTTGTATAATCCTGCCTTGCCTGGAGTACCATGGAAAACTGCATAACACTCAAACTTAGAGAGATCATTTAGTCCATGAAAATAAGCAGATAAAGCATTTAAAGAATTAGTAAAGTGTCCACTATTTTCATTCTCTGATATGAAATTCATAAATTATCTAAAATTACTTTTTGTTATTCATTTATATTTCTATAAAGGTCTAATATTCTAAAACTATTATGAGGTAGCATGGCACATAAACTATGTCCATTAAAATCGAATTTTTTTTTGTGCCACTAGGAGTCTGTTTTAATATACTTGGAAAATGAAATGGATTGTCTAGACTTATAAATGTCTTATGAGATTGCTGGCTGGATTCAGCAACAACAGGTCTTGAAACTGGATATGAAATAAAACTTGGTTTGGGAGCCCTGAACTGGGCTCTTGGGTCTGATCCAGGCCTGTAAAAATTAACAAACATTAGGCTCGTGAGTTATTAATTATTAAAACTATAAATTTTTTTAAAATTATTCGTCTTATATGCTCAAGATTGATATTGTACAAAAAGTGAAAACTTTTGCCATCTTCTATGCCTACTTTTTTCTTTCATATTTTGGGCATGCTTTACAATCAGTTCTAATTGTGAATTCTTTCTTTGAAATGGAAATAAATAATCTAAAGGCGTCTAAAGTGTATATTATTGCCAAAATTTCACAGTCTAAACTTGTCTTATATCCTTTTTCTTTATATGTACCACTAGAATATCTACATAATTTTTCTTGATCTTTAGGGGAATATTTATGAGATTTTGATTTAAGAATTCCCCCCATCCTAAATCACAACAATCTGTTTCTATTATTAAGTAGTCAGACTCTAAGGGTAGTTGTAGTGGAGGTATATTTTGTATCATACCTTTTATTTTCTTGACTAAATTTATATCTTCTTTATTAAAAAATCTCTGCCCATTTTTTTCAGTTTTGGAATATAAAGGTCCTGCTATTTTTCCTATATCTTTTAAAATTGGTCTAGCATAATTTATAAGTTCTAAAAAATTTTGTAATTCTTTTAAACCTTCTAATGTATCTGGCATATCTAATACTTTTTTAGCTATGTATTCTTGTAGCTTCATCTGACCATTTCCTATTTCTACTCCTAAGAATTTTATGTCTGTTCAAAGGAATTAAATAATTCTACTTTCTTTTTACTTATTACTATCCCATTTTGGTAAAAAATTCTAAAAACTGTATTTAAGTGACCTATATGTTCTTGTTCATTTTTTGAGAAAACTAATATATCATCTATATATACTAATACAAATTGGGAATGTTCTAAAAAGATCTGGTCCATTTTTCTTTGGAATATACTGGGTGCATTTTTTAATCCGAATGACATGACTAACCATTCAAATAATCCTAATGGACAAGTGAAAGTTGTCCATTTTATACTGTCTGGATGTATTTTTATCTGCCAAAATCCTGATTTACAATCAAACTTACTAAAAACTTTTTTACCTTGTATTCTATTTATCAAAAAAATTTTGTCTGGAATATCGTAACTATCATCTCTAGTATTATCATTTAATCTTTTATAATTTATTACCATCCTACTTTTTCGCCTAATTATTAGACAGGTCTCATTTCTTACTATAAATGCTGCGGATCAATGGGGAGATTCTAATGGCCTAATTCCTACTTTTAATCCTAATAATTCTTTTATATGCATTTTAAATTCTTCTATGTCTTGTGGACTTGCTTCTATTTTTGCTGTCTTTATTATATAGTCTGGATTTTTTACTTTTATTTCACAATAAATTTTATTTTTGTCCCATAATTTTATAGGGTCTTCTCCTATAAATGGTAAAGTGTCTATCTGTGATTCTATTTCTGTTTTTGTCTTTAAATGTAATAGATTTTTAAGATTAATTCTATCTATTAAATATTCATTTAATTCATCGACCTCTAAATAATCTTGTTCTAAAACTGTTATATTATTACAACAACCTCCTTTTCCTTTTTGGCATTCTATACATTTTTCTTCTATTTTGTTACTAGATTTTTTATCCTCTATTTGTCTTATTAAGTCTGGGTGGATAGGTGGAAATGATGTTGGATTACATGGACTTGTAGTTACACTCTTAAAAATTTGTACATATTCTTTTGTCAAAATAATTCCTCCATCTAAATCTAATAAAGAATTTTAATCCTATAATTATACCAACTCCATGTTTTTCTAAAATTTCTTTAACTAATACATATGGCATAAAATAATAATGACTATAATTATTGCAGTTATTAAGAAAGGCTAAATTAAAATTTTTTGCATAATGATTATATTCATTTATGCTTCCATCCATTTGTGTTGCCTTTATAGGTTCTTTAAATTTTAATATTTTAGTTGTGTCTACCAGTTTTGGATCTACAATTATGGTTGTACATCCTGTGTCTATAATTGCATTTGTTCCTGTTATTTTATTATAATGTTTAAATGTAACTTCTAATGTTATAGAATTTAATTTTTTGTCTTGATTACAAAATTTTATTTGTTGTTCTAAATTGGCTAAATTTATATTTTCTTCTGAATTATCTTCTATTTTTTCTTTGTTTTTATAAAAAATCTCTTTGTCTAAGTTAGCAACTCTTTGTTCTAGTTGAATTATTCTATTAAAAGCATTTTCATTTATCTGAAAATTTTTTATGGTTTTGTGTTTCTTGAAATTTAAAATCTGTATAATTTTCTACACAACTTATGCATGCTTCGTTAAAACATAAATTACATTTACTTCTTTTATTACGAGCTGGGTACCAATCACAAAATAAACATGGCGTAGAATCTAATCATTTATTCTTTTGCCAATTATGGTCACAATCTATATCTGGTATTTTTATTTTTGCCTTAAACATAAAATTTATTCCTTTTAACTCATGTATAAATTCTTCTAGGTTTGGTTCTTCTGGGTTTACAAATTGGTCTATTATTCCATTTTTCTCTTCTAGATCTTGTCTTCTAATAATTCTTCAAAACTAACAATGGAATAAATAATTTCTGTGTCACTAAGAGTTTCATCGACGTCTAAGTAGTCTTGATCTGTGTTATTTACTAATATGGCCTTTTTATTTGACATATTTATTCTTCTAGGACATGCTGAGCTTAGATGGTCTGGACTACTGCATGTATAACAACAAAGTTTTTTCCTATATGTAAAAGATCTATCAGAATCATATTTTCTAACATGTCTATCTTTGTTTAAATAAGGTTTTCTAGCTTGTGATCTTTTTGTGTAATAATTTTTTCTTTTAGGTGTCTGTTTTGGATATTTTCTATTTTTGTATTTAGGTTTTTCTTGTTTATCATAATGTTGAGGAGTATAAATTTGACAACAAAAACTTGTTTCATTCTTTAATTGTCTACTTATTTGTATATTAGTAGATTTTTCTACTAGTATTTTTATTATGAACATTACTCGGCCTAAATATATTCCTATTCCTGTTTCCATTCTCTTATCTACTATTTCTTCTTTAAATCTTTTACTTATTTCTAATCCTAAAGCTCCTGGTAGTTTATTAAAAAGTTTATTACCTATGTCTGTATTCCACGTATTTCCACTAAATGAGGCATAATATATATATTCTGCTAAAAAGGGTTTTATGTAATACCAATTTTTTAAATTTAATTGTTCTAGTTTAATTAATGCATTCTTTTGTTGTTCTGTGTGTGCTTCCAAGATTTGGATCTTCTCCTGTTATAATTTGATGTATTGTATTTCCAAAATTAAAGGGATTAGGTCCTAAAGAAATTAATTCTGCTAATTCCATTGGATTTTTATCCTTCCATTCTTGCCACATAGCCTTGGCTGATTCTCCTAAATATTGTTCTAAATATCTTAACATTTCTTCTGTATCTTTAGGGTCAAAGTGTTTTATATAATCACTAGCTATTGCGTTTTTCCAAGAATCTAAATAATTATTCCATCTTTGAGGATCTATATTAGTTATATTTAGTATAAATGGTTGTCCTCCATACTAATGAGTGTAAGGGGCTTCCATAGGATCTCTGCGTCCTATAGGTTTATATGGAACTATCTGTAAAGGTGGTATGTAAATATTTTCTGTTTCTGTTGGGTCTATTCTTTTTCTAGGCATATTTCCAGTACAATATGTAGGTCTATTTCTAGAAAAATTTGAGGGTGTTTATGTTCTTTATCTACTTCCTCCTGAATCTGGTATTCTGTTGTTGAGGATTACTACTGCTACTTGCTTCCATTAATTCTAAAATTCTTTCTCTTTTTTCTATTATACTAGGTTCATATGTTGTACTACTATCTTCTTCTGAAATTAAACTAATTATTTCTTCGTCTTTTAATTCATATGCTTCTAAATTCATATCATCTTCTATTTCTAAACTTTACATTATTTTTGTTTTTTGTCTTATCATTAAATTATCATTTCTTTCATAACAATTAATTACATGTCTAAATATTATATTAATGTTATCAAATTCTTCTTTACATCCTGTACAATTAATTTTTTTATTTTCTTTGTTTTTTATTTTTAAAATATTAACTAATTTTTTCCATAATTCATCTTTTTGTGTTTGTAAATAAAAGTCTGTCTTTTTCTATAATTTTTAAAATTTTTAATATTTCTTTACTCATCTTCTTCATTATTATTACTTGTGCTGGCTTCTATATAATCAGTGAATCTTATAGATTTTCTTCCTACACTATCTTCATAATAACTATTTAATAGATGGTCTCTTGTGGTACTATTATTCTTTCTGGTCTATTTACTAACTTATCTAATTCCCATGGTAGTCCTGATTGGTCTACATTATCTACTGTTAATGGTGGTAAGAGTTTTATCCCTCTATTTCCTAACATTTCTACAGTATTTTTTATGTTTACTTTGTATCTAGGAGTATTACTTTGAATTAGTTTTCCTAAGAATGCTGTACATAATAACAAATTTTTACCTTCAAAATCTTGATATCCTCTAGTCATTATTTTTATTTGTATATGTTTTGCAAATTCTCTAGTATCTAGCATATAATTGGGACAACAATAAAAAATTCCTCCTCATGTCTGCATATCTATTTCTGTTCCTCCTATTATTGCTTTATGTGCATCATTTATTCTAGTATCCATTATTAATAATAACACTTTTCCTCCTAAATTTGTTCTATGTAAAGCTTTTATTCCTATTACAATTAATCCTAAATGAGTTAATCTAAAATTTCCTTCTAAAAGTCGTTTGTCTGTGTGATGGAGTTCCTAAATGTAAATGAACCGTGTCTTCTTCTAAACATCTGACTTGAACTTCTCTGTAATGTCTGTAAAGTCTAGTTTGGTCTGATGCTTCATATAATGCATTGGAATTTATTATGTTTATCCTGTTATTCCTATTGTTTCTATATCTCTGTCAATATCAATTATTTCTCCTAAATTTATTAACTCTTCAGTTTGATTTCTATTTGATCTTATAAATCTTTGGATTCTATTTACTATTGTACTTACTGTATTATTTTCTTCTCTATTTCTTCTGGTTTCTACAGCTATTGTCTCAATTCTTTCTCTATCTTCAGAATTTTCTGTTCCTAATCTGGGCATTATTGTTTAGATTGTAAAAATGTCCAAACAGGTTGTTGTCTAACCTTTTTCTTTCCTTTTGTTCCTAAGTCCATTTTATTAATTGCTTCTGCTAAATCATCTTTATGTGAAGCTAAATCTTTTAAATAATCTTCTATTTTTATTTATTTCACGTTTGCTCTAGTTTATCTATTTTAAACTGTATTGTTATTAATAATGCTATTATAGTGTTATTTTGCCTTATTATTTGCTTATATGCTGGTGTTCCTGGTTCAAATACTGAAAATCCTACTGGATCTTGTAAATATTTCTTCGTTTCATCTATTGCTAATTTGTAATCTATATTATGTTCCATTATTCTATTTGCTGAACTTTTATAATTTTGTCTACTTGTTTTCCTATTTTTTCTAAATTAAGAATTCTATTTTCTTTTTTCTTTTCTAGTTTTTCTATTACCATTTTTAAATAGTCTAAGTTTTGTCTGATACTTTTTAATTCTTTATTTTGATTTTTTTAATGTCTCAAAAATAATAGATATCATGCTTTCTATATTTTTGTCTATTGTTTAGGAAGTTCTTTTTTATATTGTCTTATGTAATCTAACATACTGATTATTAATCCTTCTTTAAATATTATTTCAGGATTTATTTCTAGGATGTCGGTTTCTGAAACTCTTCTTAAATAATAGTTATCTGTATGCCTCCTAGGCAATTTTCTAAATATGTAATAGTCTGTTCTATTGATCTTTGTGTACTCATATCAGAATCTATTACGCAAAATTTCCAACTATTTAATTCTATTGAATCCATTTAATCTGTATCTGGGTATTCATCTGAATCAAAATAATCTAAAGCATTATAACCAGTGTAATTACTATTATCTTCAGAAAGATGTAAATATCACTAAATCATTTGTTGTTGTAAAAAATTCTATATTATAATTTTTGTCTATTACTTCTGATGTAACTGATAATAAAAATTCTCTAAGTGGTTTACTCCATTTTTCTATTTTTTCTAAAATTATCATCTTAGCTTCTTGGTCTAAGGGATTAATAATTCTTAGTATTTCTTTTTTATGTTGGATACTTGAGTCTATGCATTGTCTTATTTCACTTGCTAAAATTTTATTATAATTTGTTTGGTTTGGCAACGTAAAAAATAAATCTGTTACATCTGTTAAATGAATCTCATAAATATATACCATATTTCTGATTTTTAATTATATAAAAAGTATCATACAAAGAACAGCAAATTAAATTACCATCATTTTTATCATAATATAAAATTCCTTGTTTAAGTCTTTCACCATGTACTTCAGTCTGGGTCATAGGTATACTAGTTCCTCCTCCTAAAATAGCCTTGGGAACTATCCTTCTTTCTATATCTGTCATTTATATGGTTTTTGTTCTTAATACTTTCTTTAATGCTTGTCTATAATATTTTATTTCTAAATTAAAAACATCCATAGCATAAGCTAATCTAACTGGAAATCTATCTTTTAAATATTGTGTTTCTAATATGCAATAAGTTAAATAAAAAGTCTAGTCTTTAACACTTACTATCATATTTCTTAAAATGATTTCTATTTAACCAAATATGTTGTCTAGCAAATTCTTGTTCTGAACTCATGGAGGTTGTATTGTGGAACCTACTAAGTCTCTACTACCATAAAATATCAACAAGAAAAATTCAAAGTCATGGCTCTGACTATACCATTTTTGGGGGTAAGGGAACCACGAGAAGGGAGGAGGATAATATTCTCAACTCTTAAACCGACTTGGGAAAAAGATAAGAAAACAGGCATCATAAAACAACCAATCAAACCATCCCATATGCATTACAATCTATAGTATCTGGAGTTATAACAACCCTAGTATAGAGGTTTTCTGGACACATCATATCATTTCAAGGCATAATCTTTTAACTTGATTGGTAAAAAAAGATCTCGAGAGTGCCCAAAATACCGATAATCTTCTGTCAGCTAGTGTCTTGAGCAACATATTATGAATACAAACGTTAGTAATAATCAGAAGATCCACGAATTTATTCAGTGTATATATCTACTATACATGTAAAGCGTAGTTGAGGAATCAAATGGTTAGTTTTAGACACTTTCATAGCATTATCTAACTCATCACTTACTGCAATATGCTGAATCATACCAAGTTGAGAATGTCGGAAGGTTCCTTAAATACCAGATAGTAATCTTAATAAAATATGAACAATAATTGATAACTGAAATTGCATTACAAAATAACAGGAAAGAAAATGAAAGCTCACCAAAACACAAAAAAAAAAAAAACAGAACTCTAAACCTGAGTTTGTTGTCTTTTTTTTTTTCACAAGGAAGTGAGATAATTTGAGAAAAAAAGAGAAATATCGTAAAAAGCAAATATTTAGCATTCTAGTTAGATCATGAGGCAAATATCATATCAAAACAAATCTAAATAAAATGAGAACTAGGTGTAACACCGTATAAATTAAATCATGCAACAAATATCATATTAGAACAAATCTGTGTGTAACACTCAAAAAGTCCACATAAACCATCATAACTATTAAATTAATAATGTTTACAAATTAAATCAAAATTTTAGTAAATTGTAAAAGAAACTAATATCAATACTCAACTACAAAACCAACACTTAGACCCTTATCCCACCTATTTCTACTTAATCATCTATCTGAATGCTTTAATCAGACTTCAAACTCTTCCTAGGAAAATTGATCTCCCTCAAAATCAAAAACAAAAGAACTGAAACAAGAACGCAAATCATATGGCAAAACCAAGAATAATACGGGAAAAAGGGTTACTTTAGTTAGTCAAAAAGTATAAAATCCTAGGAAGGAAATGAGAAATTCAACTGAATATTCACATATTTGACCAATTTAATTACACATACATGTAGCTTAAGAAAGAATGGGAGTTGAAGGAGTTGAAATTAGAAAAAATCTGATTAGATTTGATGTAAGGAGGAAAAAGTGAAGAAAACTGAAACATTGTTCAAACAAATCTTCACCTTTTCTCCTACAAAAAAGAGAAAAATTTAAAACTGGAGAAGAGGTAAACTACTAAGAGGAACTAAAGGGCAGATCTATAAAGGTTAGGTGAATAGGATGGGTATTTTTGGAAAGCGTAGACTATATCTGATATCAATCCTTTTCCCCTCCCTTTTAGGCTAAAAATTCAGTTCACAAAATCAACCAACAAAAAACACTTTCGATTCAAAAATTCAATCTAGTCTTTTCTTCACTTGTTAGAAAGATCATAGCTTTGATACTAAAAGTTTAAAATATCAATTTATTTCCTCTCCAACCTTCTCAAACTTTAGAATTAATTGAAAATTGACAAATAAAACTATAATCAGAGCAAGAACACCTAAAATGCCTAAGATGTGAATCAACAAACACAATTATATTATTGCAATAACTATAAACTTTCTCACCCAACCAAAGAGAAAACTTTTAGATTTTTCATCATGTAAAGATAACACATAACACCTTATTATTTGGCTTAATTTGTCTACTAATTTAGTCTAGAATTTCACATCCATAATCAAGCATAAATCAACCAGCAATAGATAATCATATGAGAAAGAAACAAAAGTGAAAGCATATAAATAAAGCAAGAAAAAGGAGGAGAAAACACAGAACTTAAAACGATTTTATGGGGAAGATGACGAGAACTACCTTACCTGATTAGTGTCTAGAAAATGCATGATTAGTATATTTGCTTGTATTTGCTAAGATGCTAATGAATAAGTTTTAGAAAATCATCAAAAATAAAATAAATAGAAAAATTCACAAACCTAAAAAATAAAACAGCCCTCCTTTGCACATAACCTTAATCCCCAGATCCTGCAAAATACCAATGTAAAGAACATTAGATTCATTATAATTTACTTGGGAAAAAACTAAAAAAGACGAAATAGAGAATAAAGAAAAAAGGGAAATCAAGAAAAAAGAGAGAAAAATGAGAGTCGTATAATTAGGAGTAGGAGAGAAATAAAAGACATATATGTAGATGAGACTTGCGAAATTTTTGGTAAAAAGCAAAAAATTCTTCGTGTAAATCCAGTAGAGATTTACTGAAATTTTGGGGAAAAGCAGCATTTTGGTTATTTAGTGTCGAAGAGGTTGTGATGGATATGGCGTTTACTCTTCTAAACTCTGATTCATTAAGGATGAAAACAATCCAAAGGCTGATATTATGTGTAATTAAGTTAATCACCAAATTCAATGGTCCAGATTTTGACAATAGCTCTAATCATCTACTATATAAGTTATAGGCAAACTTTAGATTAACAAAAAGTGGCACAAGATCTTTTGTCCCACGTCCTATGTTATTTCCTGTCACACTACTTAATGAACTGTCAAAATTAAGTGATATTATTTTAATGGATTAATTTTGACAGTTCATTATGCGGTGTGGCAAGAAGTAATACAGGGTATGAGACAGAAGATCCTTAGCGACAAAAAGTTCAAATTTTAAGATAGTATGTATTTAGTTTTTCAGGTATAGGTTGTGCATATTTTTACAAAAATACCACCAGATTTATATTGCGACTCTTTCATGTAAAGGACAGTATGGTAATTTCACGGTAAAGAAGGAAAGGCTAAGTATGTGCACTAAGAAGAAATGTTAAAGGAGCCCAAAACCCCCGCCACATTAGTGCCATATTAGTAGAAAGTGTACATGTGGCAGACCTAGGAGATGCTACAGTAAGGGAGTTATTTTCTTATATAGTTGTCAGCTATATATATATATATATATATATGTATGTGGACTTTATGAGTATATATATATGGTTCGTTAAGCAATCAAACCAATTTATCCATAAAATGTTAAATCACTATAATGCACTAAATTATTCAATTCGCTATGCAATTTAGTCTATTTTATTGTTTATTCACTAAAATTATTAAAATAACAAAAAATATACAATTAATCCAAATCTTACCAAATTCAATTAATTAGAATCCTTACTACACCAGTCCTAACCATTTAGTCATAATGATGACTCCATCGTCAATTCCCATCCTAATTAGTTAATTTTCCTACCTACAAGATGTATGACTCAAATATAACCTTTCCTTACAAAAATTTAACAGAACTTATGACAGCACAAGTTTTTATTTATTTTTATTGATATTTATTTCTTAGTCGCCATGCACACATCAACCATTAATTTTCTTCTATTGTCACCTTTCAATTGTCACCTTTCAACCCAATTAACCCGCAAGTAGGGTCATCTATAACCATGAATTTGATACTTCTTGCTTAGATATGTTAATGTTACATGTTTGTTTTGGTAATCTCTTCAACAATAGTGATCCCCTGACAAAGTCTTGATTTGAAAAGTGTTTGTCATGCCAATTTTTGATGCATGAATCCTCCATGAGCACTCTTTATCACATTTGGCTATCATCCTTTTTGAATCATTGTTGATCCATTAAATCTCATAACCCTCTCTTATGTTCCACTCATATAAAATACTTCTTGATACTTGGAAGTTTGTGAATTTTTGAACCACCTTCTGTTCAAATGTGGGCTTCATGAATTCAAGCTCTAGGTCAAAATCCAAGTATGTCACAATTGTAATCTTAACTACACTTGTCCAAAAGTTCTTCATCTCCAACAATTGGTTCATTCCACTCTTCAAATGCACTATTTGAACCACTGTTTGTTGGTGTGAGTGATTTCCCACCTTCTGTTTGTTGATTCCTCTTTGTAGGTTGCTGACTTATTTTTGTAGGTTGTTGCGTTCTCTTTGTAAATTGTTGGCTTTTCTTTCTAGGTTGGTGACTTCTCTTATTAGGTTTGGTTGCAGGTTGAGTTTCAGTTTATTGTTCAGGTTGATTTGCAATCTGCTGTTGAGTCTGTACTTTAGGTTGTTGATCAGCCTATTGTTCAGTAGAGGGATCACCTTCAACAACTGTCTTATTTGATGCCCCCTACTTGTGGAAACCTATGTAGTAACACTTGCTTGGCTACAAGCAATTTCTACATGGACCTATGTAGTAACACTTGCTTGGCTACAAGCAATTTCTACATGTGCTTTAACCTCATTCTTCGGTGCAAATATGTCTTCATCATCTATTGTTTCAACCTCTTCCATCAACCAATCGGGCTTTTCTTCACCCCCATTGCTTTTCCATATTTTCAATAGGACCGATGCCTCCTTCATGCCTTGTAGAGTCCAAGTTGTGGGCTTTATTCGATTCTCCACCATTACCACATGGACCTCCATTGAAGTCCACACCAAACCCATATGTCTTCTTGTCCCCACTACTATCAAGCCATGTTAATTTAAGTGGTCTAATGCCTATCACTCTCTGAAATTGTAGCTTCGCATTAGGAGACACCACGTCAATTGGTTCTTCCAAGGTCTCAGCATATATAACTCTCACACCAATCCCTTTGCAGAACTCATTCATTACATTAATGTCATCCTTAACTCTCAGTCCTAAACGCCCAATATCTAGTTCACACTTCACAGTTTGGGTCACAAAACCAGAATCTCACATTTGTTGACTTGTCAATTGTATTGAACAGTTTCCCTAGTTCAATGAGAGACAGCTCATCTAGATCCCACCCTCTTAAAAATCTTCATGTTTGTGCTTGTATATTTAATCTTAGGTTTCTAGACAAACTTGCCACCAAGTGCATATGCATTTAAACTAATTGATATGCCATATTAAAACCTACAAAAAAAAAAAAAAATTGACAACCTTTTTAGTACCCCAAGTACATTGTCTATAACACCAACAAATATAATTCATTACACTACAAAGAGGGAAAGAATATAATAACATGGCCCACAACTTATAAACCTTTTCAGCACAAAAGACAATCAATTAAATAACTTACTTAAGCTATACAATACAATTATAAATTAGTTGACAAGTGATAGTCCTAAACAAAATCTATAACCTAAAACCCATCCCACTAAATCCCCTTAAGTGTTTATAACTCTAGTTTCTGTAGAACCTTAGGATCCAATGCCTTACCCTTATCTCGTTTTACCCATATAAATATAATATTTTGTAGAGCTCTATTCCTCATAAATCTAGCGCCTTTCAACCCTAGGACCTAATAAAACCTAACACAGCATAAAAGGCATATGAAACAACAAAATATCACAAAACTCATAGCATTTTGACAAGAAAAACTCATAAATCGTATATTTCAAAACCTTATAGTTCCAACAAAGCAAACTTGAATACTTGCAATTAGGAGATTGATGAAGATCTGTCGCAAATCTCAAAGGTTGGCATCAAACCTTACTAGTGTCAATTTCATTTGTTTAATCTTTATCTTATTTGATTAGATGGTTGATTTTTGTCTAAATATTGTAGATCTAAGTTTTTCGAAGTTCACTCAAAGCTTTAATTTTCTTAACTCGCTTTCTCTCTCTAGCTAGTGTTTTCCTTTCTCTCTTTACTTTTTTGTTTGACTGAGAACAAATGGGAGTATTTTGAGTTATTCTTGACATATATATTTAGGGCATTTTAGACTTTTTAACTTAATTCTGAAACGAAAGCCTTCTCCCATTTGTTTTGCAAAAAAGAACAAACCACAAGGGGTTAAATATATATATTTCTATACCATAGGGGGTAATAACAAGGTTGGCCAAACTATAAGGGAGTTCTGTGTAATTTACCCCCAAATTTTGACGGATGCTATAAAAGTAATGGAATGCTCGTAATCGTTCTATGCACAAGTTATTAGTATAATGTTAAAAATTGTAATAAAATAAAATGTTATGTTAAATACCATAACATACACAAAAGAACAGCTATGTGAGTAGAACTCGCGAATATTTTGTGATTTTTATAGCTTCCATCATAATTTGGGGTGAAGTATCAAGAGACAAAGACCTTATGGGTAAAGTAATTAAAAAATTAGTTCGGGGTATTCAATTTGATCGCTGTATTATAAACCTCTTCCAATTCGTTCATTGTAAAACACCATTTAAATTTCCTACTCTTTCTTTTACCCCAATCCGTCTTCTCCTTTGCAATTGCCAGTGAGTGGATTTACCCTTATATAATTCTGTTCTTCGGTTTCAGTATTTGTTACAGTCATTGTGTCATTACTACCATGTTTTCAGTTAATGAAAATTTGGTTCCACACTTCCACTCATTGATGAGGAAAAGGAAATTATGTCTGTTAACAGTGACTTAATGCTCTACCTTCCACACTTACCAAAGGAAGAGTGATAGCTTGCAATTAGATCAATAGACTTCTTATTTTGAAGACACATGTACAAGTCACGAGAAATTTGAATTTGGTATATAAAGAAGGACAAAGCTTTTCTGGAAAGCAGTTCCACAAAGTAATTAAGCCTTTTAGGAAATTAATTCTTAAAAATTAACTCACTTTTTAGTAAAACTTTGCTGGAAATGGTTATGGAATGAGATCATCCCTAGATGAATTTACAAGGATCAATAACTCAACCAATGAACTGTATTAGGAAGTTAGATGTTGGGGTCAAATCTAGACAATGGTTGCTGCACCTTTGCAACCAATGTTATTGAATTAAAAATGCAGAACGTATCTACTCCGATACTCATACTGTCAATTTTTTTCCTACTTGAAAGCATATATCCATCAATTCCTAACAGTCCGAAGACAATATATAAACTGTGTATATAGTTTCGTTTACCAGCTCAATTAAGAAACGAAATCTACGTAGCATCTATCTCTAACCAATTTCTGGTTGCACCATCTAGTAAAAGGGGTCATTCTTGCATGGACCCAGTCTAATGAACTATGACTTGGACCCCTTGGTCATGAATGAGCCACATCACATTTGACTGTCCCATATGGGGTTCAAGGCATAGTTTCTTGGCGGGTCCATTTTAGAATTTTCCTAGTAAAAGTAGCAAACTGGAATCCTTTATCAAAATATTTAAAACATCAGTCAAATGCCCCTCTAGAATGTAGAATGCAGCAAAATAAACTCATTACCATTCCGAGTCTCGTAGGTGGACATATCAAACCGAAATAAGATCTCAGATTGACATCTTGATACATTGATTTACAAGCATAACTCTTTGCTTCTTGTCTTCTTACTCTTTTAGCCTGCCCTGTGGAGGTCTCTCGGGTGTCTACGGCAGATCCGATCAGTCTCGTGATGAAGAGAAGTTTTTTCCGATCTTCCACTAAGAAAGGTATCGTCACGGCAACTCAATTTGTCCGGTAAACTACTCGGGGCTCCCATGGTTTAGTAAAAGGGAGGGGAGATTTTCTCTTCATCCGGGTGTTCATTTCATTCCATTATGAACTCCTGTTGCAGATGGCTTCATGCATAAGAATGCCAGAAGCAACTGTTGGTGCAACATTGAAAGAATCTACCATACCTTTCATTGGGATACTGCAATGCAAATCTGACAGGTCAAGAGCCTCATCACTTATTCCCCTGCAATCATAGTCACATAGTCAAATAAAGGTTTGAGATGAGAGAAGCAATGTTCATCCATCCGATACTTTCTGACTTCAAAGATTAGGTATCGCTATACTTTGCGTGTTATAACTAGGTTGATTGATAAAACATCGGTTAAAGTAACAAATTAGCATAACCATATAAAAGATCCAGAGATTGACTTCCAACAATAAACCTGATTAATAAAGCCATTATCACAAAGTTTGATGGGTGATATTCGTCATAATGAAATTAAAGTACATCCTTCCCTCTTTTTCTTCTTTTATTGAAAAAATTGATGACAACAGAAGGCAGTAAAACCATAGATCATAATTACCAAAAACGGAAAGGCTGGACAATAGAAGTATACCTATTCTCCTTACCAACAACTATTGCTGTCGGGTGTGTCCAGTCCATATTGAATAAACAGAAACCGAGGAACAGCACCAAAGAATCGGTCAGTCAGACTTCATTTACCCTAAAAGCCTTCATTTATCCAACTGATACCTCTCCTAATAGCATATCCAAGAATTGACTTACCCTGATTTGATGCGGCTTGAAACAAGCCAACCAGAGTGACACGGTTTGGCTCAAGTTCTTCCCTTTGCATATCCTGTGCAACTCTAAAAGCCTCGCCAGCACAACAATCACCAACTTGAGGGTATGCACTAAACAACATCTCTCTCAGTAATTTCATCAAACACTTAACGGGCATCGTTGATATTATTGAATTAATCACAACACAATCGAATCAGTGATGAACCCACGAACCGACCATCAATCAGCCCAAACTTATAAGCATCCACATGAATATTTTCCCCAAAATCTATATTACCCAACTCGACGCAACTTTTCAAACCGAATGTAATTGCAGAAACTATTAATACCAATTCTTCTACGTCTCATTTGTACATAAAGCGCCAGGAAAAGCTTTATCAAAATGACCTGCTCTGAATTACCCAATTAGAATTGAATTCCAGAAAGAGAGATCGTTATTAATGATTCTATTAAAAATCCATTTTGATTCCGTTAAAAGACCAAATTCTGCACAGGAATTGATAAGCTTAGAGCCCAAGAAGCTGTTGTGGAAAGCCCGCATGCAAGTATGCAAGCGTGTATCTTTTTTAAAAGAATCAATGTTCGGACAGTGGTCTAACAAATAAGCAAATTTTTCTGAAAGAGGTGAAGAATTTTAAACGGTGGTGAGTATGTAGAGAAGAACCGCGAACGAGCTTTCATAAATGTAAAAATCTTGGGAACCATTGAAGAGATTGATTTCATTTCTACTTAGTGAACAGAACCCAGAAAAGGCAAAACTTGAAATCACTTTTGTCTAATGATGCTAGGAGTGTCTGCTAGCTAGCCCAGAATGTTTATTCTGTTTTTGTTTGTTAGTTTTGGGAAATTTTTGGCAATTATTGCAAAACAAAAATAAATCTTCAAGTTGATACTATATCATGTAATTCTTAATTCATAATAATATCATTTTAAACCAAATACAAAATAGTACCGTAGATAGAATAATAGTTTTTGCAAAACTAGATGTTGCAAAACTAGATGTTGCAATTGTTAAAGCAATTTTAATTACTGTAGTGCTTTGTGTTCAAAATAAGTTCCCAACAAAATAAACACTATGTGGAATTCCAACAAAATCTGAACATGCATAATCAAGTCATCCGGTTTTTTCTATTTTTTTATTATTATTCATCAAATCTTGTTTAATAATTAAGCAGTTCTGGAAGAACTCAGCCAAGCTAAGATGGCTTTATGGTCTTGGCACTAGAGTTTTGCCGATGAGTTGTGAGATCAAAACTTGCCAACAACTGGTTACCTATTTTATTAACCTTTTATTTCATCACTTCCGTACAATTTTGTTCCCATTTTATTAATCTTTATTCCACCACTTCCACACCCTAAAAGTCAGGAAGAACTTTAACCAAATCATTAAGATGTCATTTGCAATTCTCTCATCTTCCATTTTTCAAACACTTACTTGCCAAAATTTCATTAACCTTCCCTCCCCTTGTCCTCAAACACTGCCACCACCCTTCTCTCTATTCACCATTCACCACCCACTGCCATCAACCCCTACCCTTAGGCCTCTCCCCTTCTACATAACACCACTGGCCCCTCATCCATCCCACTCTCACCACCCTTCCCCTCTCCCTCTATTCACCAATCACCACTGCCATCAACCCTTACCCTTAGGCTTCTCCCCATCTGCTTTCCTCTCCTTATACAAAACATCACTCTCCCCTCATCAACCCACATTCCCCTTTTCCCTCTATCTCTTTTGTCCCTATCCCTACCTCTACCAGCAACCTGGCATTCTTCCCATTTCTACAGCGCCAACCATCCCCTTTCCCCATTTGTAGTTGAATTTGTTTTTTTTTTTTTTTGGGAATTGGATCTTTATTTATTCATTGGAACTAGCTTATTGGTGAGGTTGGTGTGTGGGTTTGGATCTGATTTTGGTGGTGAGTTCAACAGTATCATCTTGGGAAATTGGTGGATTTGGTCGATTTTGTAAACAAATTTAAAATCGAATTTGATCGGTTTAACTGATTTATCAATTTTGACCGGTTATTACTGGTTTTTATTCTTTTCTGGCTTTGATACTCAATCGGACCGGTATCATTGTCGATTCCCGGTTTAATCGATTAAACCCGCCGGTCCGATCTAGGTTTAAAAACACTGTTTAGAATTATAAGCTAACATTTGTGATTCTCTTAGAAGAGTTCTTCAATACAAGTACAATTGTACAACAAATATGTCAAAAATATATACTGTTACAATATAATATAATATAAAAGTAACTTAGAAGAAAAACAAGAATATTGAGAGGAGCAAAATTATTTTATTCTTTCATTCAAGTGTATCTAACATAAATTATAATACCACTATTTATAGGCATACATGAAGTACCTGAATATTAGTATGATATATTAATCTCATAAATAGATGATATATTGAAGGTTTATTGATCCATAAATAGATTAGGATGTATCTGAGTTGAGAATGCAAATGGACATTCACATCCAATGTATCTCTAACACTCCCCCTTAGATGTCCATGCATTAAAGAATGTCTCATTAAAACCTTACTATGAAAAATTCATTGGAAAAAACCCTAGTGAAGGAAAAAGAGTGTATCATTCTTTTGTATAAAATATACGATGAATTATTGCCTCATTAAAAACCTTTACCAGGAAAACTCAATGGAAAAAACTATGATAAAGGGAAAAAGAATACAATGCGCATTCAATGTTTATACTACAACTTTTCATGCTGGCTTACTAAAACCCTTGTCAGAAAAACCGATTGGGACAAAACCATGACTAAGGAAAAAAGAGTACATAATGTATTTTTACTCCCTCATTAAAATATCACTTGCTATCTTTGATATGGCACATCCTTATTTTACAGACTAAATTCTCAAAAGTTGTTATTGGTAATGTTTTTGTGAATAAATTACCCATTAAACTACCATATAAGCAAATTTGTTGGATGTCAATATAAGGGAAAAAAAGAATTGGAAAAAAGATTGATACATCAGTTAGCAATAACAGCTTAACACCATAAATGCAATTGCACAACTATTTAGCTACTTAGTTCAACCCCATAAATTCAAATAATCAAACACTGAAAAAGAGATGTTTTTGATGGAATATTAAATCAAACACAATTAATTTAGGAATTTTAATTAAATTAGAATTTATAAGGGATTTATTCTCTAAGAGTCCGTTTGGTTCACGAAATAGATGAGACATAGTGTTTCATTCAATGACAATTAATCTTGGGATGCATCATCCCAAGATGATCAGTCATGTTATCCAGTGTCTTGGTTGATATTGAACTGCATGAGATATCTTAAAAATACTAACCATCTTGCATTTGATTGGGGATCGGATAAGATCGAATTACTATTTTACTGGCCAAAATACCCTTAAATTTGCATTTTGTGTTTGACAACCTAGCATCATGAAATAATATTCAAATAATATTATTGTATTTACAATATGCTAAAAATAAATGTAAAAATTAAATAAATTGTTATTACATGAAATAGTTAGTGGTATTTATCTCGATCCACTAACCCGAAAAATCTATTAGCTTGGTTTATTTCGAACCATAAAAATTGGAAATTTGAATTGGTTAACGTTATTGGTTCAAGTTTTAAGATTAGTGGGTCAATAGTTTGTGACCCAATATAATTTGACGCAATGCATATATAAGGTCAATTATGTAATTTTACATATTATGACCTAATAATAAGGAACTTTTACTCCTCCAATACTCATTTGCAAATGTATATATGCAATTAGCATACTTTTATGTTTTAAATCAATTTTGTAATTTTATATTCTCCTGTCCTAATAATAAATAACTTTTTTTCCTATCCTACTCATTTATAGGGATATTTGTGTGCAAGGAATTTAAATTTTTTATTTTTAAAATTTTTGGAACACAATATTATCATAAATATACAAAAGTAGGTAGGGTACCATGTAAAAGGACAAAGTATCAAGTTAAGTTTCTCATGACTCGTTAAAATTGGGTCAAGTCACCCATTAGGTAGATGGACCTAATGCCCAATCTATGAATACCTCTATAATTTGATACGATATTATATGATGTAAAGTCATGAAGTTTATTAGGATTAAATTAGTCAAAATTTTTATTATCCCATCTAGGAGTTATCCAAGTATAACTAATACCAACTCCCCATACTATTATTTCATCCCTTCCACAAGGGATTAATTCAGTTAATTGAGATAATAATCCCATACAAAAAAGCAAACAAACATAGGATAAATTATCCAATCCTACATCATTCCATGAACCAAATGGACCCTAATTGATTAGTTTTATTGTTAGATTAGAAGTTGATTTAGTATGGGATTATAATCCAAGTGTGATAGTTGAATCCAAAAAGAAATTAGATTAGCTAGTACCTATATAAAGGTGTTAGTGACTCACTTTAATTGATTTAACAAATAACTATATTGCATTGAAAAGTTTATTATTAAATTCGTTTATCCTCCCAAAATTCTCTGTTGTTCGATTAGTAGTTCTGTTTGGCTTCTGTCCTATTTCTATTTAATTACCAGTTTAGTTTTCAAAGTTTTAAAGGGTAATTTTGCTTATCATCATTCATGATTCAAGCAACTTGCTTGTCAAATTTATCGATTTGTTTGGTCTTATTTTCTTATATCTTTGATTTGTTATTTTTGACACCTACAAGTAGTATCAGAGCTTTAAGTTCAAGAGTTTGATCTTGGGGCATTTGCCAAAAATTACAGAAATTGTTTTTTTGTGACTGAGTATTTGGATAATTGTATCACGAGAAGTTGGTCTTGGATACTCTTTTGACCATTAGGATGTGGGGTGTGATGAAATTGACCCTAATTAGACAGTGAATTTAAAAAAAATGATCTTGTCGTGATTATTGTGTTGGTGTTGGATAGAGATTTAAAAGCGAGATCCTATCGTGAGTTAGACAACAATTTGAGAAAGATTGTGTCAAATTTTTGGTATTAGACAACAATCAAGGAAAGGTTGTGTCAAATTATTAGTTGTATAGCTTGATCAAGAGAGGCCAAGAAATCTAAAGTGTGAGAAAATTTCAAGATTTTGTGAAGAAAAAAATGTTTCAGAAAATTGTGTTTGATATTTTTGAAAATATTGTTCAAGGGAATAGTATGGTGGATGAAATCCATTTATTCAAGAACTAATAGATTAATATGAATAAATTCTTGGATGAAAAATAATTAGTGGAGGAATTATATGTGAGGTATAAGATTCATCCGCCAGCAATTGGGACAAGGAAGAAAAAGACCAATTACAAGTTGAACTTGCACACGGTTTTTACGGCGATGGAATTTTGCACAAAGAATATAGTTCAAGATAGCGTTGGATGGATCTCATGGAAGGCTTGGTTTAAGGGGGGTTATATTGGCATATTAAACTAAGCCCATTTAAATTAGGAGTTTTAATTAAATTAGAATTTAGTAGTATTGAATTTGTAAGAGATTTCCCTAATTGATTAGTTTTATTGTTAGATTAAAAGTTGATTTAGTATGGGATTATAACCCAAGTGTGGTAGTTGACTCCGAAAAGAAATTATATCAGCTGGTGCATATATAAAGGTATTAGTGGCTCATTATTCAATTGAGGAAAATTGCATTGAAAAGTTTATTATTATATTCGTTTATCCTCCCAAAATTCTCCATTCGTTCATTTATCCAACCGAGCCAATTAAAGATTTTATTAGCAGAATTAATGGTTTACCAATGCTATGATAACCAATAGTAAGGTTCTTGAAGAGGTTAGAGTTGTCAAAAAAATACTACAGTTATTAAGTATAAAGTTTCACACAAAAAATATAGTTCTTGAGGTGACCGAGGACCTAAATACTTTGAAACTTGATGAATTGGGGATGAATTGGTAACTTATGAGATGTTCTTGAATCAATAGACAGCTAATACAGTGAGGAAGTGTTGCAAGCCAAAGTGGATCAACAGCCTAATCAAAAGGAGGCGACAACAAATGTGGCTGAAACAAATTAAAGAGGACGAAATTTTAGAAGTAAAGGAGTGGAGACAAAGGCAATTTTAAAGGTTGTCATAGAGGTAATTCTAATTATCAACAGAGAAATAATAATAGCAATTTTAGAAAAGACTAATTAATGATTGATCTAAAATTCAATATTATTGTTTTGGAAAAACCGTACATTATAAAAACGAATTTTGGCATAATAAAAATCGTGTGCATGCAAATGTAGTTGAAAATAATAGTAATAAACAAGAGACTATTTTGTTTTCCAGTTCTTGGTGTGAAGCAAATAAAAAGAATGAATGGTTTATTGATTCTGGTGGTAGCAATCACATATGCGGAAAAAAAAAAGAGTTATTTTCTAATCTGGATGAAAAAGTCACTGTTTTAGGAAAGAAAAAAATTGGCATTACTCTAACCCCACATTTGGTAAGCAGGAATGGCCTGAAATGGAAAAACCTTTCCAACTTATCCAATTCCATTATCTGTTTCATGTTTGGTATGAGAGTTTTAAGTTGAAAATGTCATTCCACTAGGAAATATCATTCCTACGAAATCTTGGAATCACCATTCCTCAAAAATAGTTGAGGAAAGCTCTTTCCAGCTTCATTTGGAAAGAAAAGATTATGGATTACAAGTTTATCCAAAGTAATTCAAATTTTGTTCATTTTTTTCTTCCAATAGTTGTAATCTTTTTTTCAAATTAATAACACATTTTTTTTCCAAAATAAATATAGTATTCCATAACTAATTAAATTGTACAATTTAATTATTTGACTTATATGATATTTGCATAGAATAAGAATTTTAATATATTTAAGAGATTGCAAAAATTCATATTTTTTCTATATAGTTGAAATTTAAAATCCAAGTATATAATTTCTCTAACAAAACATAATTAAATGCAAAACAGAAAGTATATAAATTAAACACAATTTAGATACTGTAAATAGACAATCTTATTTTGTATTGTTTGCATAGCTATCTTATCACAGTAAATATAGTTTTTTTTAAAAAAATAAATAAATAGTGTTATAAACTTAGCTAAAGTATGCTATTTAATATGTATTTGAATAAAAAAATAATATGCAACTTTTTTAATTGTTTATCTTTAATGAAAAATATTTAAAATTTCTCAAAACCATAGATATTAAAATAGAAAGACCAAAAAAAAAAACTTTATACTTTCTTAAAAGAATCAGGGATATTTAAGTCAAGTTAGTTTGAAATTCTTTCCATTTTAACATCTAAAACTAATTATACCAGATACAAATAAAAGAATGCTCATTCTATTCTGACTTGAATCACTAGACATATGATGGTAGTAAGTATTCTTTACTATTTTGGGTAGAATCACATTCTGCCTGGAATGACCTTTCCATTCCAAATCATTCCCGCGGACCAAACATCGGGTAAAAGATGTGCCTTCCAATTTTATAGTTGATGTGTTTTATGTACCAAGTTTATATCATAATCTATTAAGTTTGGGGATTCAGTTGTCTAAAAAGAGATATGATTTGTGGTTTAAACATGATATTGGTACTATATATGATGATAAGTTATGACTAATTGTAAAGGTAAATATGAACCGTAGTCAGTTGTGGCATCTTTTTCTTAATTGTGGTGATTTAACTTACTTTAGTTCTATGATTTTTTATTATACTTATCTATAAGCATTTGCATTTTGGACACTTGAATTTTGGGAGTTTGAAATTTCTTGCAAGAAAAAATCTGGTTGTTGGTTTGCCTTTTATTAATTATCCTAACAAGTTGTGTGAGTCTTGTATCTTGGGAAAGAAGTATACAAACCCTTTTCCAAAAGGCAAGGCTTGGAGGGCCTTACAATTGATTCATTAAGATTTGTACTCAGTGGAGGTTCCTTCTAATGGTGGTAGTAAGTATTTTATCACTTTTATTGATGATTTTAGCAAAACGACTGGGATGTATTTTTTGAAAAATAAATCTGATGCATGTGATGATTTAAGAAGTTCAAGTATATACTATGTGGAGAAAAAAAGTGGTTATTGTATTAAAAATTTTGAAAACTAATAGGTACACTGAACTTCTTGTGTGTAATGATTTTTTTGAAAAAATATGGCGTAAAACATCAGTTGATAGCTAGGTACACTCATTAGTAAAAAGGTGTGGTTGAGAGAAAAAATAAAATTGTAATGGACATGGTGAGATTCATGATGCATTCTAAAAATATGCCTAAAGGTTTTGGGCAAAAGCTATTTCTTATGTTATTTTTGTGTTAAACAGGTATCCTACAAGGTTTAATTATGAGCATACTTCATATGAGATTTGGACTGATAAGAAACCACATATTTCTCACTTAAAAGTATTTGGTTGTCTTGCATATTCCAGAAGATTCTTATATATATATAATGCTTATAAATGATATATTATGCATAAAATATTACTTTCATTGTCACCTAATTGACACAATAATTGACTTCTTGTTTTTGTATTCTTATGGAAGCCTTAAAAAAAAAAAATTAAATGCTGCGCACGAGAAATATTTAAAGAATGCAGCATGCAGCAAGAAGAAATATATTTCTTCGTTCGCCCATTTGGCTTGCAAAGATTCATAATATATATTCTATATATATATATATATATATATATATATATATATATATATATGTAACGTGCTTACAAAGATATATTATGCATAAAATATTACTTTCGGCAAAATAATTGACTTCTTATTTTCTTTTTGTTTTTGTATTCTTTTGGAAGCTTAAAAAAAAAACAACTAAATGCTGCGCACGAGAAATATTTAAAGAATGCAGCATGCACCAAGAAGAAATCATTGATAACGACTAGCGAAGTCATCTTCACTACTATAGTTGCAAGTCTTTGCTATTATTAACTTGTTATTGGAGTTTTGTTATTGACTCTTGCATTTCATCGTTTACATAGACTATAGTATATACTTTAGAGTTAATCTTTCTTACCTTCTATCTAGAAAAGATTTTACAGCATCGTGTATGAATGAATGACACACACATTATTCACACATATATATATATATATATTATTTAAAATTTAAAAATAATTACGTGATATACATTAATTTTCTAGATTGAATAGAAAATATTAACTCATAGTTATTTATTAGTATATATCAAGAATTAAAAATTTTGACAAAAGTTTGTAGGGTATAATAATACAAGAATGTGCTGATTAGAAACTCATACAGTCATAAAACAGCTTTATAACTTTACATCGTGGTGTATAAATGAATGACAAAAAGTTATGTGGTCTGTCAATTTTTTCTTCTAATCTTCTTCTGTGTTATTAGTCATAAAACTTTAAAAACTTTCAACAGAGGTCAAATAGCAGATAATATATATATCATCAGCTTGCTGTTTTGTTTTCTACGAACTTAGCACGGCAAATTCCAATTCGGTTTTTGATCTATTTTCAATTGTTACAAAAAGTTGACTGCCTGTTATAATAACCTAATAGTTGCAATATAAATTCCAGCCTTTATGGAATAATTATCATGATGATGATAGCTAATAATTTATATTTAGAAGATTAATAAAATGAATGTGACTAGTTAGTTCAACAAAAATCAAAACTGGAATACTTGTGTTATACTTTATTAGACAATTTGGACCTGGTTTGTATGATTTATCACATAGGTGGAGTCTACCATAGGAACAAATATACTTGTGTTCTGATTTTTCTTTTTTTAATTTTTTTGAGTATCGTGATTGGGTATCTAGAAAATGGGCTTTCACCAACCAAAAAAACAAACGAAATCTTTAGTTACTTAGAAAATAAATCATTTATGTTCTCGGAACAATGCTATGTGAAGAATGGTTTTCTGATCCATTTTGACAGGTATCCAAATTAAGACATCCTATGGGATTTGTAGTAAACAAAAGATAATTTGGTTATACTATTGTAATACTCCCTCCCTCCCTCCTTCCGTTTTAAAATAATTATCACTTTATACAATTTGTCTTGTGTCATATTATCTATTGCTTTAAAATTTTGAAAAAGTAATAAATGATATACTGTTTCAAATTCCTACCTTTAGTGACACATTAATGAAGGGAGAATTATATAGTTAGAATATTAATGCAAAAAGGCAATTTAATCACTTTGAACTACTCTTTCCATTTCAAAATAACTGTTATCTTAAGTTGGAGCACACGGATTAAGAAAGTTAATAAATTATATCAATTTTACAAAAAGATAGTTCAAAATGATCAAATTATCGTTTTGCATTAATATTCCAACTATATAATCCTTCATTCATTAATATTGTTAGAAAAAATACCATTTAATATTTCTTCGATTTTCTAAAGTGATAGATAATATAAAATAAAACGAATTGTTTAAAATGACAGTTATTCTGAAATGGAAGGAGTATCTTTTTATAAAATTGATACAATTTAATAGTTTAATTTGTATGTATCCACTAAAGGTGATAGCTATTTTAAAACATAGGAGTATCAAAAAGCAACCAATTCAAAACTGATGCACTATAATGAATACGCTCCTTATAAAAAAAATTAGATAGATATATATATATATATTTTTTTTTTTTTTTTTTTTTTGAAGTAAAAAATTTAGATATTTGATAAATTGCACAACAAAAATGTTTTATCGGTGTACCAAATCTTAGCATTAAAGTACCCGAATATAAGTTACAAGATTTTTTATTTTACTTCTTATATTATTTTTTATTTTATTATTTAACGAATTGTTAAAATTACTTTTAATAAATTAATATTGACATTTTATTTAATAATTAGATAAAAATTACTATAAAAAATGTGATAGAAAATCTTTTAACGCGAATATAGTCAATACTCAATACTCCAAAGCGGAGTAGAGCACGAGCGAGAATGTTGAGTTGCTAACTTCAAAATTTATAAATTAATGAACGTTATATTCCAAGTCAATTTGTGAGCGGCCAGCAAAAATTAGGTGATGCTTTGAACGCATTTGAAATCTAAATTGAAAAGACTACACTGTCCTCTAACATTGACCATGCATTTTGTTGGATGATAAAAGACAACAGATGGCTTTTGATCGGACTAATATTTAGTATTTGGACACAAAAGCCCTTATGTGTATGAAAAATCTAAAACTACAACCAACCTTTTGTTAATAATAATCTTCATTTCCCTTCACAAGGAGAAATTAATATCTATCTTCCCAAAAATCAGCAGAGTTTTATTATTATTTCTCTAGAAATGCATCAAAATGTATCACTTTCTATAATTTCCATTTTTTTTTTCGTTTATGCAAGGAAAACGTGTACTATACGTGATTTCAAAATATGACTGATTTTCATTGTTTGTTATCCCTCAAAGTTGGTAACATTATACTGTTATTTTAGTCAAGTTTTGATTTTTCTTTTCAAAAAATAGATTAAACAAATCAAAAATATTTCCTTATAGAGTTTATGAAATTTGTAATCTCAAAATATTCAATTTTCTAGATCAATTAATTTTGTTTTGTATGTTCAATTGTTCTGTTTTTTTTAAGATAATAAATATACTTGGTTTTTTTAAAGTAAGATTAGTATTCTCCTATACTTTTTAATTTCTTATGTTGAGAATCTTATCCTGCCAAATCAATTTATTTACAAGTCTAAAAAGTCGCTTCTTTCTATTTGACAATTAGTTTGGAATTCTTCAATCCCATGTATGTGTTCTAATCAAAACGTAAAAATTGCCCTTTCATTTGGTTATAAGGCTTTAAATCCTTTGTTCAATCACTTTTCATTAAATATACTACTCTAGGAAAAACAATAATTATTATTTCATAGAAATTTATAAGTTCTTGCAAATAAATTATATTTAATTTTCCGGTTAAAGAAAATAATCTTTGCACGCAGACACTTAAAAATCAACTATGTATCCCCATAAGGTTAAACAATGAGCCTTCCACCAAAACTATAAAATTAACACTTGACAATATCTCAACGATATAATTTATTTATGTTTCACCAAAATTCCATAAAATACTAATTATAAATTTGGATTTTTAAAGTAGTCATGTTAAAATTCTCACAAGATTACAAAATATAGCTTAAATTTGTGTTTTAGAAACTAAATCAATGAAATAAAGAATAAGGCCAGTGAACTTCTTTAATTTTTGAACGACAAAACTTCGAAAACTTATGATTATGTTGATAGCCCAGTGGTGGAATGCAGCGGCGGACCATTGGGGGCCCCAAAATTTTTTAGGACAGTATATTATGTATATGTATAAGAGTGAAAAAATATTTAAATAGATCTAATTTTTTATTCTACTTATAAATTTTGTAATCAGAATTAAATTTTAAAAAATTTTGTTTATATTAATTGAAGTCATAAATTCTTTAAAATTTAATATCCACATCACAGGGTCTACAAGTTGGACCAAATAACGGATCTACAAATGGGGCCAAAAATCAAATCTACAAGTGGGGTCAAATATCGGGTCTACCTAAATCTTTGCCATAAGAGTAGGTTATTAAAATGTGTAATATTTGTTCCCCTGACTTTTTTTTAATGTCGTTGTACCTAAATTTTTATTTTTCATATTTTTTTCACTTTAAAATTCTTAAAATTTAATGGATACAATCTTATAAAATTATATTTTAAACTCCTAAAATATTTTATTATTATAAAATTTTCTTAAAATATATGTCTATATAGTTTTATGACAAAACTATTATAACTAATATCTACACTAACTTAATCAAATTTCTAATACTATTGATTTAACTATTTCAAGACATTTTTTAGCTATACTGTTCTTATTATCTTAATAGTCCTTTTTAATCTTATTTTTAAATAGAGTATCATCCTCAATTATTATAGAAAATAAGTTATTTTTACATTATTATCTTTTTCCTTGTCAATTGTTCATTAGCTTATTCATAAAATATCAATTTATTTATGTTGAACTATTATTTTAATTTTGAATAATTCACTATTTTAATAGTAAATTTTGATGTCTGTAGCCCCACTTTAAATTAAAGTAAGTTTAAATATTGTTTCCTTCTATTTTATTTTATTTATAAAATATTTAAGATTCATTGTTTGTTTAAGGTCTTAATTGAGTCATTTATTAATATTTAAAAGTGTCTAACATATTTTAGAAATATGAAGTTTAAATTATCTAATTAATTTTTTCATTGTTAATAATTTGCAAATTAAGTTTTTTCTTTTTGATTGTTATTAAAGTATGATTAAAAACTTATATCATTAACTATTAGGGTGTTTATATATTAATCAATATATTAAGTTAATATGTCCCTAAAATAATTTATTCTTTCTTTAAAAAAAAATAAGTCATTCATAGAATTTTATTAATAATAAAAAATTTGATGTTACTATTTAAATATTATTTTATAGAGCGACATTTTGATAAAAAAATTTCAATCATGTGACATGGAGGTCATAGTTCAAGTCGTTGTCTCATGAAAAAAAATATAAGATAATACTATTTACTGCATTTCAAATGATCTGACAAACCAAACCCTGTACATAATTTTATACAGCAGACGGTTTGTTCTTACATATTTTTCTACTCAACCTTCATCCCTGCATCCGCCCCTGATTGAATGTATATTTGGCAATAACTGTATCAATAATTGTGACCCATTTAACTTTTGGCAACTTTTCTCTCTTAGTGATTTATGCAAATAAAAAGAAAAAGCCTCGAGTATTTGGAGTAATTTGGTCAAAAGATTAAAAATAAATTAAAATCTTTCTTGTATCGTCATTGTTAATTTCTTTTAAACAATTAAGTTTGTATCCATATCAAATAATCATGATTTAAATTTCCATGCTATTTCTACATATGTGCCATACATTTATATCAATTGACGTAAAAAATTTTATACATCTAATCCTATAATAATCGGATGTCATATGTAAAAATAGGAAGGAACTCTTGTTATTACTTATTAGATTGATATGTATTTGGTTTTCCAAAAAAAAAAAAAAAAAGATTAATATGTATTTTATTGGTTTCTTCCTTTTGCTTTTTTTTTTTTCCTGAGAAAAGTTCAAAATATTAATATCAGAACACGTTGCATTCCCATTTGTAATTACAATGTTGACCTCGAACAATGTGAATGGAGTTGACTGAAAAAACATATAGAAATTAAGATAGATTGGGGCAGATGTGTAATGAGAGGATATCTTTAGGGGCCAGACTGTTCAAATGCAATTTCTTTTAACACCTCGTGGTTTTGTTTACTATTTTTTTTATACACATAAAAAAAAAAAAAAAAATTTATCTTATGATTTTGAATGTAGGTAAGTAATGTTTTTAATCCCATCACATAGATTAAAATAAGTAACCAAATATATACATTTACTATGGAATTGTCGATTTTTAGGTGTATTTTATTACTCTAAGAGATATTATATGTTAATTACATATAATTTCTTGTAAAGTAGAAAAATAGTGACTAACGTATCTTTGAAAATGCTCGTTTTTCTTGCTTCGTAAATATTGGCAATCAAATTTTGTAAAACTTCTTTTGGAATATGTCAAAAATATCTCTCGCCTAATAATAATAATAATATAATAAGATAAGATAAAATACGACGCATAATAATAATATAATAAGATAAAATAAAATACGATAATATGAGTATGAAAATTCATTTACGGTAATGTTAAGCAGTAGGTAAGGTGGAGCATATTTTCTACATTAGGCAATTAATTTAGAGAGGTGAACATAAGCAAGTCGGTGGTCAAATAGGTAGAAAAGAAATTTTCCATCCAAACGAATTAAGCATTATAGAATTTCCCGGTTAAAAGTTATAATTTCATATAAGGAGACTAATATAGCTTTTCTAGCATTTCTTTGTGTGAGGTAGTCAAATCTATATGTGACTCAAGTCCTTAATGGAGTGACTCTTTTCAAATAAGCATTTAGCCTTGTTCAAATGTTATTTAGGTATACACATAGAAGGAAATTTGATTTCGACAAGCTTTATTATTATTTATGTTGTGTTGATTAATTTTTATTTGTCTATCACAGCTATCATTTTAATGAGTTTATACTTATACAATGAATTTTAACTAATAACAGCTCCTAAAGTTAATTATAAAATTAATTAATTCAAAATTCTTAACAGAGTATATTGTGTACTTTTTTTTCTTATTCGTGTTCTTGACTTTGGAATAGATTTCATTCAAAAAAAGTATTGCATACAAAAATAAAAATATAACTAGATTGAGAAAAAGATTATACTTATTTAGTTTTCGGTATCAATAATAGATACATTTTCTGTTCTTTTATATAGTTAATTTATTTTCCTTGCCAATTAACTAATATGTCCTACTTTACAAAATATGAGTGAATCAACTACAAGATGGAGAACAAAGGTAATCCAATAGTAGCACTCAAAAAGAAACACCAATCACCTCTTCCCTCTTTCTTTTATTTTTTTCTTTTATCGGGATCAATAATTTTGCATATGTTCAAAAAAAAAAAAAAGGATAAGGAATTGGATGATAAGTTAAAATTCTTTTATGCTATTGGCAAAAAAAAAATATTTAAATAATTAAATCATTTTAAAATTAGCAAATAATTACGAATGTTCATTTTTCATCTCTAAACAAGAGTTTGATTCTCACCGTTCCTGTTCCCTTTTCCTTGCCCTCGTTGCCACTTCTCACCCATCAATAAATATCATTGAAAAATTCACACAAAATTATTTGTAAATTTGTGTGGTTTTCTTTTTTTCTTTTGGATAAAATGGGAAAAGAAAAAAGTAGGCCTTTTTCTCTCTTTTTATTTTTATTTTTTAAAACCTTTTACTTTTTTACTTTTCCTTTGAGAAAATAAAAGGAGATGGGGGGTAGGATTGCAAGGTGCGAGGTCTGGCTTTGACATTTCTCCATCTCCGACTCCGACTCCGACTCCGACTCCGACTTCTTCTATTCACATGCTAAAATTCTTCTTCTCAACCTTTTCTTCCTTCATTTATCCCTTAAAATCACCTCTCCACATTCCCAAATTTCTCCACATTCTTGAATTTTCAGACAAAGTACCTTAATTTTATTTTTCTTGGACAAGAAAAGTTTTATGCAAAAATTCATAGATGATCAGGGTTTTGATATTTTTTTTGCCAAAAAGGTTGGAATACAATTGGTTTTTTGGAGATCTCAGAATATCCGGGGTGGGTTTTGAACCTCACCTAATATTCAAGTAAAACATCTGTTTTTTTTATTGTTTTCTTTGCAATTTTGTTGAAAAGATGATATTTTGATTGGTTTTGACCATCAATTTGGTGTGATTCTGAGATCCTTTTGGCTGAAATACACAAAAAGGTTCGTGAATTGAAGGTTTGAATGAGAAAAGTTACAGCTTTATTGTGTTTATATTTTTGGTTTTTTAGAGAAAAGCTGAGCTTCTGATTGGTTTGGGCTACTATTTTGATCAATTCTGGTGATCCTTTTGGCTGAAAGGTTTAGAAAAAAGAAAAAGGAAAGAGAAAGTAGGAGTTTCTTAACGGTTTGATTTATGGGAAATTGTTGTGTAGTTCCACAAACCTCTGACGATGGTCAAGTGAAGAAAAAGGGGAAAAATAAGCCAAATCCTTTTGCTGATAATGGTGGAAACTATTCAGCAGTTGGTAATGGTGGATATAAGACCCATGTATTGGATAATCCTACAGGCTATGAAATTGAGCAGAGGTATGAACTAGGGAGAGAGCTCGGCCGGGGCGAATTCGGGGTTACTTATTTGGCTACTGATAAATCAAATGGAGAAGCTTTTGCTTGCAAATCAATATCAAGGAAGAAGCTGAAAACCAAAATAGATATTGAGGATGTTAGAAGAGAAGTTGAGATCATGAAACATTTCCCTAGACATCCCAATATTGTGTGCTTGAAAGATACTTATGAGGATGATAATGCAGTCCACCTAGTTATGGAGCTGTGTGAGGGTGGTGAATTGTTCGATCGGATTGTTGCCAGGGGACATTATACTGAGAGGGCTGCTGCAGCTGTAACCCTCACTATTGTTGAAGTTATTCAGGTGAAGATCCATAAATTTCGTACTTGATTTTTTGTTTATGCTTTGATATGCATGTGTTTGATTAATATTTTCTATTTACAACTACGTGATTACTGTTTAGAACTTGATATGCATGTATGTCTTCGATTTAGTAGCTCAGTTTGGTTGATGCTGAAACCAAAAGAAATTGGGGTAATAGGGAAGTGGGGAAAGAAATAGTAGTTATTGATTTGGTATGCAGATAAATTACTTCAACCGGTAATTGCAGGCAATACTGTAGTTCTTTTATGGATATTGCTTGATGACCAATCTTGATTAATCTTTAACGACATCTTCTTGGCTGTTCACATTTTAATCTTCAGAGATAGAGAGTTGGTAATGCTTGAAGGTTTCCTGAATCTTGTGAATTGGTTTAGTTGTCAGTTAACTTCGGAGACCTGATAAGGTCCTTTCCACAATTTTATATTATTGAGCTACAATTGGCTTATCATTTTATAGCTCTGTTTTCCAATCCTTCATGTTATCTTGCTCCACTTCTGAAGTCCTAAAAGAGTTTGACTTAAAGCATGCTCTACATTTGTTGCTAAATGTCTTCTGTTCTGTTGCAGGTGTGCCATAAACATGGGGTCATGCATCGTGATCTTAAGCCTGAAAATTTATTTCTTGTTTGGAAACAAAAAAGAAACTGCGCCATTGAAGGCCATTGATTTCGGGTTGTCTGTGACCTTTAAGCCTGGTAATCTTTTTCTCAGCAGTTTGGCAATTTCAACCAAGTATTTTCTTGCCCACCCAAAGCCAACAGTTGGTCCATCTACTAAAGTTATATTCTTTATCTGATGATTTTGCAGGTGAGAAGTTTAATGAGATTGTAGGAAGTCCCTATTACATGGCTCCTGAGGTTCTGAGAAGGAATTATGGACCAGAAGTGGATGTCTGGAGTGCTGGTGTAATTCTCTACATCTTACTCTGCGGTGTTCCACCTTTTTGGGCAGGTTAGACTCCTTTCATTAAAACGAAAAAGGCTGACATATGATAGTTACTGCTGTCGTCTTCATTATTGTTCATATAGTTGTTGCTCTATGAGTTGAAATATTTTTATTAACTTTGATTTTGGGGGGGGCCACTTAATTATTTTTGGTAATTATGGAGCCACTTAACTAGAATCAATCATAACATTTGGTTAGGGTATAGATATACCTGACTAGGAGAATGACAAAATTAATGGAAGCGCATGTGCTATATGATGGGATTTATGGTGGGGAAAGAAACATGTACTTTGGATGGTATGATATTCTTATTTAACAAGGGGAAAAGAAAGTGTCTTTTTTCTCTTGGACGCGTAGGAGGTGGGTAGTGGGGATGTACACTGGGAACCATTGCAAAAAGGTCTTGCTATAGGATGGGGGCCTGGTGTTAAAAATTCATTGTTTCGTTTTTATTTCGAATTATTTTGTCTCCTCCTTCCTTTTATTTGGTAATGGTGCGCAACACTGCTACAATTGTTGATGCTTCATTTGGGTGGTTAAGTAATAATGGACTTGCAATTATTATCATAGTTGAGCATTAGTGCTTATTGACATCCAGAGAGACTTTATTTTGTTTATAGGTATAAGCATATCTTTTTAGTCTAGAAAATGAATCTTTTGAAACTATTACATATGCAACTCTTTAAACTTTGCTTTTTACATTTTTGAATAATTTTTTGCCTTTCAGAAACTGAACAAGGAGTTGCACAAGCAATCATTAGATCTGTTGTGGATTTTAAAAGGGATCCATGGCCAAAGGTATCTGATAGTGCAAAAGACCTTGTAAAGAAAATGCTCAATCCTGACCCGAAGCAGCGGCTGTCTGCTCAGGAAGTGCTTGGTAATGCATATGCTTTGTGATTCAGTAAGATGTTTAAATTTCGTGTTTGGTTTCAAAATTCCAGTGTTTGGAATTTTACGCAGCAACATTTGCTATCTGATTACAGATCATCCTTGGCTACAAAATGCAAAGAAGGCTCCTAATGTCTCTCTTGGTGAAACTGTGAGAGCAAGGCTCAAACAATTTTCTGTAATGAACAAATTGAAGAAAAGGGCTTTACGGGTAATGCCTTGGGAATTTACAAAAATAATTCCAATTGGCATTTCTTGCTTCCCTATTCCTGTAGTTAGTTTACTCTATATTATTTCTTTTTACTAGTGTATCTTCTTGTTGAGCTGCTTTCCAAACTTCAGGTGATCGCTGAGCATTTGTCTGTAGAGGAAGTTGCAGGCATAAAAGAAAGATTCAAGGTGATGGATACAGGCAACAAAGGGAAGATTGATATTAATGAGTTGAGAGTTGGATTGACAAAGCTTGGACATCAAGTGCCTGAAGTAGATCTTCAAATTCTTATGGAAGTTGTAAGTGCCAATTACAGAATTTGGTTTTATTGTTCAAGTTTAACCAAATATGGAAAATTCATAAATTTTGTCATGGGATGCTTCATATTGTTTCGGGTAAACTGTTAGTCAGTTTCTGAATTTGCATTTAGTTGGAAAATTCATATTGGACTGACTGAGTAGCATTTTTCAAGCGACATTTTTGTTCTCTATATTTTTGCTTCTCATTAGAAAACAGCACCTAGTATTTTCATAAGCTTTGCAGTAACATAGGGTAGCGGTTTTCTTGTATTAGTAGTTGTTTGCTTGGTAGACATGAGAAGAACTGTTTTGCAGGGTGATGTGGATAAAGATGGATTTCTTGACTATGGGGAGTTTGTAGCAATCTCTGTCCACCTAAAACAGATGGGCAATGACGATGACCACCTTAAGAAAGCCTTTGACTACTTTGATAGAAACCAAAGTGGGTATATAGAAATAGATGAACTAAGAGTGGCCTTAGCTGATGCTGATGGAGTTGATGCCAACAGTGAAGAAGTAATTAAAGCCATTATTCAAGATGTAGACACTGACAAGGTTAGTTATTTCACTACAAATTTTGTGCTTTTAAATCTGTTTTTCTTATTCAGTTTTGCTGTGATCCTTATTCTGGATTTTGTCAGTTATATTGTTTTCCTTTTATTCTTTTTGTTCTTTTCCTTTTTTTTTTTCTGCTTTGAATTTATATACACATCTTTTTTTTTTAAGAGACTTTCTTGGGGGTTCATCTAACCTTCAAACTATAATAAGGGTTGTGATTCTATTCAATTGGGGTTACTTATACATGCATATTTATCATTTGCATCATTGTTAAAACATGGCGTCCACTTGAAATTTCTTCTTGGAGGACCATTTTTGCTTTCTTAAGAGTGATCTATAGCTTGATTTTGTGCTAAATTTGAGTTTAGTATGCCTGTCTTTGTTTTATAAACGGTTGAAGATGTACTTTGAATTCAAAGCATTACATGTAGTCTTTGAGGTTAAATTTTATCTATGTTCTTTTTTTTTTTTTTTTTTTTTAGGATGGACGGATAAGTTATGAGGAGTTTGCAACAATGATGAAAGCGGGCACAGACTGGAGAAAGGCATCAAGACAATATTCAAGGGAACGATATAATAGTCTCAGCTTGAGATTGATGAAGGACGGGTCAATACAGGTGATGATGTGAGGGTAGATAACTCAAAAGAGGACAACATTTTCTATCCCACTTACTAAAACTTGGAAAAAGAACGTGTTTATTGGTCATGAACCTTTCTGGATGTGCTTTCAGTTCTTCTTCATATTTCCACCTTTTTACGGTATATATTGTCCTTCTAGGAAAAAAAAAAAAAGGGGGTGTTGTGGTTAACTAAAATGGTCTTTTTGGGTATTCTGCATATTATAATTTGTTATTCTTTTTTGTGTGGAGGGTTGGAAATGTGGTCAAGGATCAGGTTGCTTCTTGTTGTAAATATTTTTGTCATATGCTTTCCTATCAGTCAGTCTTAAAAGGTTTTGATCTCCCAAACTTGTAATTGGTTTATCATTTCAATTTTGAAAAGGATGAATATATTTCTGATATATATCAATATATTTCTATTGATCTCTGAATCTTGTTCTGATGTATACAATATATTACTATTTTTTTTTTCTTTACTTTTTTTAAGAGGGAAGAGTCTGTTAAGATTTTCTTTTACTGATGATAGTACATAGAAGATGATGCTATTTTTCGTGCTTCAAGCATCATCTTATTGCTAAGAGGACATGTGAAAGATATGCAAATCTTTCAGCACACAGCACAGCTATATAAATGTTGAGAACTCAGAGACAAAGTTTAGTGGTACTTTTACAGATAAAGAGCCTAATGGATTCATAGGTGATTTCTTAATGAACTGATGAATATTTGGTCTCTGACTGGTTTTATGAACGTGGATGCTTATAGCTTTTAACCACAATCACAACGCCGCACATTCTAAAATGGATTAGATTTATGATATTATTATGGACTCTTTGATCTAAAATCATCGTATGAATATTATGCGGTTAATTACGAAATAATGAATGTATAATATATTATCATGGATGTACCTAAAAAATTTTTCGTCACAAACAGTAGTGTGTTTGCTTTTAAAGGATTGATCATCTCAATGCAAAAGTTCTCATATGATATCAGTGGTCGGGCTCTTAAATTCCCTCTAAATCTTTTGGTGAATAATTTGCCAGCTGCAAAATGAGTTCACTTTTTTTTTTTTTCGATAATAATATTCTGCAACAGGATTTGACAAAAGTTGCAATGGGTATATGTGTAGTACTTTTCTGGATTGTAGCTTGGATTTCTCAATTAGGCTGATGGTTATGGGTTAAAAACTTAGGAAAATATTTAGGTAGACCTAATTCTTTATCCCACATATAGACTCTGTGGTCAGAATTAAACCTTCAAAAATATTGCTTACATCAACTAATGTCATAAATTTTCTAACGTTTAATCTATATCACAGAATTTATAAGTAGGATCAAAGATCGAATCTACCTAAATATTTGCCAAAAACTTGAATGTATGTCAGTTTGGGAGGGGCTTGGCGAGTCATATAGTCCCATTTGAAAGATTGAAACAGAGAACGGTCCATTATTTAAGGAGAATTGTAATTTTGGTTCTCAAAGTTTTGACACTATATCAAATAGGCCCTTAAAGCTTTAACAAAATATAACATGGCCCCGGTGTTTTTTAATTTTTACCATATTGATCACCAAAGTTTCAACTAAAATAAATGTGAACCATAGGATTCTTAATTTTGACGAAAAGAGGACAACTGATAGATATAAGCTATATAATATTGCCAACTGAAAGAGGGTCATAAATTACTATAAGGCAGTTAGTATAAAATAATGGTTGTAGAATTACTTTCTATGAAAATAGCTCCTTTATAATTTCTATTTCTTTTCTTTAGAAGTTGAATCTTATAATAGTAAAATACTTTACATTATAAAACAATTAGAATATTAAGGATTTAAAGGGACCGATAGTAGTAGTCTACATTTGGAGAATCTGCAAATAAATTTATTGAACAACTTGACCATTGAACTTAGATAAATATAATTAAAGAAAGGAAAAGTCGAGAGTAATTAGGAGGTGAAAGGGGGTCAAGTATAGAAAATTGTTGTAATTTACAGGTCAAAATAATAAGTCTTCATAATAATTCGTCCAATACAAGGGGATAAAACAAATTTTCACAATTGGTGAAACCAAGTGCTATTTCAAAATGGCAATGGACTATAAGCATTAATTAGTATTTAGTAGACTCTTAAAAAGTGCTCCTTGTTAGCGATTTTACTGTGTTGATTGTATGGTCCACAACAATTCATAATTATGATCAACCGAAACATGATAAGTTTCTGACACATTGTGTTGATGTTAAAATCTATTTCAGAGTTCAGTGAGATATTGTCTAATTTAGTTGAGATTTTACAATTTTGTTCTTGAAAATACACCTCATATGAGAGATGTATCCTCTTTCTTAGTTAACAACGGTGAAAATCTTTGACCCTTCTACTTACATTATCTCAAACTCTTAAGTTAAGAAAGAGTCTTGTATACAATTTGAGGGTCCCATAGACAATACCATTAATTGATATTAGAATTTATTTGTGAATTTATGTGAGTTATTGTCCATTTTACAATAATTCATAATTTTACCTTTAAAAATAAGTAGCTTGTATAGGAGGATAGTTCCTTATCTTATAAGTATGTTTCTTCCTTATGTATCAACCAATATATGATGTTTGACTCTCCTCTTACGTTATCAAAATTACACTAACAATCATATAATGCCAAGTATCCAAGCTGTATAAGAAAGTTTATGCACTGGATGCACTAAATTAAGCCAGTTCTCTACCAAAGGCTCATGAAGCCAATCAAGGCCATTTGTTCAAAGGCATATTGCTTTATTGTAACACCACATTTTGTATATTAGAATGACCTAAAATGGAAAGGTTAGAATGTGTTTCTATCTATAATACTGAATAGGCAGGAATGTTTATTGATACTTCATTAATTTAAATTAGAGTAGACTGAGTTGTATTTTTGAATGTTCAATATATATATATTTTTTAGAATATAATACATTAGATGCTCATAATGCAGGTTCCAACAAGAAGTAACAAAGTAGCTTCGTAAATCTTGGAGTTCGCCTTCCACTCTCTAATATCTGCTCAAATAATCCAATTTCAGCCACAATTTACCTCAAATTATCCGTGGTACGTGACTAGAATCATCAACTTTCAAGAGCCCTCTTGCTCTAATGGTAACCAGGGCATTTGCACACACCATCACACCATCTAATCCAGACTTGAGTCCCCTACTTTTACATAGAGATGGCTAGGATTATTTTTATTATGGAAAAATAAAACTAATAAAAATAGATTCGGAGTTTGAGCAATTACCTTCCTTTTAGGACAAGCATGGTAGTGTCTAGGGGTGTAAACGAGCTGAATCGAGTACGAATAGTGCCCTACTCGAACTCGAACTCAAACTCGAAATTTTTTCTGATACTCAAACTCAAGCTTGAGCTCGAACGAGCTTCAAAATTTGAGCTCGAGCTCGAGTTCAAAAATTTTGACATAGTTCGAGCTCGCTCGAAAATAAGTAAAACGAGCTCGAATTCGAGCTCGAACTCAAGTAGTTCGACTTTTTGTAGGTAAAATATGTAATTTTTTTTAAAAGTATGGATATTTTAGTAATTTTACATATAATAAAAAAATTAAAAAAAATTATATAATACTCGAAAAGCTCGACGAGCACTCGAGCATATTGTACATATGCTCGAGATCGGCTCGTCAAATGTTTCGAACTCGAGCAGGGTCTCGACTCGAGTTCGATCAACTCGAGCTCGAGTCGAGTTTTTGACCGAGCTGCTCGTGAGCAGCTCGATTCGTTTACACCCCTAGTAGTGTCTACCAAAGTTCGTCTTTATTGGTAACTAGAATCAAACAGTTACCATTTATGCATTCGTGAAGGTGGTCAGGGACTTTGGCAAATGACATTTGATTATTAGTTAAAGAGGTAAAATGAAAAAAAAAAATAACGTTAAAGGATTTAATGCAAAACAAGCTAAACCTTAATAGGATTTACTGTATTTAACGCATTCCTTTATAATCATTACATTGATCGGTTTTGGGCCAGTATTTTTTCCGTCCAAGCTCTTGATCTAGTCATCTTGGGTGGGACCAAAGCAGACATTTGTATTTCGAACTATTCTTGGGCTTTTCAAAAGAATCTGGGCCCATGAAAGGTAGATTGCATACATAAATTTGGGCTTTTCATATGGCAATCTTGGTTGGACCATAAACGAAAAGCAAGCCTAAATTTTGATAGATTGCCAATATCTAACAACTCCAAATAACAAGTGCACGAAACAAATTCCAAACTTCTAGAATTTGACAAGAAAAAAATGCAAATATAATTTAATTGTATAAAAAAAGAATAAAATCTTAATAGCTAAGATCTCATCCATTTTTCTCTTCCAATTTTGACTCGAAAAGTGGATAATTTGGTCTCAAATTTTGACTCTAATGCTTGATAACTTAAATCTAACTTATGCTTGACAACTTAATTTTGAACTAATTGTTAATTACTTTAACCTTATCTTGATGAAAGATGCCGAGAATTTGGAGCTTTAAATGTTTTTAGCTCTATATAAGAATGCTTATGTTTGTAGAGGAGAGATTGGAGTGGTTTTGACCTTATACTTTCTCTAACTTCTTTATAACGAATACATGAAATATAGAACTTTAATACTTCCTTAAGTTATCATTATTTTTGAAAATAAAATGTAACTCCAATGGTACACTTTCGTCTAGGTCATGAATTCAAGTAATTAAGAATAGTAATGGATATAGAGATCGATCCTTTTTTTTTTTTTTTTAAATAAAGATATCTTTATGCTTTAAAGCAAAACAAATCCAAAAGAATAGTTATCCCTTAAATAGGTAAAATTGAACAAGGATTAGACGCATATAATATGATCCCCTAAATGTACATAAGAAGTTGGATTACATATAATAGTATCTTGTATTTTATTGTTTTTAATAAACAGCCGAATGATAATGTATACATGATGAATTTTAATTAGGGAAATCAAACAAAAATTTGATTTAAAATTTTTAATTGGGCAAAAAATTTACATCGTCTACCGTAAGATATCCCAAAAGAGGATTTGACTAGATAGCAAGCAACAAAATGATTTTAATACCGCAAAAACGCTGCATGTTGTACAAATTTATAGATCATTAATCCTTGTACTGAAAACGTACATATTGTTTAGCTCCCCATCTTGCTTCATATTGTGTGTAGCATTTGATAGAGTTAGATAGCCCAATAAAGAGAGGGAGAATGGGATGATTTATAAAGTTATAAATTAAGGATTATTAGTCAAATCACCTAACGTAATAAAATTATAATAAATTATCAATTCTAATTTTAAATATTTAGTCAAATTTTATGTTTTCTTTTTCAAATTTAGTAATATCTCAATAATTTTATTATTTTATTACTTTGTATAAACGTAATCATAAAAATATCTTCTTAGAATATCAAGCTTGCCATTATTAACTCAATGACTTAGCTTGTATTATGGAAGATATTATTACTAGATAATGAACTTCCACTATCCAATTAGCTTGCTATTATTGTAATTTTAGTCTTCATTTGTGCAATAAAGTAAATCATGCAAAACACAACGGAATTCAAAATTTTTATTTTCTTTTCACGTATTATCGTGATTAATTTTATACGTATAGTACAAAAAAAAATATGAAAATTATACTTTAAAATCGCAATAAAATTTTCAATCTGTCAAAGATGTCAATCAATAAGTCATACAAACGTCCGATTTCTAATCAGGTATCCATACAGATAATTAATTCAGGATATTTATAAGATTGATTGACTTAAGTCATAGAATGTTAGCTTCCCTTTTCAAACGTTTTTTCCAAACGTTTTTTTATTACTTTTTCCGTGATGATACTCACGGCTATTTATTAAAAACGTGAATTGACTTTTCCTTGCACCAATATGCTTAGGTTATGGCCTATATATATAAGTTTAATCATAGGACTTTATTGATATTACACATAAGTCCTTAGAATTTATGAATTTAAGCCTTAAAAGATAATTTATTTCATAAATTAACCCATAAGTATCTCATACTTATCATATAATCAATTTAATTTTGAAATAATCATCTTAAAGTGTGTGACCCTTTACGTTCCCATTCACATTGACAATCAGTGTAAGTTATAATCCTATATTAATTAGGATTAGATAAATTAAATAACTTTAATTTATCATTAATTCACTAATTAATTAATTTATATTTATAAATCAAGATTGGCTTTTAGCAAAATCTAAATCACAAGTATCACGACCACCCAAATTTTAAGACATGTCATGTGATTCGATTTCACCTATTAGTGATTTAGTTTTTGTGTAATTATTATCCTTTGACCGCACTATATCATAGTTAGTTCAAGACTATATATATATAATGCCAACTCTTATTGAACTAATCAATTTACTTCTTTTCAAAATATAACTCACTTGAAATAGAATTTAAGACACTCTTAACTTTATTTTTAGTTTGCACAAAGATTCCCGAGTCGTAATCCAAGAAGTGACCATATTGGGATATACTTTCCTATTATAAGGAGTGGTGAATTTTATATTGGTCATATCTTTTTTTTTCATGATTCATACTACACGAGATATCTATAGTATGTGCGACTCCTTAAGAGTAACAACTAATAAAGCCAAAGTATAGTAATCCACGGTCAAGATAAACTTATGACTTGAAATCCAATGTTCATTACACTACTATAACAAAGAGATTAATTCACTAGTATTAAATAATAATATGTGTGAGTCCTAATACTCTTAGTAGGCCAATACGATGCACTTATTCTCAATAATCATCCACATACAATTATGTGTCAATTTATTCATGTAAAATATTACGATTATGGATATTTACAAATAAAATATAATTATTTAGAGAATCTCATAATCATAATTATTTATAAATTTCTTCCCATATATTTTATCTGAAAAACTTTATCGTATCAAATAGATAAAGAATATTTTATTAAAAAAATATGCATAAATATAAAAGTGTAATTTGTTTCTAAAATAAATTAGTTTTAAGGCATATACTGACAAACTTCTATTTTCACTAAAGCCAATCATTCATGTACTTAAAATCGAATGAGTTAGCATGACTTCATGTTTCTTCTAGGACAAGACTTTAATGAATAGATTAGCAATGTTATCATCAGTGAAAATTTTCTCTTTTTTTTTACTTCATTTCTATCACGATTTCTCTGATTAAATGATAGCATCGTAATACATATTTGGATCGCTAATGAGACCTAGGTTACATACCTTTGCTCGTATAATAGTTCCATTGTTATTACAATAGAAGAGTATAGGATCACTCATAGAGGGAACAAATCCAAGTTCAGCCACAAACTTCGTAATCTAAAACATTTCTTTTATTGCTTCTAAAACTGCAATGTATTCTGCTTGTGTTGTAGAATCACCTGTGGTATCTTGCTTGGAATTCTTTCAACTAACTAAACCACCATTAAGAATAAATATATATCCAAATTGCGATTTGCTATCATCTTTGTCAGATTGAAAGTTAGCATTTGTGTACTCGCAAATTGTCAACTCTTGCCCGCCATAAATCAAGAATAAATTTTTAATTCTTCTTAAATACTTAACAATATTCTTGATTGCTATACAGTGGCCACTCATTCGGTTAGATTGAAACCTGCTCGTAACACTTAGAGCATTAGAGACAATGGGTCTAATACATAACATAGCATACATTATAGAATTTATAGCCGAAACATATATATGAGATCTTTTTCATACTATCCCTTTGACAGATTATCTGTTTTAGAACATATGTTTTTAAAAAGGTACATGCCATGAAATATTGGTAAGTAACTTTTTTTAATTGATCCACGCTAAACCTTTTTAGCTTCTTGTTTATGTACGATGATTGAGTAAGACCAAGCAATCTCTTAGATCTATCTCTGTAGATTTTTATTTTCAAAATGTAGGTTGTCTCTCCTAAACCTTTCATGAAAAAATTCCTAGATAACCACACCTTTATATTTTGAAGCATAGGTATATCGTTTCCTATCAATAATATGCCATTCACATAAAGTATCAAGAAAATAATGTTGCTCCCACTAACCATCTTTATACACAAGATTCATCTTTATTTTGATAAAATCAAACTGTTTGATTGTCCCATTAAAACGGATGTTCCAACTCGTAAAAACTTGTTTTAGTCCATAAATAGACCTTTATAACTTGCATCTTTTGTTAGGATCTCTGAATATAAATCTTTCAGGTTACATCATATACTCCTCTTCTTGCAAATTTTCATTATTAAGAAATACAGTTTTTATATCTATTTGCCAAATTTCATAATTATAATATGCAGTTATAACAAGTGAAATTCGAATGAATTTCAGTGTTGCAATTGGTGAGAAAGTTTCATCAAAATCAACTCTTTGTCTTTATGTAACCCTTTGTCACTAATGCACCTTATAGGTAATCATACTACCATCCATATCAGTTTTTCTCTTAAAGACCCACTTACACCTCATGGGTTTAATCCATTTAATGGATCGATTGAGGTCTAAACCTTATTGTCGTACATGGGATCTATCTCAAACTTCATGACTTGTAACCACTTCTAAGAGTTTTTATCAGTTAATATTTTTCGTAGGATGTAGGTTCATCATTCATAATAATTAATACATCATTATGCTCCCTTACAACAAAATCATATCTATATGGAGTACGACATATTCTAGTAGTCCTACGAAGAGATTGTGTATCATTAATTTCATTTTTTGTCATATCATCATGCGATTAAAGCTGTTATATTCTACTTGTTGATTAATGCTAAATTTTGTTTCTTGAACTTTTTTAAAATCTATTTTGCTCTTAATTACTTTTTGAAAAATAAACTCTTTTTCGAGAAAGACTGCATATTTTGAAATAAATATTTTTTGCTCAATGAAATTATAGAAATAATATCCATATGTCTTATTTGGATACCCTCAAAATAGGCATTTATCTTATTTGGCCTCGATTTTATCAAATTCTACCCTCGTTACTTGAGTAGGATAGGCCCAAACTATTAAAATTATGAAGGTTAGATTTCTTTCCAAATCATATCCATATGGAGTGAAATCAACAATTTTTGACGAAATATGGTTTAGTAAATAGGAGACAATATTAAGAGTATAGCCCCAAAATGATTTGGGGAGGCTTACAAGACTCATCATCGATCAAACTATATCTAATAGAGTTTGATTACATCTCTTAGATACACCATTTAGTTGTGGTATATAAGGAGAAGTTCATTGAGGTAGAATCCTATTAATTTCTGAAGATAATTTTGAAACTCTTGGTTTAAGTATTCCTCACCTTGATCAGATCAAATCATTTTAATACTTTTATTAAGTTATTTTTCATCTTCATTCTTGAATTCCTAGAACTTTTCAAAGGATTCCGACTTATACTTCATTAAGTATACATAACCATATCTAGAATGATCATTTATAAAAGTAATGACGTATAAATAACTTTCTCTGTCATGGATTGACATAGGATCTCAAACATTAATATGTATTAGCCCAACAATTCACTAGATCTATTATCCTTTCTAATAAAAGGTGATTTGTCATTTTACCAAGTAAACAAGATTCGCATTTATTATATGATTCATAATCAAGTGATCCCAAATAACCATTATTGCGTAATTTAGTAATTTATTTCTCACTTATATGACAAAATCTATAATACCAAAGGAAAGATTGTTTCACATTATTAATTTTAGGATTTTTAAGATTTATATTGAAAATTAGATTTTCATGTATAAAATATGTCAAAAATCATTAATCATAGCAGTAGTTCCATGCAAAATGTCATCATGTGAAAAAAATAACATTTACTCTTTTGCATAATGATAAAACTATCAGTGTCTAAATACGAAATAGAAATAATATTTCTAATAAGAGATGAAACATAATAACAGTTTTTAAATTCTAAAACATAATCATTAGGCAAAGAAAGATAATAAGTCCCACTTTTCCCTTAGCCAGCATTCTATTTCTCTTTAGACCCTGCATATTTTTATAAATATAAGATGCAGATCCAATATCTAATACTCAAGAATCTAATTTAGAAGTAGAAATATTAATCTCAATTATAAACATGCCAGAAGTAGAAGTTTCACCAAACCTCTTCTGTTTCAAAGCATCTAGGTAATCCTTGCAGTTCCTCTTCCAACGTCCATTCATCCCACAATGAAAGCAAGTGCCCTTAGGCTTGTCTTTTTTTATCACAGGCGTTAGTTTAACCCCAGACTTGACTTTTTTAAAACCAACCTTGAATTATCCCTTTTTTTCTTTCTATTGGAAGAATCAATAACCAACACTTGTTTCCTTTCCTGTTTGATGGTTGTCTCAACAGTTTTAAGCATATTTAACAGTTCAGAAAGATTTGTTTTCAACATTTTCATGTTATAGTTAATCATGAACTGTGAAAAATTTTCAAGCAGAGATTACAAGATCAAGTCAACATTTAACTCGTGATTTAATAAATCCCAATCGTTCCAATTTTTTAATCAGTTCAATCATTTCAGTACATGAACAGCTATTGAAGTACCCTCTGCCATTTTATAACGAAAGAACTCCTTAGACGTCTCATACCTCTCATTCTTTGACTTTATCAAACAACTCCTTTAGATGATGAATCATAAATAAAGCATCGTTCTTTTTATATTATTTTTGCAATTCAGAATTCATAGCTGCCAACATGATATAAGTGACAGTAGTTGTCTTTCATGTGTTTACGATAAGCATTCGGAACTGCTTGATCAGCATCATCTGTAAGCGCATCAGGATTAGGTTCACTGTGATTAAGAACATAATCAATTTTCTCATTCTTAAGAACAATTCTCAAGTTGCATTGTCATTCCCGAAAATTTGACCCCGGTGAGTTTTTTATCATTTAAAATAGGACACAGATTAATAAGCTCTTCATATTCTATAATATGTAAATAAAGACAAAATAAGAATTTTTATTTATGCATAAACAAAATTAAAATATAATATGGATTTTATTTAATTTAGTTTTTCTCAATATTTTAATTCAAATCAATAATGCTCACATATTTATTCAGGAGCTCTAACAAAACCCCTAGTAGGTTAGAATCTTATCCAATTATTTTGGTCTTGGGTGTATCCAAGAAACTAAAACAATTTTGAAAGGTATATAACTCTTATCAATTACAGTACTTTGTAATTCCTAGATAATTGATAAAACATCTTATGTCACACCTAACCTTTGCCTGAAAGACATACAATCTTGAGTATACCCAACAAATTATATACCTCCGTTGAGTCATACCCATTATCCACGAAATTTCATCTCATAGTTTAAACATATTCAACATTAGTAACCTTGGATAAGCCCAACAAGTTATATCTAATAAGAACTCTTATTTCTTGCTATAATAATAGAAGACAACTTATTTATTGACTTAATATTGATTTGATAGATTTTTTCAGTTATTTATTAGGTCTCATCAAATTGCATGCAATATTATCATATCAATATGTATATATATAACAAATAAAACATGTATAAAACCATGGATGATTATGGAGTTTTCCTAAACTAGTTTACTTGAATCACAAAGAAAACTAGATAGTTAAATTCTAAAAGTAATCTTCAACTCTTGAAAATTTCTTTCATGGTTGCACGAATGTGCCATCTCCATTATCTTGTACATTATAGATGTATTTCTATTTAAATATTTTAGATATTCAATCATATCCCTAACGTGCCTCTCTATATACATTACGTGATTGATCAAGAAATCTCGAGTTACATTCAAGGGGATTGAGATGAGAAAAAATATATTTACATTAATAATAATAGAGAAAGACAAGACATGCAGACCCTATTTAAAATCTTACAACCATTGAATTCAAAAAAGTAAACCATACCCAACCACATTGGTCTTAAACTCATAATCATCCATCATGCTATTAGATAATTCAATAATTTAAAACCATAAAAACTACATTTAGTATCTAATCATAAATCACTATACATCATAATCCCAATCTTATTGAAATTATCATTCTTGAATTATTTTTGAAAATATTTTATGGAGAAACATTATTTTCCAATCTCTTTAGAAAATAAACACTTTAAATAATAGAATTTCAAAAATTATATTGGAAACAATTTTAATAATTTTTGAACAATTATTAAATTCTAATCTCATTGAAAAATAATAAAACTCTAAAATTTAAACAAATTTTCTAATTCTAATGTCATTATAGTTAAATAAATAGTTTTAAAGGTATTATATTTTCTAAATTTTAATCAAATTAAAATAAAGAAAGTTTCTAAATGATGATTAGCAATTAATTTTAAAGAACATTTGTCAAAAATTGATTAGTGATTTCAAAAATCAAATTTAGAAAAAACCTTTTAAATGAAAATATAAATTAAGTGTCCCTAAAAGTTATTTAACTAACACTTTTAGCGACAGAAATAAAAATTGTCACTAAAAGTGACAATGCATATTTATATGCCTCCAATCCAATAAAAACGTTTTAAATGATCAGATCGGGTTCTTAGAAAAGATTTCGCGAAATCAAATTTTCAACGTAGATCTGTTCGATCTAACTCTAAATTTGACAGTTAGATTTAAGTATATATTATCATATTTGACAGTCTAAAACAATCTAGAATCAATAATCCCTTTTGAAACAATTTCAAAATCAAATTTATTTCTCCAATAATTTCAAAACAACATCAAAAATTTATATAGTTTGAACAAATTTAATATTCATGACAATTAAACACAAATACATCATAAATTAATCGACAATGGTGGCTTTGACACTATTATAAGAAATTGATAGAGGTTTGTAAATCATACAAAATGTAGCAAAATTTAAAATTTTTACTTCTTTCTATGGATCACCTTGGTTAATTTTATGCGTAGTAAAATCTCCAATCTACAAAGATGTTGATCAATAAGCCGCACAAACGTCAAATCTCCAAGGACATCCACACAGATAATTAATTCAAAATCTTCACAAAATTGATTGATTTAAACCATAGAGTGCTAACTCCCCCAAACCATTGAGTTTTAGATTCCCTTTTTTAAAAAATTTTTCCAAACATTTTTCAAACGTTTTTTTTTATACTTTTTCCGTGATGATACTCATGTCTATTTATTAAAAATGTGAATTGAATTTTCCTTATATCAATATTCTTAAGTTATGGTCTATACATATAAGTTTAACCTTATAACTTTATTGATATTACCCAGATTTATAATTTATCATAATTAAGTCTCAAAAGTTAATTTATCTCATAAATTAACTCATAAGTACCTCATGCTTACTATATAATTAATTTAATACCAAATTAAGAGACAGCTTTAGTGATCACAGTCATATTAAAAAGTGTGCCCTTTAGGTTTCCATTCACGTTGGTAATAAATATAAATTATAATTCTAAATTAATTAAGATTAATTAGTTTATAATATTGAATTAATTAAGATTAGATAAATCAAATAACTTTAATTTATCATTAATTTATTAATTAATTAATTTACACTTATAGATCAATATTGGTTTCTAGCAAAGTATCATGACCACCCAAGTGCTAAGAAATGTCAAGTGGTTCGATTTCATGTATCAATAATTTAGTTATTTTTATAATTATTACCCTTTCATCACACTAAATCCCAATTAGTTCAAAAGTACAGATATAATGTCAACTCTTATTGAACTAATCAATGTACTTCTTTTCAAAATACAACTCACTTGAAATAAAACTTAAGTCACTCTAAATTCTATTTTCACTTTGTGCAAAGATTTCCAAGTTGTATTCAAAGAAGTGGCCACACTAGGATATACACTTCTATTATAAGGAGTGGTGAATCTTACGGTATTGGTCATATCTTATTTTTTTTCATGATTCACTCTATACCCGATCTTTACAATATGTGCAACTCCTTAAAAGTAACAACTAATAGAGTCAAAGTATAGTAATTCACAGTCAAGATAAACTCATGACCTGAAATCCAAAGATTATTACACCACTATCACAAAGAGAATAGTCCACTGGCATTAAATAATAATTCGTGTGAAATACTCTTAGCAGGTCAATCTGATACACTTATTTTCAATAAGCATCCACATACAATTATGTGCTAATCTATCCGTATAAAATAATACGATTAGGATATTTACAAATAAAATATAATTACGTAGAGAATTTGATCATAATAACTATTTATGATTTCTCCCCATATATTTTATTCAAAAAAATTTATTATATCAAATAGATAAAGAATGCTATATTATAAATATATATATAAATATAAAAGTATAAATTATCTCTAAAAGAAATTGATTTTAGGATATATAATAACAATTTGCGCAGAGAATCGGGTACGTGTGTTCATCCATTGAAGTGTGAAAGTGTAGTCGAAAAACTAATTTGTCTCAAGTTACTTCAATTTGTGAATAGTTGATGGCACAACCCAATAAGATTTCAATCTCAACAATCTTTACTCTATTTTTTTATGACAAATTATGATATAAAGATGAAAGAAGCAACAAGTATGTGTATATATATGTATGTATGTATGTATGTATGTATGTCTGTATGTATGTATGTATGTATGTATGTATGTATGTATGTATGTATGTATGTATGTATGTGTATATATATATATATATACTGGTCAAGAACCTTCTTTAAGGTCAAAATAAATAAATAGGGTCCTATATATACAAGAAAAATATGGTGAACAATTAACCATTTTCCTTCGGACTAAATCTCAATTAATTCATGGTTGTTCATTAACAATATAGTATAAAGAGAAAGTTGGGGTGTTTGGAGATTTTGGTAGTCTATTTTCACGTGCTATACACGTGAGCTCACTTCTTTTTAAACAACATTGTTGCTACATTTTAGAGCTTTTTTTTTCCCCCTGCCATGTTGTTTTGTAATCATGAATACTTTTGAGCATTTTTTTTGTTTCATCTATTGTTTGATGGTTATAATTTTCTCTCCTCTCCTTTCTCCATCAACAGACACTCTTTCCTTTTTCTCAATTCTCAATTCTTAATTCTCTCTCCTCTGCTTTTCTCCAATCAGCTCTCATTTTTCCTAACTCTCTCTTCACTTCTATTCTCTTCTCTTTCTTCACTTAATCCATTCGCCTATCACAACCAAATCACTAAAACCACACACATGCCATGTTGTTGTTGATGAAGACTCTCTTCCTCCCCGTTTCAGATCTAACATCTTCTGATTGTTTTGTTTTTATTTTTTTAATTTTTTTTAATTTTTTAAAATCCTTTTGCAAGTTTTTTATTTATATTTTTGGTTGCAGGAGAATATGACTTGTCTAGAGGTAAATTTTCTTTTGCGATTCAGCAGTATTTTGCTTTCCATTCGTTTTATGTAATTTTCAATAACGATTTTTTACACTTATGTATCAGTTTTTTTTTTTTAAATGTGTATAAGAGAAGAATTACAGGATCAAGGATCTAGTAAATCTTTTTGATAATAATTTGGGTTAATTTTTAATGGAGTTTTTCTGATTTTTTTTCTTCTATTTTTTTCCTTCTGTTTCCTTAACTGGTCCATGGCTAAATATCTAAAGATTATACTGGTAAATCATTTTTCTTTCTCCATAATATTTTGGGTTAACTTTGTTATGGAATTTTTTCTGATTTTTTCTTCTACTATCTTTCCGGATCCGTGGGTCTTGCCACCCCTATATATCTAACTATTCTCACTGGTAAACTTTTTTCTTTCATTCTTGATAATTTTTTGGTTAATATTTTTATAGATTTTATTTTTTGATTTTTTTCTTTGTGTTGCCTCTCTAGATCCATGTTGCCTTTTTTATAGCAAAATTTTCAACATTTTTTAGGTTTGTTTTGTATTACTATTCTGCTCACTGCTCATATGTTACCCCTTCTTTTTTTTTTTTTTTTTTTTTTTGGGGAATGAATTGATCTTGATTTTTTAATTTTTAATCAGTGTCTTTTTTGCTTAAACTCAAGATAAAGTAAAAAAAAAAAATGATTTGGATTCTTTTTGTTTTCTATCTGTGCGAGGATCCACAATATCAGTGATCACTAAAGATTTCTCAAGACAAGATTAGCTAGACCCCGGTTCGATTTCTTGGTGTTTTTCTTTTCTGTATGTATGCATGGCTGAGATTTGGTGTTATATTTTCCTTTTACCTGTTGATAGAACTTTTTTTCAATTAATTTTTTGGGCCCTTTTCCTTCTTTGACAAAACTGACTTCTATTGGTGTTAAAAGAGCTATCATCCATCAAGAGTGTATGGACTTTTCTTTTTATTCTCTACTTCATGACTCAAACTGTCTAGATTTTTTGAATGATGATCACTAGAACTGATTGCTTGCTTCTTTAGTTAGGTCCTTTAAAGCATTGTTTACTCTTCATCTCAAATTTACTTTGTTGACAATGTTCAATTTTTTTAAAAAAAAAAAAATTCTTTTTACTCTGAATTGATCTAATAGATGGTTGAAAAATTATAGGGACTCTGAGTTGCTTGTGAGATTTCATAGCTTTCTAACCTTTCTAAATTGATGTAATATATGGTTGAAATATTATTTTGTTTATTGTATTGTAAGTTGTTTTTTCTCATTATTTTGAGTATCATTTAGTCAGGCTTGCTGCCACTTGCTTTCTAGATATATTATGAAAATAATTAGGATAAATTCATATGTTTATAAGTATTTATACTAAATTGAGACTAGTTGATTTTTCTTTTTTGCTTTGGCGGTTAATTTCCTATTTCTTTCAGCTGTATAAACTGAAATATATTTATTTTTGGTTTCTATGAGGGCAAGCGGCAGCTGAAATGTTAAAACAAAATTTTGAAAAAAGAAATCACGAGAATGAAACAATTTTATTGAAGAGGGAAAATATATTTTATCCACTGCATTGAAAAAAGGTTCAAACTTTTGGATATTTTATTTCATATGCCACATCGAGGAATCTCTCCCCTATCACTACAAAAATTTATCGAAAAAGAATATTTTTTGTCTTTTGACACGAGCAATGAGGTATTCTCTTTTGTATTTCTTTTTTTTTCCTTTATACTTTTAATTTATTGATTAATTTGTTCCTTCGGTTGCCCATTTTGGGTTAATGGTAGTGAGGGATTCAACTTTGAATGAGAGCACCAGTTGTTGTGTTGGGGAAGAGCGGAAGGCTCGTGATGAATTCATTTTCAATGGAAATTTGGCTTCTACTCTTCGTTGTATACTCCTTAACCTTTTTATGTCTCATTTAACTGTTGTTTTGCATTTTACTTGAACTAGCTTTAATTTACATGTGTTTTGATTTATCTTCAATATAAATTAAGGAATTGAAATTGGAATTGAAGTACAACTGTTAATTAGTTCTACCTGGAACTTAAGAACCAAGAATGTTGTTGTTGCTATAATTTTTGTTATGATTATTTTTAAAAGTCAAGACATTTGTATGTAGACTATTAGTTGAATGAAAATAAAGATTACCCCACCAACTCATCTCTTTTCTATCATTAGTTTACCACAACCTCCTCCCACTCCTACTTTCATGTACTAATAAAAAAGGAGAAAAACAACAACTTAAGCTAGCCTTCGTTTTTGTATTATGTTTTGTTCGGAGATTTAACATTAAATAAGAAATATAAGTACATTAAGACCATTCAACAACTAGAAAAGATTTAGTAATGAACTCTTTTGTCCCCTTGAATACATTAGCACCATTCTTGTTTCTCTTCTTTCTAGTTTCTCTTATTCCTTTTTTTTCCCCTTCTCTCTCTCTCTCTCTCTCTCTCTCTCTCTCTCTCGTTCTAAGTTTTCATCTCCTATTTACAGTTGCAATTTTTTTGTATTAAGGTTAAAGTAATTCTGAAATATGTCTCATTTATTTATTTTGTTTGCTTTGTCTTTTTCCCTTTTGACAGAATTGAGACTTCTGTTTTTGTTAATTGTGACTCAAACGGTTTGTACTTTTGCATGATTTTCACTAAAACTAATGGCTTGCTGTTTTAGTTATGTGCTTTAGAGTATTTTTTTTACTCTTCACCTCAAATTTACTCTGTTCCAGGTGGCCTTTTTTTTTTTTTTTTTAATAATTACTTTTGCTCTAAATTGATCCTATAGGTTATTGAAAGAGTATACTGGCTGTATTATATGTTGATAGAGGCCATGTAGTTGATGGAAAGCTGGGTTACAGGTCAAGGTTTAGCTATCTTGAAATTTCCTACATAATATTATTAGTATTTATGACAATAAAATTTTAATATGTGGTGCCTAAAATGGCTTTCTTCTTTTCGTTTTTTTTTTTTTTTTTGGGGAGGGGAGGGATGGGGGTTTAGATTCTTTTTCTATTCTATATATGCATGCTTAACTTATTCATTCAATTAAGTGCAGGCCTTTAAATAGGATTTACTATGAGGAATTTTGATTTCTATATAGACTAGCATATTTGGTTATTTGTTCGATATGAAAGTATAGTTATGATGCCACCTAAACAAAATTTTCCCAACGTAAGAAATATACTATACACTTGATTAATATGTTTTGTGTTACAATTATTCTGACCTATATATGCAAATTCTTGACTTGTAGAACAATCTCAAGGTTGGTCAAAAGTTCAGACAAAATGTTTGCTATCATCAAAGGATTACTACAAAAGAGTGAGTTACCTTTGACTCTTAGTTTTGATTATCAATTATTGATTTCCCTTCTTTATTTTTATTTTCTTTGATTGATAAAGTAGTGCTTGAATTTCTTTCTCAATAATATGAAAATTTGTTGATTGTTTCTTTAATAAGAAATCTGAAGGTTGGTTGGGAGATGCACTATATTCATTGAAAAAGTCTTTGTAAGTGGATTGGCATAAATAATTTTAGGATATTGTGAATTTTGGAGTTTCAGCTTTTATATGTATGGATGTCTCACCTTATGTGATATTTTTGGGTGCTCTTGAGCAATAAGATAGAAAAGTTTTTGCTATTTTGCATGAGAATTTTTCTATCTTTTTCCTCTTTATGTTTCCAAACTTTTTGAGACTTTCGGATGTTAAGATGTTTATCTTGCTCTTTTTTGTAGAATGGTTAGAATGTACTTTTTTACATTTCAATTTTAAAAAGTTTCAAGTTATTAGATGGTTTGGGAAGAAATTAGCTTGCTAAAATGCAAGTTTGATGAAAATTGAAGTGGCAATAACTAATATGATATGATGGTTTGTTATGGTTCTCATGTTATATTTTTTAATTAGTATAATTTTTTCTCCTTTTTCTTTTTGTAAATAATGTTACTTTGTTTAGCTTCATAAGATATTTCTTATATACCTTGCGACCAAAAATACATTTTGAATATGTTAATTTTCCTTGCACACACTATTTACGTTAATTCAAATATCTTGGGCATTTATTTATACATGTCTTTTCACTGTGCAACTGCACGGTTGTGTCTCCTAGTTAACAATAAAGGGGTTATTTATTAGGGATAATTTCATAAACCTCTTAAAACCTGAGGTTTATACTAATATCACTTAGCACCCCTGAACTTTTAAAAATATCACTTTATGGTACTAAAAATGCATGAAATGACATTTATACCCCATATACCTTGGCCATATTACAAAAGGGTAGTTTCAAAAACCACCCATGAGATTTTTGACAATTTTCACTTGACACCCTTTTAGTTTCTAATAATGTTTTATCAACTTATGTAAAAATAAAATAAAATAAAATATGTGCATGCATTAATTTGATTACTTCTATATGTTTTAATAAAGATCTTCAACTCGTAAAAACACATAATTAGTATTTGATTTGGAGAATCACAAACTTATGAATAAAAAAATGTTCTCTCAATAAATTTCTTGACCAGCAAGTTTATAAAAACATTGCACATATTAATGTATTTTTAGGCATTGATTTGAATAAACGTTTTGAATACATAAAACATATCATTTAATGTAATAAATAAATACAACTAGTACTATTTTGTTTGTAAATCAAAACTCAAATGAATTTAAATATGTATTTTTTAAAAAGAAATTTAATAAATTTATTTACAAAAAAAAAATATGGTTATGTAATGTGCCAGTTTGTGTTGAGTCGAACAAATATTTAAACACATAAAAAAATTATCATATATCATAAAAAATAGATATGATTCGAATTTGTTTGGGAAATCACAAACTTTTTAAAAATAAAATGAATTATTTGATAAAGTTTTTAGCCAACTTATTTACTAATAATTAGGAATATATTAATGTGTTTGTATGTGTCGTTTTCAATAAAAATTTAGAATACATAAGTATACATAATATATAACAATAAAAAAATATTATTGGTATTTTATTTTAGAAATCATTAACTTGTAAAATGAAAAACAATTAAAATATATTTTTGACATTAATTGGTGAAGGATATGAAAAGTTACAACCTATTTTTATTTGTTAATAATTATTTTATATCTTTTTTCCTTTTCTTCCAACCATTTTAATAAATGGAAGTTTTGAACTAGAGGTAAATAATATTGGGAGGAAAATAGTCTCTCCCCACTTAAATTAATTGTTCAAAACAATGGGTTGAAAATATTACAAAAAAAAATTGAAATAAAAGAGGTAAGTAATTTTTTTAAAATTTGGTGTGTACTAAATAAAATTGACTTAAACCTCAGAGAAAGTTCCTGAAATTATCCCTATTTATTGTGTGCTTCTTGGGTGGAAAATGACGAGTTGATGATATGATTGGACCCAAAATACCAAGATTAAAGAAGGGTCCCATTTTAACAGGTGTTCTAATATCGTACATATGGGTTGTTTTTCTTCACAAGGTTAGTGCAAAATGGTAAAGAGTGAAGAAATCAAAGAACTCTTCAATTTTGCCGCAGAACTAAGATTAAAAAAAGATTTATGGAACTTCTTCCTGGCTGCACATTGTTTGTCCACACGATTCTCAATCTTTCGATTTCATAAAAAAAATGTAATGTTGTGTTTGAATTGATAAATTTAGTGAAAATTTTAAAATTTATTTATTTAGTTGAAGGAATTTATAACGTCAAAATAAATAAATTTTAAATTCACTTAAATTAAAAAAAAAAATTATTTAAGATCCTTTACATTGTATTTGGATGGAGAAATTTTGGTAGATTTGATTTGAAATTTTAATATATAACAAGTTATTCAAATAAATAAATAAATTGATTTAGTTATGGATTTGAAATCCACCAATAAGTAGGAGTGTGATTTTAATAATTAAATGAATAGATTTGAAATTCACCAAACTTTCATGTCATATCAAATTGACTAAATTCAAATCCATTCATTTCAAATATTTCATTCAATTCAAATCGGCCCATTCAAACACAATCTTATTTCATACTTTTTAATTTGAGTGAATTTCAACCTTACAAATCTAACCAAAAAATAAATAGATTTTAAGGAGGCGTTTGGTTTATGGTTATGAGAGGGAGAAATGAGAATCAAAGTTAATGATACCTATAAATGTTGTTTAGTTGAGCACTATGAAAATCATTTTATAGGAATTTTGAAAGTGTTAGAAAATGTTTACTTTCATTCCCACTTGTAACATAGGTTTCAAATTAAGTAACTCATTAATTTAATGAAACACATTCCTATGCTAAACCAAACAAGTAAAGAAAAATGATATAAATCCATACCAATATTAGAGTTTATGATTCTTATTTTGATTCTAATTTCTGAATTTGAATCAAACTACTCCTAAATTATTTTCTAAATTTATCCATTCAAACACAACTTAATAGATTTTCCAAACACACATGTAGAAGGGATGTAGAGGGGGGTTACAATTAGTCCGTCACCTCATTTTTCTCATACCACTAATGTTGCTTATGGGAACAGATGCTAGTACGGGAAACGTGTATAAAATTTTTTTATTGGCGAAATATTTAATGAGAATCGATTTTTTCTGTTATTTATAAATTTGTAGTATGGATTTTTTATTTGTCATATAATGCAATAAATTATATTAGTTGATTTAAATACGATTAAAGATTTAATTCTTGTTACTACTGAAATTTTATAAGCGATATAAAAAATCGAATCTAATTAAGTATTTTCTTTTAGATTGATGTCAATGCAATAAATAAGTATATATTTGGACAAGAATTAACATAATTAAGGCTCCCTCGGCCAGGCAATTTATCTTATGCCATTTATCTATCGCTTTAATAAATTAAAAAAGTATTAAATGATATTTTATAGTATTAAATGGTATTTTTTAAATTTTTATCCTTAGTACTACATTAATGAATGGAGGATTATGTAGTTAGGATATTAATTTGAAAGGATAATTTATTTATTTTGAACTTTTTTTTGGCAAAACTGATGCAATTTAATAATTTCTTTAATTTGTGTATACTAATTAAAAATAATAATTATTTTAAAAATTTTTATTAGCGTTTATACATGATAACTTATGTACTTGTGAAGTTAGTAACCCATGGCAAGATTGAACTCAAAACGCAGCTTTTCGTGTTGGTTGCTTATACAACATGGGAGTAATTCTATTTTGAACTCGTTCAACTTATACTTATTTCTTACTTTGTATCATTAATTTTAATTTTAGAGACCTACATTTCTAACTCTCAAATCTGTTGTATTTCAGTCGTATTTTTTATACCATTACAAAAATTAATAGAACTTTTCGTATCTACAATTTATTCAGCGTGATGTACAATAAATTTATCATAATATTTTGTATCACGAGTAAAGCTTCCGTGTCATAGTATTAAAAATTAGAGTGAAGTGAAACAGATTTGAAAGTTAGAGATACAAAATATCTAAAATTAAAATTAAACATATAAAGTAAGAATTAAATTTAAGTTGAGTATAAGAGAATGAAATTAGTCCTACAACAAAGTCAAGGGCTACCTTTATATAAATGTGCCAAAATCAATGGGTCATTTGGATTGGACATAATAAAGTACATTTTAGTGAATAATATTTGAATTTTAACTTAGATAACTTTTGGAAATATAATGCTGACTTTTAGAATAATATTATAGTTTTCATTTTCTTAGTTTGGAACTTGTTTTACTTACCATTGGCATTATGCAATCAAACACACCGATAAAAATGTGAGGGGTGGCAATTATAATATCAATTATTTTGATTTACAAATTTCTAATTATATGTCATATCTATTTAATTGGAGACATATCTATTTAATTTGAGGAAAATATTATCATAGACCTAGTTTTGGATTCCACCTGTAAACTCTACGGTTAAAATTAAATCTTATAAAATGTTACTTATATCAGCTGATATCATATATTGCATAACATTTAATCTAAACCACAGGATTTACAAGTAGTACAGTAAACCAGATCTACCTAAATATTTTCCTTAATTTGTTGGTGAGAGTTTGGTGAATAAATTGCACTTGTTTTTCTTGTACTAGATCCATAGTTATTAAACCCAGCCTGGGGAGGAATCTAGTGAGGGAGGTGGATCAACAGGTTACTGGATCAACCGGTGGGTTATTAGTTCAACCAGTGGGTCACTTAAATATATTTTTTATTAATATATATTATATTTATAAATTATTAAATACAAGATATATAGTGAAGATATTGATAAAAATATATTTTATTTCTTAAGTATAAATGTAACTTTTCAATATTTACATAGCCTTTTTACATGAAGAATTAAAAAAGAATTAATGCATAGAATGGAGTTTGGAGAGTATATAAATAAAAAAGAGATATATAATAACCAAAATCTTACATGGTTAGGTGGTAAGGCCTTTTGTTACTATTTAAGAGATTTTTTACTTAAAACTTGATAATTACCATTTGGTTTTTTTCTCAAGAAACAAACCCGTTGGATTTCTTCAAATCCGGCCGGGTTCCCGGGTTTACCGGTTGAACCTCCGGATTCCACGAAATCCGTCCTTGTCCGGTCACCAGAGGAACCCAACCCGATCTTATAACCGATTCATCAAATTTACCGGTTGAACCTTCGGACCGGTTCGAGTTCAATAACTATGACTAGATCAATCTTTTCGTCATTCTGGGAACAAATTTACTGGTACATATATCATTTCATCTGTGTATCAAGACAAAAAATGTCGATACACATGTTGGTCAGTTATAGGTAGCAACATTAAATGGGCAGATTACCTATCAGAAATTATTGTAGGGGACTAAAATGACAAAAGAATCGAACTTACTGATGCAGAAAAAATTCAGCATGAAATGATAAATGTAGGATTTAGAGTGTGTTGGGAATATGAACTAATCAACTAAAAGCTTTATCCGAATTCTAAATTAAATTGTACCTTCTTTTTCTTCTTTTATTTTATTATTATTATTACTTTGGGTAACGATTCAAGAGAATTCATTGAGAAATACTTATACAGATATAAGTAAAAGTTCATAATATTTAATTTCCATCATGAAATATAAAAATAAGATTCAAAACCGTACCTATCTAAATCTTTTCCTACTTCATTTCACCCCCATACTGGAAACCTTCATAAATTGATAGGTCAATATGAAAGCTTAAGATTTCTGGACGAAGTTAAGATGAAGATACCTTTTCTAGCTTGTTTTTTGTAAACTCTGAGAGCGGGCAGCATATGTCTACAGGTATGAAATTAAAGTTGGAGTACTAGAAGCATTATTGATATTCTAATTTTCAAAGAGTTACAAGACATCCAGATAAACGTTAAATATAATTATATTGAATGAGTTTTTAGTTTATCTGAACTGCAAAATGGAGAGTAGGTTACAACGAGGCAGAAGAATGGGCATGTGATTTTAGCGGTGAAAAAGTTGTTAGAATAGAATTCCAAGAACACATATACGGTTGGATTCACAAGGAAAATCAGATTGAAAATGATTTCAATTAGACATGGCAATCCACGGTGCAGGGCCAAAAGTCCGGTCGATTAAGTCTTTTGATGGAACTTAACATGCTAGGTTACCTTCTAGTATGCAAGATCAGGAATTTAAAATATTTAACCCAATCTGGTCCTATACCGAACCCACGACGGGGTGCAGCGTGTCGAGTTCAGACTAATATCACAAGTCACTTTCGATTACTTAAACAATTAGACCAGTTATTATTTGTTTTTATTTCAAATTAGTACTTAATCTTCTAAATTATTACTTATTTTTTTAATGTTAAATTATTACTTATTACTCAAATATAGTACTTAGTAGGGTTGACGATTTCTCATACGATATGATAATACGATACGAATATGATACGAAATGAACATGTTATAACATGACTTAAAATTTATCGGGTCATTATTGGGTCAACCTATTTATGATACGAAATTGAACAGGTTTTTGTTGGGTCAACTCATCGGCTTACATGATAACTCGTGAAGTTACTGAATGTATAGATTTTACTGAAATGTTATGTCGATTATAATTTAATATAGCATGTTTTAAAATTGTTATTAATAAATTTAATATAAAATTATTAAATCAAACATAATAATTATTTTAAATATTATCTAAAATTTTTAAATAATTTTAAATATGTGTTTTAAATTGCTATGAGAACAAGTTTAGTATTAATAATTGCTTAAGTTATTAAATATAATTAATATTTGAGATTTTATTTCAAATGTGTTGTAAGTTATTTAATTTGTCAAATAAGCTAATATTGTACGTTAGTAGTAAATGGCTTAAATACAAACACGACACAAACACAAATGGGTCAGATACAAACATAACACGATAAGAAATGAATCCCACATAATACAATACGAACATGACATGATAAGAAACGAGTCACTTGACATGATATAATAATGGCAACACGACCCATTAACACCCCTAGTACTTAGTAATCCAAGTTATTACCTATTATTTTAAGTCATTATTAATTGATACATCATTTTTCATTACTTATTAATAAAAGTAATAATTAATATTAACTAAGAAAAAAATAAGTAATTATTACTTATTATTTCAAATTATTAGTTATCATTCCAAGATATTACTTATTTGAAATTAATATTTAATAGTTTAAGTTATTACTTCTTTATTCTAAATTACTACTAACTAATTTAATTATTATTTTTAAGTCTAACTAATCCAAGTTAATACTGATTAATTGAAGTTATTACTATTTAATACTTCATTTTTCATTTCTCATTTCTCAAAGGTATTATATATTAGTCCAATAGGAAAAATACATAAATGTTATTATAAAAAAAAAGTCATTTAAAATACTGTAAATTAAAAAAAAAGTTAAAAAATGACTGGTTAATAGGTTGATCGGACCGAGGCAAGCTAGTCACGGGTTGAAAAGCAAGTCGAGCCAGTCGGGAGTTGGGAAGCAAGGTGGGTTGAATCGGTTACAGATTGAAAAAAAATATGCTAGAATTCGTCTTAGGTACTTAGACGAATTAGAACCAACTCAGTACAATACCTAATTTGGTTGGGGCATGGCAAATTTTTTCTCTTATAAGTCGAGTAGTGGCCCAGAGGGCCAGCCTGGCTTATTACCATGTCTAATTTCAATATTGTACAAGTCGGTTTAATATTTTCTTTTCATATCCAAACAAATGTGTCTATATATATATATATATATATATATATATTCTATTAAATAAAAAATATACTAGAAAATTTTGTGATCACATTAGGGTATCATATTATTGTATTTTAAATGTTTGTATAATATAATATCATGTGTATTAATATTTATATAGTATAAATCTTAATTAAAAATATAATAATACATATGATACCCTAACAGGAAAATAGAATTCCCCATACATTATGTATTACGTGCTAAAATAAACGAGCTAGCACTTCATACAATGAGACTTAAGATTTATGAGACAAATGTAACCAGCTTAAATTTGGCTAGCTGAATTTTGAGGAAATAATTACACGTTTGGATGGGGAACAACAATAAAGAATTACGAGTCTTGTACAAACAGAGAAATGACATATGATACAAATTGACACAGGGTTGCTTAGAATTTACTTAGCCATTATTAATTTGCTTGTGTAACTACAAGAAAATCGTGGCATTGAGTTAAGGTATTGGACATTATGTCATGCTGAAATCTCATGATGTTGAAGTTGCAAGATAATTCAGCATGACAGGATACAATTCCACAAAATATTACATAAATATCTCTATCAAGTGATGCAGGTTAATTACTATTTTAAGGTATTTGTAGAGGAGACTTGGTAATTTTTCATCCTTTAATCACATCCAGAAGTTTGAACCAAATTAATACCCCAAGAAACAAAATGAAACCCCTCCCGGTTTCCATTGATGTTGTACTTGTCATTCTGGTGTCTTTTATTCAGAGATTGAAACATACCATGGAAGAATTAATGCCCTAATATTGTCAAAGGAATGAATACATATATATATATATATATATATATATATATATATATATATATATATATATATATATATTGTGTCAAACTGAGTCGGATTGTCAGATTATCGTGTAGATCAGGTGTAACCCGTTTCTTATCGTATCATATAAGGTCCATTTCTTATAATATCATGTTCGTATCTGACGCATTTTCGTGCCAAATTCATGTTTGACCCGTTTAGTATTAACAGAGAGTATCAACCTATTTAATAAACCAAATATCTTATGTGCGATCTATTTGAATTAAAATCTCAAATTTTAATTATTTAATAAATTAAACAATTATTAATACTAACCCTATTGTCATAGTAATTTAAAACACATAATTCAAATTATTGAAATTTTGTGGATAATATTTAAAATAATTATTGTGTTTGATTTAATAAACTTTTGTGGATAATATTTAAAATAATTATTATGCTTGATTTAATAATCTTATATTAAATCTATTAATTACAATCTTAAAGTATACTATATTAAATTATAATTTAGAAAAAAGTTCAACAAAATATATTTTTATAATAATTTAACGGTTATCGTGTTAATCATGGGTTGACCCAACCTAACCCGTTTAATTTCATGTCATAAACGGGTTGATCCAATAAGAATCTGATAAATTTCAGGCCGTGTCATAACCTGTTCATTTTGTGTTGTATTTGTGTAGTGCTATCGGGTCTTATGAGAAATTGCTAACCCTATATATGTGTAAGTATGTGTGTATATATGTATATACACAAGACTGTATATGTATGTATGTGTGTGTGTGTGTATATATATATATATGTGTGTGTGTGTGTGTGTGTGTGTGTGTATATATATATATATATGTATACATACATACATATACATATACATAAACAAACAAATAAACGAAACTAAATTTTATTCTCACTAAATAGGGTGAACTGAATGAATCTTATTACGCCATTATCTATATCTTTCTTACAAGTTACTCACCAAGTCTTTTTCGATCTTTCCTTACCCTTCTTTTGTTGACTACTCTCTCTAAAATCTACTTGCCTAACAGGCTCTTCTGCTGGTCTTCTTAACACATGACCTAACCACCTTAAGTGTGTTTCTATCTTGTTCTCATCAATAGGTACTGCTCCAATTTTCTCACAAATATACTCATTGCGTATCTTGTCTATCCTAGTATACCCACACATCCATCTTAACATTCGCATTTATACTTTTTGCTCATGTGTGCAATTCACTACTCAACATTTAAACCCATAAAGCATCGCTACAATTTAATTGCCGTTCTATAAAATTTATTCATAAATCATAAAGAAATTTTGTGATCGTATAATATTTCTGATGTCATTCTCCACTTAGTTCAACCCGCTTGTATCCGATGTATAACATTTCGATCTATACCATCATCACTCTTAAAAAATGATCCTAAATACTTAAAATTTTCACTTATGGATATCTTTTGATCTCTGATACTAACTCTTATTCTATTCCTATGTGCACTCTTACTAAATTTAAATTTCATATGTTTTATTTTTGATCTACTAATTCAAAACCCCTTTACCTCAAGTGTCTCTCTCCAAATCTCGAGTTTAGCTTTAATTACATCTTTTGTTTCATCTATTAAAACAATGTCATCTGCAAATGACATACACCATGGTATTTCTTCCTATATGTGCCATGTAAGTTCATCAATGACCAATGTAAATAGATAAAGATTTAGAATTGAACCTTGGTATAAATCTATATTTATAGGAAACTCTCGTATCACCTCTCTCTGATATTCTCACACTTGTAACTACATTCTTATACATCTCTTTTATTGATTATATATACATACTACTGTAACTGCTCTTTTTTCTAAAATTCTCCACATAATTTCTCTAAAACTATGTCGTATACTTTTTCAAAATCAATAAAGATCCTATGTAAATCATTTTTCTTATCACAATATCTCTCAGTAAGTTTCCTTAAGAGATATATGATTTCAATAGTAGATCCCCTAAACACTATATATATATACACACACACGCACATATATATATGTGCGTGTGTACATATACACACATATGTGTATATATATATATATATATATATATATGTATAAATACGTATACATATATATATATATATATACACACACACATATATATCTTTGGTTGAGTTTGGGGTATTGAAATGACTTTTTTGACCTTGTAAAATGTCATTGTTAAGCAAATAGTTGTACTGTTATGTGGAGGGACAGAGGGAGTATCCTGTAGCGAGGAGGGAATTAGTGGGGACTTTGTAGATTCCATATTCAACTTTTGAAACTTCAAGGATAGGCTGTGGGGCCCACTTTTGTACGAAAAGCAACTGTCCTTTGTTGTCCTTTTGTACCTTTTGTCGGGAGTAATGATTGCTTCGTGAAAGTTTCTCCATGTCCTTGGGAATTAGTAGGGACTGTAGATTTCATATTCAAATTTCGAAGTTACCGCTGTATGCAGCTGCTTACTTGAAGATGAGGGAATTAACAGTGTTTTTCGAGAGTATTAAACTCCAGGTTTGAATTTCTCGGGTATTTTGGGAATATGCCTCTTATTTATGAAAATGCCACGCTATCCTTTTTTCTGTCTCCAAAATAAGAATATCTTCCTCACATATCCCCATTGCTCTATATCCAAAGAAGAAGCCCTTCTGAAACTCAAAACCCTATTCACTGCTAGACCACCAAATTGTATCAGGGTTGCACAGGAATACAACAGTTCTCCACACCTTCACTGCCTCATTCAATTTCCCTATAAGTTCGAAACTCACTAGAATCAAAGACTATTCGATCTCACCCATTCCAGAAGTTCTGTAATTTTTCACCCAAATATCCAAGGGGCAAAAAATGCCGGAGCTGTCAGAGAATACAAAGCCAAATACGGCGATTACTGTAAAGAGGGAAACTTTACAGGAAGCAGAGCAAAGAGGGGACAGGGAATCATATGCAGTTGCTCTCAATGGCAATAATAAACGGGAAGCCTTGAATACTATAAAAACTGCTTACCCTAAATCTTTCGTTTTAAAATACAAAAAGATTATTTATCACTTTGATCTTTTTTTTAAACCCCCTCCAGTCCAATACGAAATCTCATTTCCTGTGGAATATCAAGTCCTAGCTGAATTACGGGAATGAGTCCAGAACAACATTAAAGAGGCCCATACGAGACCGCACCAGCCCAATAGCATCATCGTAGAAGGCTTATCTAGAATAGGCAAAACTTCTTGGGCACGCAGTTTAGGACGACGCAACTACTATGTCGGACATGTGGACCTCCGTGATCATGAAGTGTATGACGAGATCCTGTATGTTGGCCCCAAAAGCAACCTAAGAGGGGGTGAATTAGATTGTTTCAAAAAATAATCCTTTTTAATGTGCTTAATGAAAATTCAAAGTTTATGCAACAAATAAACACTTAAACACAAATGAATATAATAGATATTCAACAATTAAAGTTTAAAGAACAAATGTAAAGATAGAGATAGAGAGTATCAAACCAAACTCCTAAACTTCTCAAGTCTGGAGTATTTTCACTAGTAGTGCCTCTTCAAAGAATGTAAGACAATAACCATCTTGTACACAAAGTAAGCTCGCCATTGCACCAATTAGGTCCCTCTAATTGAGCTGAAAGATTTTACAATACAACCTCACTTTTGTACACTGTTATCCCTCCACTCTTACTTGAAGATCACTCACTAGTCTACTCTTACTCACACTAATTCTTTCTAGTTGAGCCAAGAGAACTACACTATCCAAACCAATACAACTCATTCTATTTTAGCTTATTTCTTGCCAAAGATATCAAATAACTCTTACAAGTGTTTGTATTGAATGCAGTAATTCAATTCTCTATCTTTTACATTTATAGACTTGGGGATATTTATAGAAATCCAAAAATTGCTTGAAACAGCTCTCTAGTGGCTTTTTTTTTCTTTTTCTGAGAAAGTAATCGTTTGGTCTTTCGGACGATCGATGCTGTGAGTGTGCATCCGAACGAACTAGCCGTTGGACCTTTCGGACGTCCGATGCATGGCCTCTGCATCTGATCTCTGAGGGTATTCATTCGGACGTTTGAGGATGCGTCCGATCCATACAATGTCTTCTAGAAGTATGATCGACGCTATTATCATCGTCTGAATTGTCTTCCTTTCGGACAATCATCAACGTCCATAGAGTTTTACTGGTTGTTTTCTTGATTGTGTTCGGACAATCATTTACGTACGAAATTCTCTATTTTTCTGCACACATGTTTTCAAACTGTTAGTGCGATTTGATCATCATCAAAATATGATTATCATAACATCAAAACATGATTTTATGCTCATATCATAATTGGGGTTCAATACTGTATAACATCATAGATGGCATCCCCCCATAGAACCTAAAGTACTGGAAAGAGTTCAATGGAAGCCAACACAACTAGTACTCCAATTTAAAATATGGTAACCCCCGCATTATAAAAGGCGAAATCCCTTCTCTCATCCTGTGCAATCCCGGTGGCAATAGCTCCTACATCCAATTTTTTAAAAAATAAGATAACAAAAGCCTCAAGGACTGGACTATGAAGAATACCACCTTTGTTTTTCTTGAAGAAAGCCTCTTCCTCACCGAAAATCCAATTGAAATGCCGGAAGGCGAATCGGCACAAGAATAACTGGGCCAGTCTCAATAATTGTTGCTGCGCGGACCTCTTTAACATAGATGCTTCCAAAATTCCAAGAGTCTGAAGGGCATTACAGCTTCAGTGCCGGCGAGGCACCTGCATTTGGAACCTCAAAAATCCCATACACGTGAGAAGCCTCATGGCCATCAAGCCCCATCAAAACTGGATTATGGACACATGTCCAGTTTCTGATAAATTAAAACACTTACAAAGAGCTCAAGGTGGCCAATTTCTTCTGTACATGACAAAAATGGATCAGCCCCAGGATCCAGAACACCTCCATGATACCCATGAGATTCTAATATTTTGTACTCAAATACCTAAATAACATGGGAATAATCAGTGTTGATTTCTATATTAGGACCATTAAGTATGTTATTACCAATTACCACATTGTAATTTCATCTGAATGTACAAGGCAATATAATAATTTTCAATAAAATTTTTATTCCAAACCCTATTTTTGTCAACTAATGAAATACAAATACAATGGCCCACCAAGGGCCACCAATTACATAATCCCCAACTAACTACCCAGTCTAACTGGTTTCACAACTATTCAGGTCCGTCTGACCCATCAGAAATCGGTGCAGAATGAACGCGATTAACCCGCGAACAAGCAGATAACCTTGAAAACAACATCCTGGTTTCTGACTGAAACAGATTAATCCAGGCAACCAGGCAGAGAGCGAGTTTCATTTCCAACACAGACATTCTAATTTTCCTTAAAAGATCGCGAACACTATAAACTCCCCCACTGAGCGTAACAGTTAATCCCAGTCTTGCCATCCTCGGCATCTTCCTAGAATACCCAAAAAATTCAAACCTGGAGTTTAATACCCCCAAAAAACACTGTTAATTCCCTCCTCTCCAAGTAAGAAGCTGCATATGACGGTAACTTCAAATTTTGAATTTGAAATCTACAATCCCCACTAATTCCCAAGGACATGGAAAAATTTTCACGAAGCAATCATTACTCCCGACAAAAAGTACAAAAGGACAAGAAAGAACAGCCGCTATTCATATAAAAGTAGGCCCCGCAGCCTGTCCTTGTAGTTTCAAATTTTGAATCTGAAATCTATAGTCCCCACTAATTTTTTCCCTACTACAGGATACTCCCTTTGTCCCTCCACGTAACAATACAACTATTTGCTTAACAGTGACATTTTTACAAGGGCAAAAAAGTCATTTCAACACTTCCACATGTTTACTCCACCAGAGACTGCCATGTGTCCTCCTACAGTATATTTTCCTGCAGAAATCTGTACTTATGTTTTCTCTAGCCAATCAGTAGCTGACACAGGGCGGCAAAAGGAGCCTAGTAATATTATAAGGCATCTTTTGCCCCCAAGTCTCTCCTTCCCTTCATAAATAGGCCATAGAGTTTCAGAAGCGCCCTCCACAACCAAAGCCTCTTATTTACGAAAATGCCACGTTACCCTTTTTTTCGTCTCCAAAATAAGAACATCTTCCTCACATATCCCCATTGCTCCATAGCCAAAAAAGAAGCGCTTTTGAAACTCAAAACCCTATTCACTGCTAGGCCACCAAATTATATTAGGGTTGCACAGGAATTCCACGAAGACGGCTCTTCACACCTTCACTGCCTCATTCAATTTCCCTATAAGTTTGAAACCCAAAATTAAAGACTATTCGACCTCACCCATTCCAAATGCTCTGCAATTTTTCACCCAAATATCCAAGGGGCAAAAAATGCCGCATGGCTGTCAAAGAATACATAGCCAAATACGGTGATTACTGTGAAGAGGAAAACTTCACAAGCAGTAAAGCAAAGGGGGATAGAGAATCATACGCAGCTGCTCTCCATAGCCAAAGAAGAAGCCATTATGAAACTCAAAATCTTGTTCACTGCTAGACTACCAAATTATATTAGGATTGCACAGGAATTCCATGAAGACGGTTCTCCACACCTTCACTGCCTCAGTCAATTTCCCAATAAGTTCGAAACCCAGAATCAAAGACTATTCGACCTCACTCATTCCAGAAGCTCGGCAATTTTTTACCCAAATATCCAAGGGCCAAAAAATGCCACAGCTGTCAAAGAATACATAGCCAAATACGATGATTATTGTGAAGAGAGAAACTTCACAGGTAACAGAGTAAAGGGGGATAGGGAATCATACGCAGCTGCTCTCAACGCCGGTAATAAACGGGAAACCTTGAATATTATAAAAACTGTTGACCCTAAATCTTTCGTTTTAAATTACGAAAAGATTAAATATATCACTTTGATCTTATTTTTCAACCTCCTCTAGTCCAATACGAAAACTCATTCCCTATGAAATATCAACTCCCAGCTGAATTACGGGAATGGGTCCAGAACAACATTAAAGAGACCCATACGAGACCGCTCCGGCCTAATAGCATTATCATAGAAGGTTCATCTAGAATAGGCAAAACTTTATGGGCACGCAATTTAGAACGACACAACTACTATGCCGGACACGTATATGTGTGTATATATATATTTAAATATATATGTGTGTGTGTGTATTTTTATATTTATACATATGTATGTATGTATGTATGTATATTGGTCATATGTATAGAACTAATTTCGAGATTGAGTACAGTATGAAAGATCTGTTAGATGTACATATTCCTCCGGGGGGTGATTGGGATGTGGACATAAAGGTCTTTATGGTACAATTAATAATTCGCTTAATTTTTAATTAGGTCATCAGTGAGATACCACTCTAGAAGAGTTAGAATTCTAACCTTGTGACTGCTAAGACCCAAAACAAATTATTTCTAACAATTTCAAAAGAAACAAAAAAGTAGATTATCGAAAGTTTTTATTTCTAAAAAGATTATATATATGTATGTGTGTATATATATATATATATATATATATATATATTATACATATATATATGTATACACACACACACACCAAGCTTCTGATCTAATGTAGTATGTATATCCCATGGTTATAAAAGACTAGACCATATAAAAACATTTGGATAGAGTAATTATTCATTATTTTATAAATAATATTCTATAACTATTCGTTAATATATTTTTTTAATTATCTTTTTTTTTTTTTTTATCTTACATACATCTTCTCACAAAAATTGTTATAGTATTTTTTTAAATAATATTTCAATAATAATAATTATCCAAACCGAAATACTACTTGAAATAAGGTAGCTGTGATTGGTAAAATTGCGAGAACATCTCTTCTTGAATCTTGACCTATCTATCACACGTATAATCCATAAAATTGATTATGAGGTGCTTAAGTGAAGTTAGGAGAAGGAACTACACAAAGTAATGTGTGCAGGTCTAGGCAATAATCAACAGTAGTCTCTCACAGGCACCAAATTCAAAACCCATGAAGCAAAGCATCAACCCCGCCCAACATTCTGTCAAGGTCCCAAAATACTATTCCTCTTTTTTATTTTATCTGTTGTTTTTGATAATTTGTTTTGTATTAAATTATTTATAAAAAATTAAAAAAATACTAAATAATTTTTTTACAACTTTACTTTTAATATCACATAAATAGAGATAGAGGGTAAATTAGCTAATATGTTAACATAAAAAGATGATTTAATCACTTTAAAATTATTTTTTTTGTTAAATTAGAAAAATTTTAATACTTTTTTTTAAAATTATTGTATACTAATTAAAACAACAGTTAAAATGAAACAAATGGAATACAATATTGACTTGATAATCAATGTGTCAAAAACCCTAGTATTCCCTGCACATATGCACTAATTAAAAATAATAAATCATAGTCAAGGTTAAAGTTAGGAGAAGACATAAGTCATTAGGATAAATACTTAGTTAAATTTGATCTTTTAATTTTATTTATAAATTTTGTAATGTAAATTAAATTTTATGAAATATATAATATTAATCGATGTAAATAAAATTTTTTAAAAAATAAATCCTGACAAGATTTAAATATAGAATTAAAAATCACATGAGTATTTTCCCAATCATTAATCAGTAATTTACATTCCTCCTCTACAGTAAAACGACGTAGCATATTCCAAATTTGATTCCAATTTTTTCAGAAACCAGCCAATTGCCAATCTCGTGCAATGCTGATAGTACTTTAGGTGGGTCCCGCCATGTGGATGCCACATGAGACATTAGTACCGTGTGGCATGTGCTTCCCACTCTAAAAACAGTGTACATATTTTTACATACTGTTTGGATGTTACGTGTCAGTAAGATTCGGAATTTTTGTCCGATACTTCTCCAGTTCAAACATGCTATAATGTCTGATGGAAAAATGTTTTTAATTTGATTTAGAGTAAATATTAGATATATTCATTAGTTACTCATCAATTAATAAAAATTTGTCATTTAAAATATTGAGTTCATTTTTTTAAATAGGATGATTTTTTTATTTTTCAAAAATATGAATTTTCTATTTTAAATAAAAGACTTCTATTGAATAAAAAGTAATTATTAGACATGTTTAATAATTACACCTCACCAAAATAAAATTTTTCATGTCTGATATACCAGACATCCACTGATATGTTGACATGTGTTAAACGATCCCTCCAAATCCTTAAAATGAACCGGCTACTTCTAACATTATTAGGGTCAAGTTAATGGAATAAATTTGTAGTGGAACCTCATATAAAAGTTGATAACTTCTATGAGCAGTGGATCTTCTGTTTTATATTTTATCTTATTTTTTATTATATTATCTAATAAATTATCAAAATTAAGTGACGTGATTTTAATAGAATAATTTTGATAATTTATAAGATGATGTAATAGAGGGTGACACATTAGATTTAAAGCACAAAATCTTTAATGACATTTATGTGATTTGGTTGAGTCGGGTGATGGTTATGGAAATCTAAACATGTGGGACAGGCTGGCTAATGAAATTAATGTGAGAATAAAAGCAATAAAGAAAATAGTTAACATTTAAGATAATCTTAATATTGCACATATACATGTAATTAAGAGGAACAATCCTTTCAAAACTTCCTCAGCTAAAAAACCAATTATCTAACGGTTAAAAAAAGTTACACCAATTGTGTGGACCAAATTATCTGTCTGAGACCTCATACATAAAGTTGTGTCTGACCTATATGTGTATCTTAATTTTCTTAGAATAATATTGATAATTTATTTAGTATTGTAACAGAAAATTGGAATAGAAAGTTAGACAAAAAATCCTTTAACGATTTGTGATGTGAGCAAATCTCTCATGTCCTTTTCGACATTTTTAGGAGCCCCTCTTCAGCCTTTTTCTATTGAACAAAATACATCAATGGTCTATATATTACATTAGTTTATTGCGTATAAAATTACTAAATTATTTATTTTACAATTTGGTTGTTGAACTATTTTAAATGTATGTTTGGATTCATTGCATTTGTAAATTTGGTTGTTAAACTACATCTTAAATGTGTGTTCGAAATCACCATGAAAATTGACTTCAGATACACATTTAAAATAGTAACTAAATTTACAAAATAAATAATTTAGTGACTTTTATATACTATAGACTAATAAATTGGTAACTATTACTATATTTTGCTCTTATCTTTTCGTACAAATTTTTTTCCTTTTTTTGGTGCTCCAAATTGCCCTAAGAATTAAGATACACGGTGACATGGTCGTCTATATATTTTCATGGAAGGTTTTTATAAGAAACAAATAATATTAATTATTTGCTTCTAAGAGAATTATATATTATCTTCTCATGTTGTTTTTTTTATTAACTTTTGGGATCATTGTTTTCTAAGCAATGTTTTGGGTAATAATTCTTTTAATCTTGTAACCAAGCTAGATGGATATATATATATATATATATATATATATATATATATATATATATTGAATTCTATAATATTTTTTAGGGAACCATTCTCTTAGTTTTAAAATGTTGTACGGTATAAGTTTTTAAATTACATAGTATTATAGTGTACAAATATTTAAAATATACGAGAATGATTCTCTAAAAGAAATTATAAAATATATATATATATATATAATTAAAGATAATCCAATGTAGATTTTCACCTAATCACTTAGTTATTCAAATTTTATGACCTAAATCATAGGAAACATAATCTTATTATTTGAGTTATACTCATAGTTCTTTAAAGTTCATTTACATATAAAAAAAAAAGGGAGAGGGTAGGGGGAAAGAAAGGCAAAGGCAATGCTATACAAGACAATTGAATTAACAGTAAAGAAGAGTAGATAACTCTGGATTGAAATGATGAACGAACTACGGATTGAAGTTTGATGAAGAGGTACAAAACTTAGCTAAGTAAAAAAATAAAATATAAAATAAAACCGGACACTTAGCTAATCCTATTGGACAAAAATTACATTAATACTTGTTTAGCGATTCAGAATTTTATTTTCTTTGTTCTTGTTGATCCTAATTTATTATTTGGAATTAATCCAATGTTCGTCGGATAACAATCATTTTCTTGTGCCTATATAAATTATAATTTGGAGAAATTTACAGTTCTTTTTAAAAAATTATTTATTTAATTTTAAAAATTTGTAGAGTATAAATTTTTAAAATACATAATATTATATTGTACAAATATTTAAGTATAAAAAAATAGTTCATTTTTTAAGAATTATAGAATTTTCTTATGATTTGAGTACAATATTAATACATAGTATAATTTTGCACGCAGGATAAATTGAAGGATATTATCGAATTAATTTAGCGAACTTAAGGCACCTAATCTCCCTGCTGAGACAGCAACACATCATCTTACATGAGAGCAGTCAAAACTCCCAACAACCCCTTAAAGTGGGGTATTTTTTAAGCTATTATGAAGCTAAGCGTCAAACCGTCCAGGATTACTTGGCAATAATGATACACAGACCTAATTAAAAGTGAATTTATCATCATTAATATTCTAGACCAAGAGCACTAGTATTTTCCATTAGTAGTAAATTATAGATTTATCTATCATGCATTACGGTATAAAATATTTTCTATACTATAGCCTATATATATATATTATATGTAAATTATTTAAATTTAAAATATCATCTTTATACATATAACATGCATTTATACCTATAACATAAAAAAAAAATTTTACACTGATAATATAAGATTAACCATAAACTAAAACAAAATGGTTACGTGGACAATTATAATCATGTGACTATTAGCTTAATCAAAATCATTGGGGCACATTTACCGGCTGTTTTTAGTTCCTTCCAAAGCTGTTTTGCTTTTGTTTCTCTCCGTTCATTGTCTCCCAAGCGTCACTTAATCAATATCTAAGCCTGAAGGACATTTTTTTTTTCTTTTCAAACCCCTAATTTAATCATATTTTTTTTAAAGCGGTATCTAAAATCAATAAAGGAGATGTATAGAGATGTGATTAAAAGTATGAGAATATCAGAAGAGTTGACACGAGAATTCCCTATAAATATAGGTTTACACTAAATTTCAATTATAAATTCTTATCTATTTACATTGGTTATTGATGAATTTACAAGGAACATAAAGGAGGAAATACCATTATATATGTTATTTGCATATGACATTATGCTAGTAGATGAAACAAAAAATGGGTTTAATGCTAAAATCGAGATTTGGAGAGAGACACTTGAGGCAAAAAAGTTTAGAATTAGTAAATAAAAAACAGAACATATGAAATTTAAGTGTAATAAGGGTGCACGTAAGAATAGAATAAGGGTTAGTATCAAAGATAAAAAGATACTTATAAGTGAAAATTTTAAATATTTATGATCAATTTTTTAAAGTAATAGTGGTATAGATCGAGATATTACACATCGGATATAAACGAGATGGACAAAATGGAGAATGACATTCGAAAATATTATGTGATTGCAAAATTCATTTACAACTTAACGGTAAATTCTATAGAACAACAATTAGACCAGCAATACTCTATGGGTCTAAGTGGTGCGTAGTAAATCACACAAATGAGCAAAAGATGAGAATAGTAGAAATACGAATGTTGAGATAGATGTGTGGATACTAAGATGGATAAAATACGGAATGAGCATATTCGTGAGAAGATTGGAGTAGCATCTATTGATAAGAAGATGAGAGAAATATGCTTAATGTAGTTAGGTCATGTGTTAAGACAATTAGTAGAAATGCCTGTCAACCGAATATATTTTAGAGAGAATAATCAATATAAAAGGGATAGAGAAAGACAAAAAAAAATTTGGTAGGTAACTTGTATGAAAGATATAGCTCATCTAAGAATTTAGGAAAATATGGTCTATGACAGAACGTAATAGCGTAACAAAATTCATACAGCCGACCTTATTTAGTGGGATTAAAGGTTGGTTTGTTTGTTTGTTTGTTTGGCAATGATCATTTTAGCCTAACCTATTCTACAAGGGGATATAAGAGGACCAAATTGAGTACTATTAAAGGATCAGAGGAAAAGAGAATCCTCCAAACCAAACAAGGGTACTTTGATACCTGCTTAAAATTCTACAAGGCGTGAGATTTGAATCCCAAACCTCATAGCAAAAAATGTTTTATAAGATATTTTTTGGCCAACTCCACTAAGTGAATTAGTGGAGTTGGTTCCTAATTTAATCATTCCTTGCATATAATTCTAAAATCAAGATTAGTTAATCAGATTTAAATACATTTAGTATCTAACACGTCATGTGGTTACAAATCACTCTTAGATGGTATTGTGACAGTCAAAGTATTAGGTTAATTCACCGTTCTTCCTTTTAACTTTTAAGATGGTAATTTGATATCCTTTGAGAAAAGGCCAAACTAAACAAGTAGACACTGCCTAGTTGTTATGCTAACATTACTCTAAGAAAATAATAATAATACATTCATCCAAACTAGCCATCGGATAGTGTAATGAATTTGGATTTGATTTGGAGTTTGATCCATGTCCAAATCCGCTGAACTAAATTCTTTGGATAATTTCTTAACGATGCATTTGTAGAAAGCCAAAAAATTATTGATATGTCATTAAATTCGTAAAAGATAAAACGAATTCCAACTAAAATTTTAAAATAAAGTAATGATGGCGATTTAATATAATTTCAAAATATATAGTGATTTTAGTAAGTAGTCCTTAATTTGAATTGGTATTACTTTGGATAATTTAAAATAAATTTAAATTTAAATTTGAAATTCAAATATACTCAATTCCCTCAATTCAAACACAATTATGTATAATTTCTCTATATTTATTGTTACACCATAAGTGCAACTATGCAAATCAATATATGTCTATGTGTCGATTAAGGTGAAATTTTAGATGTAAATTTAATTTATGTTATAGTATTATAAATTCTTTAATTTATATAAGATCACATCACCTTATAATAAAATAGAAAAATTCTATAATTTCTGTTTAGTGAATTATTTCTTTAATTTTAAGAACTTGTATATTATAAATTTTTTAAACACATAATGTTATACTGTATAAATATTTAAAATATAAAAAAAATAATCTCTTAAAAGGGATCATATAATTTTTCAATAAAATAATAAAAATAATGTAAAGTGACATAAATAAGAGGGAGGGAGCATGTGAGAATTTTTCAATGAAGGTATGCTGGTACACTTGACCAGCGCACGATGAGTTGGTTGGTTTCGTCATAATATGCAACTATCAAAGATGTGTATTTGATTTCTGACCTGGAATTGACGAGGACGGACCCCACGTGTCCTTACCACTTGAAAAAGAAAGACAAAAAAGAATAATAAAAAAAAGAAAAACCTAAGTTTTATTCATTATATATATATATATATATATATATATATATTCATTACTTAATGTTCAACCTAACTCTGAACCCAACAAATTTAATTCCTTTTCGAGAATAATAAAATATACTCGTACCAAATAGATTTCGATGGTAGAGAATTTTTCTAATTCTGAACTTCCATTCCATCAACCTGGGCGTGCTGCTGATTTGGCAGTTCCTCCATATATTAAGTTGACGAGGCCTAGATCTTCACTACGACTGAATTAACCAATTGTCTTCTCGGTTTCACACGTGTGTGCTTTTGATTAGCCCACGCTAATTTTAATATGGGCCCACTTTCCATAATGTTTTTGCTGATCAACGTTCTGATCTGCCTTAACAATTTCTTAGAAGTTTACTTGCAATTGTCTCAACATTTTTCCCTTTTTTTTATTTTTTCATAGAAAAGTGTAGAAACCAAAATAATGTAAACAATAAAATAGCCAAGGACGGATGATGTTGATATTGTATTGCCATTGTTTATCATTTATCGAACTCTGATTCAAAAGTGTGAGAAAATGGAAAAGTTGATTACTTAATTATATGAAAGAAGGAATAATTTCCTTTTTGGTTGTATAATCTTTTCAATTTTGTTAGGCATTTGCATATCCACTAAGTGTTAAACTGAACCCCAATATTTAAAGAAGAAAGTAAATTGTCTGGCATTGACAGGATCATGGAAAATGTTACCTAAATATTCAAAAGTTATATATGGTCTTAAAAAATAAATCTCCTCCAATTTTTCCTTTCTTATTCTTGTGAATCATTGGTAAATTCTCTCTGATATTCATTTGCTATTAGGTTATGACCGAAAAATTCATATAACATACGAATTTTGAGATATGGGACTGTTCTCGACCTCTTGCAAAATAAATAAAAAGAACAATTATAGGGTGGTTGAGTTCCTTTTACTTCAAATTATTAACTTGTCATCTCTTTTAACTAGATTAAGAGAATTGTATTTTGCAACAATTTCATATTAATAAGTACATTATAAACTTTTAAAGTACAAGATTTTATGTTGTATAAAATTTTAAAATAAAACGAGATCACAGAACAATCAATTAGAGAGTTTGATCATCAAATTTTGGTACACAAGTTATTTCATAGTATTATATTCAAGAAGTTAATTTTTGCTTAGATAAAGTTTCATTGTTCCTTTACGGTCATTTTGTGATCATGATAGAAGCATCTGTTTTGGAACAAGAATGCATTTTCGAATTTCAAAGAGAATATAGTCATATGTGTGATTAATTAGCTGTTTCGACAAATTCTAGTTGATTATGTCTGAACAGTATTTAGCAAACGAAGCTATTTTCCTCCTGACACTATCACATTTAAGGACAACACTATTAGAGTAATGCCGAAACAATGAGATCAAGACAGCTGAATCTTCTAGCTAAACAGTTAAAGTTGCACTAATTACTCTATTTCATCTAGGGTTTCTTAGCTAAATTTTTGTGATTAGTAGATAATACTAATAGAACACTCTAGGATCTAGTGTCACATAGTATGGTTGTTTAAAAATGTACACCAGGATGTCCGTTGTGTCAAATTTGGAAAAGCTTAACCTGAAAAAAGAAGTACTAGTAAATATTTAGTGAAGTTAGAGAAAAATGATGATAAATAGTCACGTCTATATTATATTTAAAGTGATAAATTTAATTTTGGTGTTTGTCATTTTATGAATTTTTTATTTTATTCTTTTTTAGTATTAATAATATCAATTTACACCACTACTAATAATTACTTCATAGAACTTACTTCTATTTTTACTTATTTTTTTTTTTAAATCACGCACATAGTGTGTGTCTTTCCCACTAGTATTAATTAATTAATCGTGAAAAGTTTATAAAGATGGCAAATAATTTCTCTCTAACCTAACATGTATCATGTATTTTTTGGATTACGTGTTACTTGACATTTGAAACTTACAAATTGTTTTTTTTTTTATATCAAAGTTGCAAATTTTAATGTTCATAAACTTGTGAATTTTGATCCTTGTGCTAAGTGCCTTGTTCTTAATAGCGTAAGAGCCAAAATTTATTATTTTTTTATTTTTTATTTTTTATTTTTTGAAAAATGATGTTTTCCAAAATTAATTTTTCTAAACACGAAAAATAAATAAATATTTTTATTTTAATTTTAAAACAAGTTTTTGAATCAACTTAATTTCTAATTTTAAATAAAAATGGTTATAACGTTTTCGGAAAAAGCCTTAAATTTAAGCTAAGACATTATTGTGTCCTGGTACTTTAGAATAGGGTTTCATATCCTCTCATCTTTAATTAATACGGTTAACCTTCCCATTCTCCTCGTCAGCACGAGAGGGGTCCTTCAAATTTATTTATTTATTTTGGGGTTTATGTGTAGGCCTGTCATTGGGTTGGATCTAGACTCGGATTAGATCTGGATCTGTTTATCTGGATCTAAATCTATAACAAATTTTGATTATTCAAATTCGATTCGAACCCGTTAAGTTATTATAATAAACGGGTCGGATCTGAATCTTGGTGTTCCAACTCGATTAAGACTCGGATCCTAATAAATTATTTAATATATAATAAAATTATTGTATATTAGTGGTATTTTATATGTATATATACATATATATTATGTAAATTGTCTATGTAATTTATATTTAATGTACAAAATACATGCATAAATATTAATTATGAACTTAATAATTCTGTATAATTAAAAAAAGAAAAAATTCGATAAGTTATAATAACTTTAAAAGTTATAAAAAAAATATTAAAACCCGGATCCGGATCCGACAAAATCGATAGATCCGGGTATAAATTTATTTTTATAGACCAATCGGAGATCCGAATTTGAATCCGGTTATATTAATCGGATCCGGATCTAAATATACTAGATCCGATCTGAATTCGACCTGTTTACAGGCCTAGTCATGTGGTCCTTCAATTTGGATTTTGGGTACATACACGTGTACAGTAGAAATATGATTGTAGTTATACTTGTTGCAAAAAAAATTCTCATTGGGTCTACCTTGTTTTATGAATAAGTTAATTTGACAAGAAGGTGCAAGTTAAGTAATAAAATGTTTTTTTTTTACAATTTATTGATGAGTTTTAGTCACTAAAAGTAAGAGAGAGTAGTTTATTTATTTATTTATTTTTGCCAAAGAAAAGAACAAGAGAGAGCACTTAAATACTAAGGAAGAAATGAGAAATGTATCCAAAAGAATAAGTTCATAGCCAAAAACATTTATATGATGCATATGTCAACGTCGTACCTAAACAATTTACAAAGTCGTCTTAATATTCAACTCTCTTTCAATTACAATGTACAAATCCAGATACCCAAAAAGGGAGAAAAAAAGAGTTATAACATAATAAAACATTCACGTAGAATCTAACATGATAGATCATGGTATGTACTGAAAATTTAGTTCACCGTTATAAAAATTAATATAGGAAATTCAGGTACATTTTGTTTTATTCAACATATTATTTGAAAATAAGGTTAGAGGTGTCTTTACCCGTATTTATGAATATAACGCTAGGTTAGTGGTTTTTGTCATCTCATTATTATTAGGCTTAATTACTATTTTGCCTCATGTAAATAGAAAACAGTTACAAATTGCCTCTTATATTTATTTTATTTACAAATTCCTTGCAAGTTAAATTTTTCATCTAAAAAAAGTAGTTCAGTAAAATATTATGTAATTGGCTTAACCAACATAAAATTATGGTGAGTTGCTTTTTGGTATTTGATTGTATTTTACAAATAATTTATTATTCAAAAGTAACGACATTTTTTCATTTTACATTATTGAAAAAAATTTTACACTTCAATATCAATTGTATGAATTAGTTTACTATTTTATGTTTATCATCTTCGCATATATTTTTAACATGCCATCACATACTTATTCCGTCAATATTATTTTTAAATCAAGAACAATGTATTTTATTTATTTAGTCACATTATTTTATTTTTATTATTTTTTACTTTATTATTATCAATAATTAATTCATCAATTTGTATTTAAAAAATCACATTATTTGAGTAAATATACTACTTTGAGATATAATCAATATATATTTAAAATAAATTTAAGATGATCAACTAACTCACTCACTCATGCTACCCAGAAAAATTTAGAATAATAAATTTAGTCTATTATCATTTTCAAATTTAAGAGAAGAATTTTAATATTCAAAAAATTCACAAAATGTAATTAAAAATATTGAGGGCAAATATAACATTTTACTACTCTCTTTAGATAAAAATTTTAATTTCATTAAACCTTGGGTTAGTTTGTAGATAAAATAAATATAAAAAGCAATTTACAACTGTCCCCTATTTATAAGTGCAAAGTATAATTAAGCCTTATAATTACTACACACCAAATGAGCAAGTCTAGGACCTTGAAATTTTTCTTTTCCTTTTAAAAGAGAATCTACAGTAGATCTCTATCTATTCCTTAGTGACTTGGACCTATGATTTAAGTAACAGAAAATGTAGTCATACTTTGTTGCCATTTCACTACAATTTCGATGCAATTATTTTACCTGCAATTTTAAAACCAAATTTGTACATAGACATAGTGTTGGATTTTGTTTAGGTGATTCAATATTTAATGTGCCTTTCGTAAAATAATTATTAATAGACACATATTTTCGATGTAAAAAACATACTAATTAAGATGTTACCAATATGAATGTAACTATGGATGAATAGTTACATGACTTATGAATGAATAGACACATCTCTAATACTCATGTCTATTTATGAATGTCATGTCTATTCATGAATAGGAGAACACATCCATTGGATATTTCATGAAAGTGCATGTCTATTAGGAAAATGTACATTGATATTATTTCACTCTTTATAAATATCCAACCCTAGAATCTAAAAGAATTCATTCTAACATTCCAATATTCCAATATTTAAGTTTTCATTCTCGATTTCTCAACATTCAACATCATTGGGACTTATCTATCGATCTTCTATTTGAACATATCTATTTTATCACAAGACTTCATCTTTTATTTCTCCCTTTCAACCTTTCTATCTATAGATAACTCATTCCAGTTTTGAACTAGGTGGACTATCATAGACCATACAAGACCGCGCGCCAACGACGTATGATTCAAGGAAATTGCACCACTCTCCTATACTTCTATTACATGCTCTAAATTCTTTCAAGAGCAGTTGAGAGCAATTACATCTTTTAGTTTTTAATTTGAGTACACATTATAGGAAAATTTTACGGTCTCTCTTAGACAACCATTCCCTTGTATTTTAAATGATTGTATAGTACAATATCATGTATTTTAAAGCTTGTATATAAGTTTTTAAAGCCAACGAAATGGTTCTCTAAAAGGAAAGGTAAAATTCCCTCACATTATAATATCTCTGTGTGTGTGGTATCTGGGAGTAGAATGTCGTCATTGCTATTTACGCTAAGATAATAGCAAAAATCTATTCTGAGGAAAGCACTTTTCATAGCGTGTTTCAAAGAGATTTTATCACTAATAAACTTTTTCTTTCTTTTATTATTAACTAATTAGTGCATTTGTGTTATTGTATGTTCTTCTTCTTATTCTCATCTTCAGTATTTTTGGTTCCAACACACAGTGTAACGTTGTACACTTTGAAGGAAAATAAAAAATCAATTACAGATAGAGGTATGTGTATTTCTCTTTTTAGTTAAGAAAATACTTCTCTCTTGTTTTTCCTTTGATGTTTTTTTTGGAACAGCCAAGAAAATACTTGAACAAATTGGCATTTCACCTGTAAATTAAATCTCGTGACTCATGGCATATTTCTTTCATCACTTGATGCCTCAGTCTCATTACATGAGATTTAATTAGCACCACACATTTAATATAAATATTTTCCAATTGTATATGTTGTACACCTGGTATTAGGATTTATTTATTTATTTATTTTTTTGTGAATGGGTATGTTACAATTAGGTTTAACTAAACAAATTAATTACTAAACTAAGTTTAGAACCAATAAACATTACCCATACATATACATGCATTATGTTATTGTATATTTCAATTATTATCTTCTGAACATCTACATTGCATAGTATAATTGGAATTTACAGCAATTATGAAAAGTAGGACAGTTGTAGGTTGTTTTTTATGGTAAATTTTCTTTGAGATGAGGAAAACCATTTATGGCTCTTGGCTGGAATCATTGGACATTCTTACCGGTTGCTAGGAATTGATGAGGATGCTGTTTCCAATTGATCAATTTTGATTGCAAATTTTGTTGTTATTATTTCTCCATTATTGATGGCTTGTAATTATCTGCTTCTACCGATTCTATTTACACTGGAGGCCCTCTTCTTAGAAAAATTCATATTATGGAAATAAATATTTTAAATTATTAAATGATTAAAAGTCTTTATTTTTAAAAATAATTTTAACAGACAAAATATCCACTTTCTGCGAGTTTGCGAAACAAATAAAAAAGGTTAAAATAGTACTACTAATAGCGATTAGTGCAAGGCAAGGGCAATTATACACCGAACAACTCAAGCACACGTGTCAAGTTCCAATTCGCTTTATAGAGAAAACTTGTTCGACATTTACCTCAAGCAGGACTATATAAACCTCCACAACTCATCTTCTTCAGCTCATCCCATTATTGAAAGAACATTCTTCCGAGCTCTCGTGACTGCTCTTTTTCTTTTCTTCTCCCTCAAAAGAAGCTAGCATTTCCTTCTGGAGTGCAGAGTCTTCTGCTGAGAAAATTCATCCCATCTTCATAGGAGCTTCAAACGAGAAAAAATTCGTGCATTTTAAGGTCAGAATTACTGCTACATATTAACGTAAAATTTGTCCAAAAAAAAAAATGGTGATCCGTTCGGATGGTGTTTTACTTTTACCTTCGTTTCGATCTTCAGTTCAAAATTTGTTTTTTGGGAAGAGATTGAGATGATGTTTAAGAGGCGATTTGGATGAATATTTTTTTTCCCCTCAATTTTCCCGCAGAAATTTTAAAATTTTGGAGTCCTTTTGATTTTTGACTAATATGCCCTTTTACGGCCTTCGAATTTACGCTTCGTGCCATGGGTTTTTTCCGCTACTAGAATTTTACCCGGCAAAGAATCTTTCAGGTTCAGCTCCAACGAAGTTAAAGCGTCGTTGTTGTGATCGGAGGGTGTTTTTGTCTCTACGCTACGGTGACGAATAGATCTCTCGATACTTGTATAGGCGTTTACCTCTTTTGTTATATTTTTTCATGTATTATATTTATGTTATTTAGAATTAAATAAATTATTTAGTTGCACTGATTGACGAAATTACCCTTTGATCCTCTCATATTTTGGACCTCAAACGTTGCTGGGATACCTTTGGGTCCCTGCTCAAATTTTCAGAGGTTTTGGTTGATTCAGATGTTTTGCAACATCATTTGACCAAAATAGCCTTGGTCCCTTTTCAGAATTTCGCTCCGTGCTATGTATGTTGGAAATTAGCTACACAAGAAAGCTTTTATTTTTATTTTTGGGGCAAAAAGATTTGTTTTGTTTCATTCTAATTAGGAATATTCTCTATCTTCCTTAAAATAAAACTGCCTTTTTTAATTGGGAATATTATCTATTTTTGTTATTTTGGATTGCAAATTCCTTGTTTCCTCTGTCGTGATACTTTTTTTTTTTGTTGGGAAATTTGGATTATTAAATAAATGACAAGAAATTGAAAACGAAGCCTATGTACCTCGATTGATAAGTTCGAGTCACGAGTATGTGGAGATTCACTATTAATCTTCTCAAATTAAAAAGATGAGTGACAATTAAGCAATTGAGCATTTTCTATAAATTTATTGAAATAAAATGCAAGTTACGTTTCCTGTTTCAGATTTTAAGTTTAGTTGTCATTTTAACTTATTTTATACGTACGCTAAAGTATTTAGTCATGGTGTATAATTTTTGGTTTGTTACTTGAGCTTGAATGTATGTTGTGATGCGCAGTTTCTTGAGAAAAAGTAGCAAAATCGGCAAAAATGACGGTCACACCGAAAATCTCCATCAACGACGGGGACCTTGTGGTTCATGGAAAGACCATCCTGAAGGGAGTGCCTGACAACATTGTGCTGACTCCAGGATCGGGTGTGGGACTCGTCGAGGGTGCTTTCCTTGGTGCCACCGCTGAACAAAGCAAAAGCTTGCATGTCTTCCCAGTTGGTGTGCTTGAGTAAGCATCTTAAATAAATCCCCTCTTGAATTAGCTGTTATTATATTATGAAAGCCCATGATCATATAATTGGATCGTGTTGGTACTTGGAATTTTACACGAGTAACCGTGCTTTTTGTTACGTATACAGATTGAATTGTTTGTGGAATTTTAATAAATTACTTGTACTTTTTTAACAGCTTCTGATAGAAAGTAAGAAATTCGGTGAAGAGTTTGTCAATTGTGATTTTGCTCCTAAGACTTCCTTGCCTTTAGTTGTGTCGGGAGGGTTCTAAGTAGTTCAATTCTTCATCTGCTGGTGTTATTGACATAGTATAATGGAAATCACAAAGCGAACACCAGAGTTTCTTTGATTACTCTTTTGATGTATTTGTTCATTTTTGATATTTTAAGAAATTCCCAGAAAATCTCATGTGAAGTTACTCCCTTTGGGCTTTGTCAATGCACTTCCCCATTAGAGTCTTTATTGACATGAATGAATGAATTCAATTCCCCTACTTGTAATTCTTTTTCATGGAGTACTAGGTCATAATAAATTGTTCCAGTTTCACCAAAAAAAAAAGTTAACGTGTGCACTCTGTTCTGATGTTCTTTCTTTTGTTGTAAATTTGTTTACTTGCAAGTGTTGTTGTCTTTATGTTGATCCAATGTGGCATATTAAAATTTGAGATATTCATATTTTTATTAATCTGCTTCTCTCCTAGTGGGCTCCGCTTCATGTGCTGCTTTCGCTTCAAGCTATGGTGGATGACTCAGAGAATGGGAACATGCGGGGAGGACATTCCTTTTGAGACACAATTTATACTCGTGGAGAGCAAAGACACAACAGAAGGCGAGCGTGATGATGCCCCAATCATCTATACTGTGTTCCTCCCTCTCCTTGAAGGTCAATTCCGAGCTGTCCTTCAAGGAAATGAGAAGAATGAACTGGAGATCTGCCTTGAGAGTGGTGAGTAAGCTCATGGCCATCATAAAGTATTTGGCGTAGGCTACTTGCATCTTGCTTTGCCTATCATGTACGCGTATTTCTTCAATTGAGCCAGTACCATCCCCTTCATTCATGAAAATACTATAGGAGACCAGGTCCACTGTAAACTGGGGTGGAGCTGGCGCTAATGCAAACACAACCAAGGTAGAGGAACCGATGAGTTCCTGTCATCAAATGAATCAATAAAGGAGTTAATTGAATTTGGGGATATATGTTAGAAAAGGAAGAGTTCAAAAGAACCAAATCGACCTTGTTTTTGTGGTATGGTTGTTGCAGGAGATCATGCTGTTGAAACCAACCAAGGACTTTACCTTGTTTACATTCATGCTGGGACCAATCCTTTTGAAGTAATCAACCAGGCTGTGAAGTAAGTCCTCTCTTCACCTTAGTCCACTTTTTCTGCCCATGCTGATTCCCAAACCCTTCGTGTTATGGTAAATTTACTTGAGTGTCTCTGGATTTGGGTATTTCATGGTACTAAATACCATGCCCTGACTGACAATTCATATAATTCCTTTTCTTATATTAAATAGAGCTGTAGAGAAGCATATGCAAACTTTTCACCACCGGGAAAGGAAAAAGGTAACTGGAAGTTTCTTTTCTTTTGTTGGGTTGTTGGAGTATATTGGGATCTTAATCTCATGTCTGGTGGTTGTTTTACAGTTGCCCTCATTTCTCGATTGGTTTGGCTGGTGCACATGGGATGCATTTTACACTGATGTTACAGCTGAGGGTGTTGAAGAAGGCCTTAAAAGGTGAAAGTTAACTTCCACTTTTGCTATTGAAAACTGATGTTAAGTGGAGATGAATTACTAAGTTGGCAATGGTTATTATTGCAGCTTGTCTGAAGGTCGCACTCCACCACGTTTCCTGATTATAGATGATGGTTGGCAACAAATTGGTGAAGCGAAGGATCCCAGTTGTGTTGTGCAGGAAGGAGCACAGTAAGTTTTTCTTTGTTCCTGATTAACCGAGAAATGTTTTGTGTCGGCGCTATGGCGCCAATTGTTAGGAATTAGTTAATTTAATTAGTGAGGTCAAAGATTTTACTTGATGGAATACTATGTGTTTAAATCTTTTGAGAAAAGATCAATCATAAGTCTCGGTGCCCCTTTCATTGTACAAGGAGCTCTAGTTGGGATATACCAGAACATTTAGTTTGCATCAATTTCCCACCCAAGCAGTGAGGATGTGAGAATATCTGTACTAGGAGATGGATTATTTTAAGGAAAAATTGTTTATGTACTTCTGTAACTTTTGATTTCTCTACAACGACTAGTTTAACACTGGCTTTGTCCTGCAGATTTGCAAACAGGCTGACAGGCATAAAAGAAAATGAGAAATTCCAGAAGAATGGAAAAAGTCAGGGACAGGGGTCCGGCTTGAAGCATGTTGTTGAAGAAGCCAAGCAACACCACAATGTCAGGTAAGTTCGCATGGTTTCTTCTTTTCCTGAGCAATGTTCTCTCCATCTTTCTTGAGATTGCAAATACAGTAGAGTCACTATTTTCTGTATATCTCATTATCCTTACATGCAAGTATTTGCTAAAGAAAGTGATGCAGTTCTTATGTCTTGGCCTCAAATTTCATTTCTATATTCCCTGCTAGTGCTTCTCTTTAAATGGCAATATGGGTGCATCAATTCCCCTTTTAAGCCCATCATGAATTCCACCAAAAACATTGAATATCCTTTGATGGTCTCTTAGGCTTTTGAAAAGCTGTGGTTGGCGATGTTCATGTACACAAGGGTATACGGTTGCTTGATTTATTGGTTTGACACTCATGCTTGTTTCTATGGTACAGGTACGTTTATGTATGGCATGCTCTAGCAGGTTACTGGGGTGGAGTGCAACCAGCCGGTGCCGGCTTGGAGCACTATGACACTGCTTTGGCATACCCTGTTTCATCTCCAGGTGTAATGGGCAACCAACCAGATATAGTCATGGATAGCCTAGCTGTTCATGGTTTGGGTCTGGTTCACCCAAAGAAGGTGTTTAACTTCTATAATGAGCTCCACTCCTACCTGGCTTCTTGTGGAGTAGATGGTGTTAAAGTTGATGTGCAGAACATTATTGAGACTCTTGGTGCTGGCCATCTAGTGGTGGTAGAGTTTCTCTGACTCGCAGCTATCACCAGGCCCTTGAAACTTCCGTTGCACGGAACTTCCCTGACAATGGGTGTATTGCTTGCATGTGTCATAATACTGACGGTATCTACAGTGCCAAGCAGACTGCTGTTGTTAGAGCTTCTGACGATTTTTACCCTCGTGATCCTGCTTCCCATACTATCCATATCTCATCTGTGGCCTACAACTCATTTTTCCTAGGAGAATTTATGCAACCTGATTGGGATATGTTCCATGTGAGTAAAATCATGAGATCTTGTTCATCCTTGTTGATTTATACCCTGTTAATGTATTGGCAGATGAGACCAGGATAAACAGATTTCTTATAAATTAATATGAAATACTAGTGACTGAAACTATTTTGCAGAGCCTACATCCAGCTGCCGAATATCATGCTGCAGCTCGAGCAATTGGAGGATGTGCAATCTATGTCAGGTAAATGCACGTGTTTTTGCCTGAACTGTGGTTTAACTGATCATTGAATATTTAACTGAAATATTGGATCATATATTAATGCTCTCGTGCTATCTACTGTATCCAGTGACAAACCTGGAAATCACAACTTTGACCTTTTGAAGAAGCTGGTTTTACCTGATGGCTCTGTGCTTCGTGCACAGTTGCCTGGCAGGCCCACACGTGACTGCCTGTTTGTTGATCCAGCTAGAGATGGGAAAAGGTTAGTTAATTGAATTTGAAAGTCTGATTTTTTATTTCCAGAATCTTATCTTGAGAGTGGATTTCATTTAAAAAAATTATATCTGTGCAGCTTGCTTAAGATTTGGAATGTAAACAAATGCACGGGTGTGGTTGGTGTTTTTAACTGTCAAGGGGCAGGTTGGTGCAAGATTGTAAAGAAGACACGTATCCATGATGCATCTCCTGGGACCCTAACTGGTTCCGTTCAATCCAGTGATGTTGACACCATATCTAAACTTGCTGGCCCGAACTGGGATGGCGAAGCAGTGGTCTATGCCCAAAGATCAGTGGTACTTTAGGATTTTTTACTCCCATTGTTCATTTTCACCTCCTTTATTGTTCTTCGACAATCAGTGCCAATACCAGAATTGTGAGAATAATGCTTAAACTTAAACGCAGGGGAGGTAGTGCGGCTACCAAAAGGTGCTTCTTTGCCTGTGACACTTAAAGTTCTTGAATATGAACTCTTCCACTTCTGTCCTGTGAAGGTAAGCCTTCATAAAGAGCAGTATTTCTTCCTTAATAATGTACTCAATATTCCTATTTCCTCGGAGATATAATGGATAATAAATTATGATGCAGGAAATTGCTGCAAATATATCCTTTGCACCTATTGGTCTACTCAACATGTTCAACAGTAGTGGTGCAGTTGAGCAGTTTGATGTCCAACTGACTTCACTCGACAAAGCAGAGAATTTTGATGGTAAGGCTTTATCAGAAAAGTGCTCTCCAACGGCAAAGATCATACTTAAGATGAGGGGATGTGGACGTTTTGGAGCTTACTCTTCTCATCTTTGTTAGCCCCCGCTAAAATGCTCAGTGGATGGTGCTGAGACTGACTTCGCCTATGAAACAGCAACAGGATTGGTGACTATTGACATTCCAGTTCCAAAGGAGGAAATGTATAAATGGAATATTGAAATCGAAGTCTAAATTAGTTGGTCAATTTCACAAGGTTGTCATGGAAAATAATTATTTAGATGTAGCTTTCTTATTGCAGCGAAGAATATGGCGAGCAGTGAGATGCTAAGACCAAGACGGGGTCTTGTACTACTTTCATCTGCTTTCTAATAAGGCTATTTTGATCCTATTACTATTTGTAAATTTTGTTTCTTGCAGCCATTTTTGTGTTTTCATATTGCAAGATAATTAGCTATGTTTATGAGTTAGTGGGTTTTAATCTGTAGAATAACAAATTTGTGCATTTTCTTGATTTATTTTTATATCCAAATAGTTCAATTCTTGACAGTGAACTACTTTGTGGAGGATGGTGCATGTTTAACAGTAAATGTCTGGAAGTTCAGGGTATGCAAGAGATCACATGTATGTTGGGTGATTTGGATATTTCAATATCATCTAGTAACTTGAACAATTATCTGATTAATCAGAATACTGCATTTTGTTCCCTAGTAACTGAGATTGAAAAGGATGTCAAAAATTCTATCCAAAAACAGCTGGTGTTGCTTTTGCAACAACCAAACTGAAAATCTCTAAACAAAAAGAACTTTATGCAGAATATTTTATACTTCTTGTAGAAAGAAGCAATTCTTGTTTCATTATTATTAAGGAAAACTCTGATTAATCTTCAAGTCGTACCCCTGGCCTTGTAGCTATGAAATCTTAAATCAACAAAGCAAGACCAAATTCAGATAAAAAATCCTCATAATTTTCAAATTACATGTTTAACATCTGGCACAATTAATGAAGATACTGAGCTCTTGGCTCTTTCATTGATGAAAATTTATGTACAGAGTACAGAACACACGCAGGATTGCATTACCAAATTACATGATTAAAAGGACTAGCATTTACATCTCTAAAGAGCAACAATATTGTACAACTGGAATAACCATTTACGCAACAATATTGTACAACTGGAATAATCAAGAGGGAGATTCACTTCACTCTCTTAAGCAGTTGGATAGGAAGAATCCATAAGAATTCCACAAAGACCTTCCTTAGCAGCAATGCCACGTTGCATCCTAATATATCCACTCTCACCCCAACTCGTGCCCCATGAATTCTTCACCAGCCAATACTTTGTACCATCAGAGGTGGTCCCGTAACCAACTGCGGTAACACCGTGGTCTAAATCGGTTCCACAATCTCCAGTGAAGATTCCACTCGTGTAGAACTGGAAAGCCATGCCACTTGCATCGATGGCAACTGAAATCGGTTGATTAGCCACGGCTTTCAATAATGCTGCCTCATTGTTGACTGGCACCTTTTCATACCCTTTGATTTTGGCAGCATGAGAAGCTTCTTTAGTTTTGCTGCAACTTCCATCAACTGCTGTGTAAGGATAAGTTGATTCAGAGGCAACTCGACCTTTATTTTTCACTATGAATTCGAAGGCATCTTCCATTTCTCCACCCTCACAGCCCTGGTCTTGACTTGTTTTGTCACAATCCACTATTTCTTGCTCAGATAGTGATATCAATTTTTCTGTACTCAGTTTGGTAATTCCTTCAGTGGCTGCGATTGCTGAAAATGCCCAACAACTTCCTGCGAACGAAAACCAAAATTGTTTTTAACGAGGTTATCAATGAAGATATCTATATATGCATATAGATAGAAAGTTTACTTGGGGGAAGCGATAGTGTAAATTTTTGAACTTTTTTTTTTTTTTTTGGTGGGATGTGTTGGCGGCAGCTGCCACTGGTAACCCTTGAGAATTATAATAGTACTAAATTTTTATATCTAGCTTACCACATTGTCCCTGATCCTTAATTGGAGTGACGGCTCCTTTCGTCCTCCAGTCAACCGTAGCTGGCACAGCAGTCACATTTTCATACTTAAATGATGTAATCCTGAACAATTTTGGCGAGGATACAATCTCGGTGACACTTTGTATCCGTTACGAGAGGCCGTAAACTCCTCGTTAGTAAGATCACCAAATTGGTTGATGCCGAGCTTGTAAGGCTGATTTCCAGCCTTGTTAAAAGATTCAATGAACTCTACATTGGTCTTGAATATCTGGAAACGCTTTTCCTTGTCTGCATTGTCCTTGTATACGCGGCCATGGAGACTCATCCATTGCTCGTGTCTCTCTACCATAGATTCATCATTTAAAGTGCGAGCTGCAGATTGAATTGCCAAAATTCCCAGAAGGAAAAAGAAACCAATCACTTTTCTCATTTTCAATGATATATGAAGTTGTTGTACAACTACAAGTGCACGTTGGTTTCTTGAATATTTGTTGCTTTAGTGATTGGTGTGTTAGAATCCTTTAGGAGATAGGTATATATAGTGAGAGCAACAATTGCATTTTCCATGTAATATGCTAATCAAAACAGATTCAAATTCTGATCAGTTTGCCGGGCAAGCCGTACCGTGGTGACCTTATTGGACAACCTAACTAGGTAGATATCGTACGTAGATGGTGTAAGGCTGATGTTCCTGAAGATGTTAACAGGAGGAGAGATGTTTGGTTCGTATTTAGAAATTTGAATAAGAATGAAAATTATAAATTATATTATTGGTATAAGTTTATATAGCATTTATTCATACTTGTTTGGTTTGATTAAGAAATAAGTTTAATTAATTTGAAAAACAAATTATAAGTGGCAAATAAAAGTACACATTTTCTAATAGTAAATAAAAGTATGTATTTTCTAACACTTTCATTCACATAATAATTAATCAAATAACATCTATAAGTATCATTGACCTTAATTTTCATTTTTTTCCTTTGTACCTGTAAATCAAACACCTCCTAAATGTTTTACAAAGTACTAATCATGACGATTTTTTCATTGGGAATATTTTGAGTTTTCTGCTGTCTTTAGCTGATGTCATTTAACCAAGTTGTCCAATTTATTATCTACAATATTTATATTCCTGTTGACATGATGTTTGGAGAAATTCTTTTGAATTTTATTTCTAGAAAATGTTTAAAAAAGACATCAGTTATAAAATGTACAAGTATTAACTGATTTCTTGGTTCTGAACTTAATGTGAGTTTCATTTCATTCGTCAATAGTTGGACTAATAAATTATTTTCTTGTTGCCTGAAAAATATTGACTGTTGGATTAAAAATTCCGAGAATTTTAAGATTGATTGGCTTCTTAACCAGAGAAATTACTCTAATCTCACATTATGTTATTCTTGTTGTGGTAAATTATAAGGAATCCCTTGTGGTATGCCTAATATTCACGTTACCCTTTTATAATTTGCAAATATACAATTTGTCTCCCTGTGGTTTGAGTTAAAGTGAAACCGTTAAATTTTCTATTAAATGATCGTTTAGAGGCTAAAAAATTTTGATTTTAAGGGTTATTTTAATCATTTAAAATTCTCTAATCATAGTTAATTAATTATGTATTTTAATATAAAACACAATCCCTTTCTTAATCAATGGACGGGATTTCCGGGATATAGAGGGGTACTAGGCTTAGGAGTATTATTTATTTTTTATACAAATTTGTTAGATTTTTAACTTTTTATCTATTTTACAAAAAAATCCGAACCACATACGGGCAAATTATAGATTTACAAATCGTAGGATGGTAATCTGAATATTAATCAAATCACAGGAAAATTCCTTGTAATTTACCCTTCTTGTTACAAAGGTCTCCCATTTAGTTTTTCTTTAATAACAGTTAACTTCCAAGCTCTTTTAGTTTCCTTTGTTTTTCTATTGTTTTCTAATTTATTTTTAACTATTTTCCTTTATTATATTGACTCTCCTTCGTTATATTCTTTCTCGGGAAAACAAACCTAAATAGTCTACCAACTTTTTCCTAAGAGTAAAACGTCTATTTGTTCATTAAACTATACTCTGATTGTTATTTTAGTATCTAAAATTTCTTGGTGGCCGAAAAGGCCACTCAAATTCTAAAACTATATCTAAGGGGTCACTTGTATCTTATCTGTCAATTTAAGACGTTAAATCTCCATTAGTCAACGTATGTGTATGTCACGTGCGTCTTACATAGGGTATTTTTGTCCAACCATAGTAGAATAGTATTAATAAAAAATTTGGGGTCAAAATAAAATAATAAAAAAGTATAAATTATAAATGAGTTCCTGCCAGAAGATACAGAAAACTTTAGGCAAAAAATTAAATAATTTTAATTTACTAAATTTATAATTTGAACCCCTAACCACTCCTCCCCCTATAACCAGCTTCCATATCTCTTTTTTCATCATTTCTTCCCTAGTCGACCCACCAACACATTCCCCATGCTGTCCCTGTCACCCTTTCCTCGCACCACCACAGAGATCTAAGCCTAGGAGGATAAGACATCATTAACCCTTTAGCCGGTGAAGGAGAAACTTCTTTGAACTTTTTTTCATCAAATCGAAGGAGAGGATGTTTTTCAGTATCTTCTTGTTCTTCTTCAACTCTCCAATGATAGATCCCATCTACTAGAATTCCCCATATTCTCATAAACCATATTATGCATACTTATCTCAAAAGGATAATGGCTAGCAAGACATTGGGAGTGGAAGATGGCTGGGGGTGGTGGGATGTGGTGAGGGAAGGGCTGGGGGCTGAGACCTGGATTTGGGGTAGAGAGTGGCAGGATGGAATAGAGTGGGGGAGGAGCTAGGAATTGGATCTAAGTAGGTTAGGAGGTGGCAGGATGGGACAGGAGAGGGGTTGGGAGTGGCAGGATTGGGGGAAGAGATGGAGATGGCAAGATGGGATGGGAGAGGGATGGGGGTGGCAGGATGGGTTGGGAGAGGAGGGTTGGAATGGAAGATGGGCTAGGAGTGGCGGAGATGGAGTCGAGACAGGTGGCAAGAAGGTGGTTGTCGTTGTTAAAGGAGGAAGAGGGTGGCTGTAGTTGATAGGGAAGGAGGATGTTGAAGGTAAAGTATAGCAAAGGGTGATGGACAATTTTACCCTTGTTGAAACTCATGTGACATGTATATGTACTGACTAAAGGAGATTTAACACTCTAGCCTTAAATTAGTGGAGTGACCCTTAAGTGTAATTTTGGAAGTTGAGTGATCTTTTCGACCACCAAGGAAATTTAGTGACCTAAATGACAAGCGGACCATAGTTTATGATCAAATAGGCACTTTGCTCTTTTACTAAAATTAATTTGGTCCTTATACATAAATTTTAGCCTATTTGGTCCACATACTTAAATTTTATCCTATTGGTCCTCATCCTAATTATATTGCATCAATTTGATCCCTCGGTAGTGGTGCCATCCAAAATTTTTATTGCATCAATTTGATCCCTCGGTAGTAGCGCCACCCAAAACTTTAAATATGATTGTCGTTGATTGGTCTTACCAAGGGTAAAATCGGAAAGTGGCTGATCTCCTTAGTCCTTATTGGCAAAGAAACACAAATTTCCCATATTATGAACCAAAACGAATCGGAGAGTAAAAATATTAAGAAACCCTGAAGAAACGTAGTGCCAAAATGACATTTACACTATCAAAGTTATTGAGACATAACACTTCATCCAAGCAACCATTATAAGAATGAAAATTGAGGTCAATAAGCTAAAATCATTTGAGCAAAAAGAAGTGATATTTTTTGGGTTAATTATATTTTCCCTTTGCAAATTTGATCGAGTTTTAGTTTATTCCCTGAGAAAAATTTATATGTATTTAACCCACTATTACTAACGGTCAAATCTGACCGTTAGTCAAAATATTAGAAAGTGGCATCAAATTACTAACATGCCCTCATATAATTTTAACATCAGTTATAGTTTACCTCTTGAAATACTAAAAAGTTATATTTTACCTCCTATAATATCCCAAATTTCTACTTTATCCCAGTATATTAAGTTTGATAAAATGCTCAAATGATTTTTTTTTTTTTACCTTGATGGGTCTTTATTGTCTATCGATTAATTAGCATGTTAATATCATCTTTTAATAACTTTTAATAGATAATTTGAGAATTTTAAAACTGAAATTAACAATATTAGAGTTTAGATTAAGAATCAACTTAGTTTGAATCGTGTACTTTTTTTTGTCAAATTATCATTTTAGTTTTGTTTTACAATCTCTATAAGCCATATTTCTATAGTTATAATTTTGATAAAAGTTTAAATTTAGATTTGGTCAATAAAACATATTACGGTTGTGGACTAAAATGGCATTGCCATTGATAGAATCTGCCACTAAAACCATCTAATAAACTCTATGCGACGCTATTGTTTATGATCAATTTACTAGTAGTTTCATCAAATAGGGATTAAAATTATAGTTTTGTGCCATACAGGTGGCAAAGTCTAATTAGCCTTAAAATTATATGAGGGTAGTTCTATAAATTTTCGTTACTTTCTTCGTCAAACGTAGAGGGCTGTATTTTATATTAAAATATATAACTAACATTGTTTATAGGTTTTAAATGATAAAAATAATCTTTAAATAAAATATTTTTACCTTCCTAACGGTCACTTAACGGAATATTTAACGGTTTAACTTTAACCCAAATCATAAGGGAGTAAATTGTAGACATACTAAATAGTTTAAAAACTCTAAGGGGGTGATGTGAATATTAGCCAGCTTGAGAGTTCTTTGTAATTTATCCATTTTTATAGAGGTATATTGAAATACGATCAAGTTTACATAGTAGCAAAATGTAAGTAAACCTATATTTTGTTGAACAATATGACCTCAGCATTTCCACCTGTAAATCCGTACACAACGACGAAGAATCAAAGTCCAAATCCCGAGTGGTTTTTTGCTTCAACCATGTTGCAACTTGCAAGGCATACCCATTTTGTATTACAACTTCTTTAATTTGTTTTTCAAACTTCATCAAAGACCGCCATTTTTCATGCCAATACTAATTGAATTAATACAATCATGCGACCTCTTGGTAGACGCGGCAAAAAAATTTCAAAAACCCAAGAAGTTAGAAACTTTGCACAAATTCATCCAAATAAGTTTTGTGTTTTTGTAACTTTTTAACAAGAATTAGATTTGCTAGCTACCAAGTGAACTTTTTTTAGCAACCCAAACACCAATAAAATTTTCACCAGATTTCAATACCCGATCAACCCGAAAATACCTTGGCTGCACTTGGTGAAAGCTCTTTATGATACTAAGTACCATTGGAATTAGTGTAGATTACCATAAACCCTACGTGACATAACCATCATATCTATAGTCCTTATATATTTTAGAAATATACTTTATACTCCCATATGATTTGTTAAGGTAAAATAGATAGAAATCATCTAAATTAATTGTGTTTGAAGTACACATACTCAATAGAGTGTATTTACCAAAAAAATATGAAAGCTAAAGGGTAAATAGTTATATCATGTGGGGGTTGACGTTAATTTACGCTCGCAATTAATACTTTATTAAAATTCATTTGGAAGTGTTTGAAAGTCCGTTTGGAACAATTTGCACATTCTTCCCTTCATAGATGGTTTCTCTTAGTCGATAAAGTTCTTCATAAAACCTTAATTTTTTTGGACTAATTTCATTTGCCACCCCTTAACTTATACTTAATTTTTACTTTACATTCCAAATTTCATTTTTGGACACTTTGCACTCCCAACTCTCAAATGTTAACGGAATCTTTATTTTTGCATGCAAAAACATTATTGTACATCCTGCTGAATTCGCTGTATACACGAAAAAATTTCGTTAATTTTTTAGACGACGTTAAAAAGAGCTAGAATGAACTTGAGAGTTTGGGTGCAAAGTATCGAAAACTAAAGTTCAGGGTACAAAGTCAGAATCAGGTATAAATTGAAGGTTGAAAAATAGAATAAGTCATTTTATTTATTTATTTATTTTTCGATCTGTTGTTTTGGATTAGGAAAAATTGCGTCTGCTGAAAGTAGGCTAGTATACATTTCCCATTCTGCTTACTTAAACCGGTCAATGGTGGCCATTTTACAAGTTTTGGGTGGCATCATCACACAGGGATCAAATTAACACAAAATAATTTCTACGAGAATTAAATTGAGTAAAATTTAAGTATGAGGATCAAATTAGTTTTACTAAAAAGGTTGAAAGACTTCACTCCATGTGATTTCCCTTCGTTCTAAGGTAATTTTAGAACTAAAAATCTATGTTTTGCCAAAGACTCGTATTTAGTAAAAGTTTATATAACAGGATAGACAGTTGAAGAGAGGACATTGTTGTGGATATTAAAAAATACTAATAGATAGTTGAGATTGCAGGGGAAAAAAAGACGCAAGATTAAATAACTACTGAATATGCCCCTCCCCCCAACCCCCCGAAAAAAAACACACAAATTAATAATGTAACACCTAATAAAAGTATGATGAACAGAATAAAAAATCTGACAGACTTCAGTTAAACGAGACGTAGCTTAGTTGTTCAAGGTAGAGGTGTACATGCATCAGTCAACTGATTAGTTAAATATTTCGGTTAAAATTCAGAAATTAGTTCTAAAATTGATAACTAATTTTATTTTTGAATTAAATTCAGAATAGAATTTGATTAATCAAATTCAAATTCGGAAATTGGTTTCGAATTTGATTGATCCCATTTCCCAATTAACCCTATATTCAACATTAGACTGAAATCCTTTACAAAAACTTAAAAAAAAATTTAAAACAAAACCCAATAAATAATAAAATATCCATAATTCCATTTCTTGAGGATAAAACTAAAAAAAAAAATTGCAAAAAATTTAGCACATTTCTAGAATCACAATTACATGACAAACATTTGACATAACACTAGAAGTCACAAATAAATTCTATAACTATAGAAAACTATAAGTTTATAATATTATTAAAACTATACTATATTTAAATAAATTCAATGTTTTCTTAATTAACATATATATATATATATGTGTGTGTGTGTGTGTGCGCGCGCGCTAGCCCATGATTAACACTAATTATAACTATATACACGTTACTACGTATATACTGATAACTATATACCTTAATACATTCAAGGTGTGACTAACACTGATCATTTTAAAACTACAAATTAGTGTTTTATTTTGGATTCGTAATTTATATAGAAGACTATAAGTCGATAATATTATTAAAACTTACTATATTGTAAATGAATACAATATTTTTTAAAATTTTTTTATACATAAATTCTATATATATACGTGTATACATATATAATATTATTTATGTGACTATATATGTATTTTTAAGTAAAAATAAAGTATTAATTTGTAAGATTACATTATATAAAAAGTATATTTATTTAAAAAGAAGAAAAATAGATGCAAGTTTTAAATAGCTTTTGGTGGCAATTGTCATGTAGGTTAGTCTTGAAAGAGGTCTAGAGTTCAAAAGTCTTTGCTTATATTTGATTGTGCAACTAGTTACTCTACTTATCTATTGTCGCGAATTCGGTTAACGAAATCGGTAAATTGGTTAACCAATTTTGTTTACTTTTTCTGAAATTAGAATTCGGTCATTTCATCTATTGTGTATAAGCCAATTTTGGTTTTGCAAATCTAGATTTGAATTCCAAATTCGGTTGGACCCATTAACCAGCTAAATTTGATTAACCGATTTTGAAATTTCAATTTAGAATTGAAATCGAGAAATTCGGACCCTAACAAAATTTCTATACACCTCTAGTTCAAATGGATTTTATTTATGTCTCCATTCTCAAATTCTAGATCCATCTAAAATTTACAATGGGAGGATGTCTAACCCGACGTTGACCCAATATTCATGAAAAAATCACTAAGTTCTTATTTTACACATATTTATAAAAAAAGTATAAGAAATTGTTTTTTTTGAAAATAAAGAAGTATTTTTGAGAAAGTAGGTGCAAAACATGTAAGAACAAAAATTTGAGAAAATGGCTTTAAGGCGCGTTACAAACGTCACTTTCCTTATGTTTTAATTCGCTCGTATGCAAAAAGGTTTTGCGAATTAACCTGTTAGATATAATAAAGGTTTTGTGGCTGACTTGTGTTTTGCAAGGTCAATATTAGATCTAGATCCTTCACAGTTGTCTGAATATTTTGTTAGAGAGATTTAGTAGAGGAAGAGAATTTTTAGATTTGCACTAACAATATTAGATCTAGAGCCTTCACAGTTGTCTGAATATCATATTTTGTTAGAGAGATTTAGTAGAGGAAGAGAAGTTTTAGAAGAAAAATTAGACAAGAAATGTAAAAGTACGTTAGATGTTTCTCTAGTTGGATATATATAGAAAACGCATGTTTGATCATAAAGAAACACACCTAATAGGGAATCAACTACCACATGAAGAGACATACCTCTCCAAAAAGATACCAGATGAAGAGTTACTTTTTTTTGAGAAAATATCTTCTAGAATATTACAAACAATAAAATTCATATTTATTTTAAAATTCTCCAACATTCCTATACCATTTTGAAAACAAACTGACAAGACTGGAAATCAATACATAAATAAAGGTATCTTGCAATTGAACCTTTATTTAGTGAACATATTTCAACAAGTCTGAATGTCTTGGTAGATGTAATAATTATTGAACCAACGATCCTTTTTGATGAATTGTATCTACTTCACACATTGATTTCAACAACTATAAATGCTCATTTAATTTAGGTGGCACTCTTCTGGCCATAGCTGTGTTTGTATCTTTTTAGTAAGTGCTATAAGAGCAAAACCCTTAACACCTAGAAGCGGTCACACTTCATAGTCACATAGGTGGACACCATCAAGAAGTATATCCATAACTAGCAATTTAATGATTATTGGTCCATTAAAGGCATGTTGTTCATCCTCTTGCAAACCTATGGATAACCAAACACTTGACCTTGGGATGAATTATAGAATACATTGTAGTGCTTGCAACCACTCTACTATTGTACTTTAACTTATTGAACTTCAAATTTGATGTTGCATCAAGCGTTAAATTGATATTCCACTATTTGTGATTTTGTCATATGGGTTTTATCCTTATCCCCTTAAATATCTTATACACAAGATCTCATGTAAGACCCTTAGTTAACGAATCAGTCAAATTTTGACTAGATTGCACAAAATTAACAGTGATCGCTCCATTAGATATTAATTGTCTGACATAGCTATGTCTTAACCTAATATGCCTAGACTTTCCATTGTAAATCTTGACTATATGCTTTTGAGAGTGTAACTTCATTATCACAATGGATTGATGTTGGAGACATTGGTTTAGATACCAAAGGAATTTCAAACAATAAATTTCTTAACCATTCTGCTTCTTTACTTGCAGAATCCAGTGCAATAAATTCTCCAACCATAGTGGAATTTGATATACGGGTTTGTTTCTTAGATCCCTAAGAAATTACACCACTACCAAGCAAAAATATCCAACCAATAGTTAAAAAATGATCTTTATCATTAATCCAACTAGCATCTGGATACCCTTCTCAAACTGAAGGATAACCATAGTAAGTGATACCATAGTCTATGGTTTTCTTTAAGTACTTCAATACACTTCTTATAGCTTGTCAACACAGATTACTTGGTTTACTTATATATCTGTATTAACTAGCCAATTGCATAAACTATATCGGGTCTTGTACTTCTCATAGCAGAAATATTATGCAACCAATAATTTTGGCATACTCTTGTTGAGCAACAGGTCTACCAATAGTTAGGCATCAACTAAATGCTGGAATCAAAAGAAGTAGAAACATGATTATATTCAAAATGATTGAATTTTTTCAAAATCTTTTCAATAGAATGAGATTGAGACAATGTTATACTATTATGATCATGTGTAATTTTTATATCAAGTATAACATCAACTACTTCCATATCTTTCATGTAGAATTGGTAAACAAAACTTTTTTAACATCCTCAACTTATTGTAAGTCAGAACCGAAAATTAACATATCATCCACATGAAAACAAATAAAAATGCCTTTGCCATTCTAAAACTATAAACACGTTTATCAGATTCATTAGTTTTGTATCTATTTGATAAAATTACTTGATCAAATTTTTTATGCCAGTGCTTTGGGGCTTGTTGCAACACATATAAAGATTTGACAAGTTTACATACTTTATGTTCTTGTCCATGAACTACAAATCTTTCAGGTTGCTCCATATATACTTTTTCATCTAATTCACCATTTAAAAATGACATTTTAACATCCATTTCTAGGTCAATTATTGGGTTATATTTAGAAGCCAGTACTATTAGAACTCAAATTGTAGCAATTCTAGCAACTGGAGTATATATATCAAAATAATCTTGTCCAGGTTTTTGTGTATATCCTCTAATAACAAATCTAACTTTAAATTTGTCAATAGTTTCATCCACTTTTCTTTTTTATTTTTTGAAAATCCAACCTATTGGTTTAGAATCTAGTGGAAAGTCAACTAATTTTCATATTATAATTTTCATGATTGAATCCATTTCATCTTGTATTGCTTCTTTTCAAAAAGCAACAACTTGAGACTTTATTACTTCATTATAAGTAACATGATTTGCTTCTGTATTAAAACAGTAAGCTACTTGTTTGTCTACTATTTCTCTAGTACTTTCAACTAGATACATAAAGAAATCTGGACCATAAGTTTTTGTTCTTTTAATTCTTTTACTCCTTAATTCACTATTGTAATATTTTTCAGTTTCAGAGTGTTCATCATTTGAATCAAAATTTAATCAAGTGATACCTAGGTCTAGAAATTGAATTAAATCTATTTTCTTGAAATATTGCATCTTTTGACTCAATAACAACATTAATTGCTATTGAATAATTAGGTTCTATTACCATAAAATATTAAGCTTTGTTGTTTTGTGCATATGCCAAGAATATATATTCAATCCACTTTCACTCAATTTTTTCCTTTTAGTTCAGGAACTCTCACAATTACTCTACAATCCCAAACTTTAAAGTTGTTTAAACTTTCTTTTCTTTCATATTTCATAAGGAGTAATTTTATTCCTTTTATTAGGAACTCTATTTAATATATGGCAAGTTTTTAGTAAAGTTGCATCCCAAAAACCTTGTCCAAGTCCATAATTAGACATCATGGCATTTACCATTTCCATTAAGATCCTATTTTGCCTTTTTGCCACGCCATTTTGTTGTGGTGAATAAGCTGCTATAGTCTAGATGAATTATTTTGTTGGATTCTAAAAATGTAGGAAAATAACATTCACCTCCTCAATTAGATTTGAAGCATTTAATGGATTTTTCACATTGCAATTCAAATTTTTTTAATATAAATTTTGGACTTTTGTAACACTTCATCTTTAGAATGCAACAAGTAAACATCATATAATCTTGAACAATCATCTATGAACGTGACAAAATATTTTTTACCTCCTACAGTGGGTGTGCTATGCATGTCACAAACATCATTATGCATAAGTTCAAGTCATTCTAAATTTCTTTGAATTTTTGGAAATGAATATCTTGTTATTTTTGTAAGCATACAAGTCTTACATTTTTCTTCATTTTTATCCATTTGTGGAATTAATTCCAATTTAACCATATCACGCATACATCGAAAATTTACATGTCTAAGACTATTATGTGTAAACAAGAGGACTTAACAGATAAGCAGAAATATCTTTATTATTATTATTAATAATGTTAAGTTTAAACATGCCCTCATACAAATAGCCTTTCCCCACTAATATGCCTCCCTTAGTAATTATAAACTAGATGTCTCAGTCTCAAATACAAGTATAAAACCAAACTTGTTCAACAAACTATTAGATACAAGATTTTTCCTAACTTCTAGAACATCCAAAATATTGTTCAAAGTCAAAGTTTTTCCAAAAATAAATTGGAACTCCATGCTTCCTTAGCTTTTCACAATAGCAGTAGATGAGTTTCCCATGAAGAGTGCATTTGTTATCTTCACTAGTTCAAATGTTTTGAAAAAACTCTTATTTTTGCAAACATGTCTAGTGGCTCTAAAATCAATGCACCATATAAGATCATCTTCCATCATATTAATTTCAGAAATCATAGCAACGAAATTTTATGATTCCCCTTGATTGTCTTTCTTTTTCAAAAGATGACATTCATTCTTGAAATGACTAGGCTTTCCACAACAGTTGCATACACCTTTTTTCTTTTTCTTGGATTTGTTGAAATTAGTAGACTGAGGCATTTGTTGGAAGACTTATTTTTCTGGTCTTATTCCACTATATGAATTTTAGATTCAATGACTAGATTGCTTTTTTCTGAAGCATTCTGCTTTTCATCTTGCTTTCTTATTTCTTTCTCAAAGCAGAGATGATTTGCCAAGTCTTCAAGAGAAATTTCTTCTTTTTTATGTTTTAAATTTCTCTTGCCATCTCTCCAAGATGATGGAAATTTATCAATTACAGGGGACACAATAATGCATTCATCCATATTCAAATTATGTTGCTTAAAATGATTAAGAATACGATCACTTTCACTTAATTGTGCCATCACCGATTTTTCATAAATTATTTTAAATTGAAAAAATAACTAATAAGAAATTTCTTACTTTAGCATCTTTTTTTTTTTTTTTTTTATGTCCCTTGCCTCCAATTTATCCCACAATTCTCTTGAAGATGGAATATTTGGTATATGTCAAAAAGTCTTTTAGACATCCTACTCAAAATATGTCCACTACAAATGTAGTCATCATTCTCCAATTTTTTCTTAGCACTAGTGTTGGCAAGTGTCTCCTTGTCATTTGTCAGTAGGCTTGGGAGTATTGAGAACACAGACCATACTGAGAGTGGTAAGAAGAAAGTGAATATTTTTCTGCCATCTTTAAAAATTGCCTCCATCAAAACTTCCAATTTGACAAAGTAGCCATTTCCCTCAAAGTAGTGAACCCTATTGTTGTACAAAATTTAAACCTTAAGAATGTAAGGACAAAAAATTGAGAAAATGGCTTTAAGTCTCTTTCCTTAGAGTTTAATTCGCCCCTACTATTATTGTGCAAAAGGATTTTGCGAATTAACCTGTAAGATAAAATAAGGCCCTTGTCTGATTTGTGTTTTGCACTAACAGTATTAGACCTAGAGCCTTCAAAGTTGTCTGAATATTTTATTAGAGTTTTAGTGGACGAAGAGAATTTTTAGGAGAAAAATTAGATAAGGAATCTAAAAATACGTTGGATGTTTCTCTAGTTGGATATATATAGAAGACTCATGTCCAATCATAGAAAGACACACTTATTAGGGATTCAACTATCAGGATTACATGAAGAGACATACGTCTCCAAAATGATACTAGATGAAAAGTTACTACTTCTGAGAACAACTCTTCTAGAATATTATAAACAATAAAATTCCTATTTGTTTTGCAATTCTCCAACAAAATTATATTTGAAAACAATTTTTTGCCTTTTGGGATATGAAAAAGAAAATAGTTTTTTAGTTTTGTCAACAAATTCTGAAAAAATAATTTTTTATAAAAAAAAATTATACGTAACTTTCAATAAGAAATTTGATAACAAGCTCTAAGCCATAAATGAACATCAAATACATAATTTCTTTTTCTTTTGTTTTAAGACCTTAGCTACGAATGGCAGAAAATCCAAAGCACTTTAGTACAAGAAAGTTATTTATTTATTTATTTGGGTACAAGCCAAAGAAAGGTTTGACAAATACATGCTCAACATGTATCTAATAAGAAATATTAAGGTAAATCCAGTCTTTAACCTTACTTGTACATCTTGTAGTATGAACTAGATCATATGCAACACATAAATGACGTCAGCTAATTTAAGTAAACTTTCATAAGATTTAATCTTGTCTACAAGATCAACAACGAAGGGTAGCCTAAATGTTAATACTACACTTCTCCGATATCCTAGGTTATAGGTTCGAGTCATCAAAAGAGTAGGTAGATCAACATAGATCCTCTTGAAAAATGAAAAAAAAATCTTATCCACAAAATTTACAAACTATAGGTGGAGTCTAACACCAGGTATACCTAAATGTTGTCCTACCTAATAAATTAATAATAGTATACTAATACTAATACCCTGTCCTGTCCTATCATACTAATACCACCGTGTACGTAGGGTAGTTAAAAAGGATGTCCAAGTCAACAGTCACTCATTGCATGGTTTGCCCGGCAAACTAAAGAATTGAAATTCTTTCTGATTCCAAAATTACATGGAAAATTCAATTTTAGTGGAACATGAAATAGCAAAAGCACCTATACTTATACTACTATAGTGTTAGTTTGCTATTTCTATATATACCAAGCTCTGCAAGGGACTAAAACATCAATATCCAAAGCAACATATTATAAATTAAACAAAATGAAAGCAGCCATTGGTTTCTTGTTCCTTTTGGGACTGTAGCCAATTCAAAGTGCAGCACACGCATTAAATGATGAGGCAATGGTTGAGAGACATGAGCATTGGATGAGTTTTCATGGAAGCGTATATTAGGACAATGCAGAGAAAGAAAGGCATTTCAAGACATTTAAGGAGAATGCCAAGTTTATTGAAGGTTCTAACAAGGCAGGTAATAGGCCTTACAAGCTAGGGATTAATCAATTTGCTGATCTGACCAATGAGGAGTTTATAGCCTCACGTAACGGATTAAAAATGTCTTCCACATCAAAGTTGTTCAGAAGCACATCATTCACGTATGAAAATGTGACTGCTTTGCCAGCTACCATGGATTGGAGAAAGAAAGGTGCAATCATTCCAATTAAAGATCAAGGGCAATGTGGTAAACCATCCTATCTAGAACTTACATGTGTATAGTTAGTGTATGCCCTAAAGCTAATTATTTTGGAGACAAATTACACTTTTATATTTTATACATATTTTGTAATATGATAATTTGTTTTTTCTATTTGATATGATAAAGTCTTTTGAATAAAATATATGAGGAAAAATATCATAAATTGTTATGATGATGTAATTCTTTATTTAGTTATATTTTATTCTCAAATATTCCTAATTTTAATGTTTTACATGGATAGATTAGCACATAATTATATGTAAATACTTATTCAGATAAGTACATCGGATTGACCCGCTAAAAGTATTCCACACAGATTATTGTGCAAATGCCAATAGATTAATCTCATTGTGATAGTAGTGTAATGACCCTTAGATTTGAGGTCATGAGTTTATCTTGATTGTGAATTACTATACTTTGATTCTATTAGTTACTACTCTTAAGGAGTTGCATATACTGTGGAGATCAGGTATAGTGTGAATTATTAAAAGATAAGATATGACAAATATAGGATTCATCACCACTTCTTATAGTGGGAGAGTATATTCCAGTATAGTCATTTCTTGAAATACGACTTAGAAATCTTTGCGCAAAATGAAAATAGAATTAAGAATGTCTTAAGTTCTATTTCAAGTGAGTGGTATAGGGATATAGTGTGGTGAAAATATAATAATTATACGGTAACTAAATCACTGATAGGTGAAGTCGAATCACTTGATATATCTCAATACTTGGGTAGTCATGATGCCTTGCTAGAAACCAATCTTGATCTAAAAGTGTAAATTAATTAGTAAGTGCATAAATGATAAATTAAAGCTACTTAATTTTTCTAATCCGAATTAATTTATGATTATAATTTATACTTATTGCCAACATGATTGAGAACCTAAAAGATCACATACTTTAAGATGAGTCATTTGGGATTAAATTATTATCTAATAAGTATGAGATACTTATGGGTTAATTAATAGATAAATTAACTTTTTTGGGGCTCAATTATAATAAGCCATAAATCATAAGAGCTAATATGTAATATCATAAAAGTTCCTAGGGTTTTTGATATATATATGTGTGTGTGCGCGCGCGCGTCTTTGAGACCTAAGCAGACAACTTGTGTTGAAAAAAAAACATAAGAAGCAAAGCAAAAAGAAACATGGAAAAGAAATGAAAGAAAAATAAAGAAACTAGCACCCTGCAACTTGGGTCAATCAATCTTGTGAAAATTTTGAAGTAATTATCTGTATGGATACCATTAGAGCCCGAAAGTTTGTGTGACTTGTGGATCAACATCCCTAACAGATTTGAGATTTTATCGCATTTTTGAGGTATAATCTTTATACTTCTCTTTTACTACATATGAATTAATCAAGGTGATCCGTAGAAGGAAGTAAAAATTTTCAATTCTACTGTGTGTTGCATGATTTACTCTCTTGCTACACTATTAGAGCCATCCTTGATTAATTTATAGTGTAGTTGTGTTTAGTTGGCTTAAATATTAAATTTGTTTAAGCTATATAAATTTTTGATGCTGTTATCTAAAAATATTGGAGAAAAAAAATTACGATTTTGATCGTAGTTTTGATTCACGGCTTAAAGGCTTATGTCAAGATGTTGATGACATCATTAGATGACATTATCATTAGATGGTATAGTCACTTTTCGTGACAATTTTTATTTTTGTCATTAAAAGTGTTTAATTAATTAAACAATGTTTAGAGACACTTAATTTATATTTTCATTAAAAACCTTTTTTGCTAAATTTGGTTTTTGAAACCAGTAATTAATTTTAGGCAAATGTTATTTAAAATTAATTGTTAATATTTAGAAATTCTCTTTATTTTTATTTGATTAAAATTTAGAAAGTATAAAACCATTAAAAATATTTATTTAATTCTAATGAGATTAGAATTACACAAATTATTTAAATTTTACAATTTTGTTATTTTTCAATAAGATTGGAATTTAATAAAGGTTTAAAAATTTTGAAAATTGTTTCTAATATAATTTTTAAAATTCTATTGTTTAAAGTGTTTATTTCATCATAATGAGATTGGACAATAACATTTCTTCATAAAATATTTTCATAAATAATTCATGAATGATAATTTTATGAGATTGGAATTATGATGCAAAGTGATTCATAATTAGATACTAAATGCGGTTTTTGTACTTTAATTTAATTATTAAATTATATAAGAGCATGATGGATGATTATGGACTCAATGGTTGTAAATTTTGAATAGGGCCCATGAGTCCTGTCTTTTCTATTATTCTACATGTAATTCTGCTCTCATCTTAATCTCCTCGAATGTAACTCGAGATTTCTTGATCAATCATGTCATGTATATAGAAGTAGGTTAGGGATAGAATTGAATACCTAAAATTTTTACGTAGAATTACATTTGTAATATACAAGATAATGGAAATGGTGCAAAGGTGCAACCACGGAGGAAATTTTCACATGTTGAAGATTACCTTTAGGATTTAACCACCTTGTTTTCTTTGTGACTCAAGAAAACTAGTTTAGTAAAAGTCCATAATCATCTATATTTTTGTCCATGTTTTACTTGTTGTATATTGATATAATAATATTGCATGCAATTTGATTTGACCTAGTAAATAATTGAAAGTAAAATCCCTCAAATCAATGTTAAGTCAATAAATAAGTTGTCTTCCATTATTATAGAAAGAAATGAGAGTTCTTAGACGTTAACTTGTTAGGCTAATCCAAGATTACTCTACGTTGAACATGTTTAAGCTATGAGATGAGATCTTTGAATAATGGGTATGACTTAATGGAGGCATGTAATTTGTTGGGTACACCCAAGGTTATATGTCTTTGAGGCAAAGGTTAGAAGTCACATAAGACGTGCTATCAAAAATTGCTACCTAACTATCTGGGAATTACAAAGTATTGTAATTGGTACGATTTACCTAACTTTTGAAATTGTTTTGATTTGTTAGGTACACCTAAAATCAGAATAATTAGATGGATCCTAACCTACTAGGGGTTATGTAGGAGCTCTCGAATCAATATGTGAGTGAGCTTATTGATTTGAATTAAAGTAGTGGGAGCAAAACTATATTAAAAAAATTCCATGTTATATTTTGATTTTGTTTATGTATAAATAGAAAATTCTTATTTTGTCTTTATGGACATGTTGTAGAATATGAGTAGTAATGTCAATCTGCGTCCCATTTTAAATGATAACAAACTTACTATGCCAAAATTTTCAGACTGGCAAAGCAACTTGAGAATTGTTCTCAAGCATGAGAAAACTAGTAATGTGTTGATCAACCTATTCTTGATGAGCCAGCTGATGATGTTGATCAAGTAGTTCGGAATGCTTATCGTAAGCACATGGAGGACAATGATACTGCCACTTGTATTAGTGACCACGGTTCTGGTTCCGGAACTGGAACTGTCGAAACCAAACTGCTGAAAATTAGTAGTTCCAAAATCAAAACCAGAACTATCCAATCAGGCTCTTGGAATCGGAACCAGAACCGTATACAAGGTTTTGGTTCCGGTTCACTATTTATTGGAACCGGAACTCTTATAAGGAATAGTGGTTCTGGAATCAGAAACGGGTAAATTTAGAAAGAAAAAAAAACTAAAGGGTCAAAATGATCGTTGGTGTTGCTGCCACAGCAGACACATCAACGGTCACTTGAGCGTTGGTATTCTTCACTGTTAGAGCTTATGGCCGTTTCCAACGGCCATAAGTTGTTTTCCCTCCTCTTTTTTTAATTTAATTTTCAAAATTTATCTACAAATACCCCTTCTTCTTACCATTTTCAACGCACAATTCTCTCAACTCAATCCCTCTCATTCTCTCAAATACTCTCAATTTTTTCATAATCTCTAATATTATTTATCAATTTCTAATTATTGTATATATATTTATTTTTCAATTTATTTCTTATTATACTAACACAAGTGTTATTTACTTTCTCTAATTTTCATAAATTCTATTAGTTATTTTTTATAATAATTTTTTTTTTCAAAAGTTCATAATTACTATTTTCTAATGGATAGTCAAAATTCAAATGAAATTTTTATTAATCTTGGAGATGATGTTGAAATAACTCCTAATTTCGAAAGTATATCAACAAAACCTCGTATTTCTAAGGCTCCAAAGGCCAAAATGCTTGTGAAACATTTTACAACAAAATTAGATGATGAAGGGATCCTACTACTGCAGTGCGTAATTATTGCATGACTAGATATAGTTGGAAAAAAGGGAGCAGTTACGTAACACTAGAGAAACACCTGACAAAGGAACATCCTACGGGATTCGGCATTGACAAGATGCAATCTCAAAAACCTGAGTACGCATCTTTATCCTCTAATCCTATATTTGGATTTTCTGATCAACAATATAAGACTGGATTAATTAATTTTATTTGTGGATAAAATTTACCATTTAGTTTTGGTGAAAAAAACAAATATGTACATTTTCAACAAACGTATGTGAATCCACAAGTTAAATGTATGCCGAGAACAACTTTTACACATGAAATTTCAAAATATTATAAAGAACAAAAAAATATTTTGGTAGATATTTTTTTTCAAAAGTTTAGAAGGTTGTATTTTAATTTGTAGTGATATTTGAGTGATCATTGGAATAGAAATTCTTATATGGGTGTAATTGCTCATTGGATTGATGATAATTGGATTATGCAAAAAAGAATAATTGCTTTTCGTATGTTTAATGAAAGTCACACAGGCATAAATATAAGTAACACGATTAAAGAGATTTTAGACGAATATGGCTTGGTAAATAAAATTTTTTTAATCGGTTTTGATAATGCTACTAATACTACTGCATCGACTAGAGATTTAAAAAATTATTGTGAACCACAAGTAGGTTGTAAATTTTTTCATATTAGGTGTGTATGTCACATTTTAAATTTAAGTGTTCAAGATGGTTTAAGAATAATTTATGCTTCGGTTGAACCTATAAATGATGCAATTAGTTACTTAATTGGCCATCCAAATATAATGAAAGAATGGGCTAAATTCTGTATTGAGAAAGGAAGGAAACCTAAAAAATTTGTTCGTGATGTTCCTAATCGTTGGAATCTCAACTTATGATTTACTTAATAATTCTTTAAAATATACTGATTTATTATACGATTTTTTTAGAAACATATATCCTAATAATTTTGACATGCATCCTAGTCTATGGGAAACTTGTAGAAAAATGGTAGAAGTTTTGCATGTTTTTAAAACTGCTACTTGTAATTTATTTGGTGTTTATTTTCCTACATCTCATTTATTTATACCCCAAGTATATGATATAGTTAGTATTTTAGAAGATAGTGTAAATGGCATTATTTTGCAACGTGCTTTTATTGATATCTTACAAAAATGGCTTAATTATTATTATCATATTCCACCTATTTATTTAGTTGCTTCTGTTTTAGATTCTCGTGTTAAAATTGATGGTTTGATGCAATATTTGTAAGTATATTATACTATAATAAATAAAATGTCAGAATATATTGTTCTTAAAGACAACGTAGTGGATCCAATTGAAGTTGTTGAAATGACTAAAGAGTGTATTCGTACATTATATAGTGATCTACTATCAAGCTCAAGTTCTGTATACTTGTGCCGGTAGTAGTGATAATAGTGCTAGTAATAGTTCACGGAATACTACTATTAGTATTACTAGTACTATGAATATCCCCCGATTAAAAGAATATTACATACTTTGAAAAGGTCAAGGGGTGGCGCTAGTAGTACGGAATTTGATATTTATCTAACTACTTCTTTTGAGTTCCAAGATGATGATAACTAGGAGCTAGTGGAAGGCAAAGAATTCTCGGTGCTGGAATGGTGGGGGTAATAAGTCAAATGTTTACCCCATCCTTTCTCTTATTGCAAAGCAGATTTTAGGAACACCGGCATCAACAGTAGTGGTCGAACAAGCTTTCAGTGCGGGTGGGAGCATTTTAGAAGAGAGGTGGTCTTAATTGAGCTCCGACCATTTGGAGATTCAAGCATTATTAGCAGATTGGTACGATGCGAGTATAAGGGATTAGGAGATCAAGATTAAGATCGAAGAAGATATGAACGAAAGTGATAGAGAGTACTATAGTTGCTTCTTCAAGTTGAACAAACTCGTACGTTGAAAAAATTCTTAATGACCTTAACCTATTATAGTCTTATGGGCTAATGTAATTGATACATTTAATTTTTTTAAAAAAAATTATCTTTTGGTTATAGATCAGTCAAAATGTATATTTTCTTCAATTTTTAATAGTTCAATAAATAATGCAATAGTATACTTTTTTTTTTTTTTTTTCTAAAAACAAAATCTACAATTGACATATAAATAAAATATACTTTTTTGTTTCTCATATTAACTTGTATTAATTTGTTTAGTATTATAATTTCTAATCTTTTATTTTTAAAAATTCAAAATCGAAACCGAGACCGGAACCGTGATCGAAATCGAATAGAACAGGAGAACCTGTCAGAACCGCTGGTTTTGGAACCGGAACCGAAACCGGCTCCCATAGTTCCAGTTCTGGTTCTACCTTTTCTCGAAATCAGAATCGGCGATTCCGGAACCTGCGATTCCAGAATAGTGGACAGCACTAGTTGGTTCGCTATGAATTCTGAACTGTAGAAACAACATGAAAATATGGATGTTCTTTTGATGATTCTTCATTTCAAGGAGTTTTCTGATGTATGAAAAAGCAAGGAATGAGATGTATGAGACCTCTCAGGAGTTCTTTCATTGTAAAATGCCATAGGGTCCTTCAGTAGCTATTCATGTATTGAAGATGATTGGACTGATTGAAAAGTTGGAAAGATTGGGATCTGTGCAAAATCATGAGTTACATGTTAACTTGATCTTGCAAGCTCTGCTAGAAAGCTTTTCACAGTTCTTGATGAACTATAATATGAATAAGTTAAAAATAAGTCTTTTGAACTATTGAATATGCTTAAGACTGCTGAGACAACCATCAAAAAGAAAAGGAAACAAGTGTCAGTTATTGACTCTTCCAATAGGAAGAAAAAGAATTTCAAGGTTGGCTTTAAGAAAGCCAAGTCTAAGGTGAAACCCCACCTATGATAAAAAAGGGCAAGTCTAAGGGCACTTGCTTTCATTGTGGACAAGATGGACATCGGAAGTGGAACTGCAAGAATTACCTAGATACCTTGAAGCTAAAGAAATTCTTGGTGAAGCTTCTACTTCTAGTAAGTTTATGATTGAAATCAACACATCTAGATGTGTCAAATTACATTTTTGCATATTAGATTCCGGATCTACATTCATATTTGTAAAAATATGCAGGGTCTAATTAGAAAATAGATGTTACAAAGGGAGAAGTGGACCTAAGCGTGGGAAATGGAGAATGTGTTGCTGCTTTAGCTGTAGGGACTTAATATATTTCTTTGCCTAGTGGTCTTATTTTAGAACTTAAAAACTATTATTATATTCTATCTCTTATTAGAAACATTATTTCTATTTCATATTTAAACACTGATGGTTTGTTATTATGCAAAAGAATAAATGTTGTTCTTTTTCACGTGATGGTATTTTGTATGGAACTGCTACTATGATTAATGGTCTTTATATTCTAGACATGGAAAACAAGTCTCAACATAAAATTCCAAAAGGCTTAAAATTGATAATATGAAACAATCTTTTCGACATTGTATACTTGGTCATATAAATGAGAAACACATTACCAAATTACACAAGAACGGTTATTTCAGATCATTTAATTATGAATCATAGGATGAATGTGAGTCTTGTTTAGTTGGTAAAATGACCAAATCTTCTTTTACAGGAAATGGCGATAGATCTAGTGAATTGTTAGAGCTAACACATACGGATGTTTGTAGTCCTATATTTATCCACACTAGAGAAGGTTTTTCACACTTCATTACATTTGTGGCTCACTATTCCTAATATGATTATGTATACTTGATGAAGTATAAGTCTGAAGCCTTTGAAAAGTTCAAGAAATTCAAGAATGAAATTGAAAAATAACTTGGTAAAAGTATTAAAATACTTTGATTTGATTGAGGTGGGGAATACTTAAACCAAGAGTTTCAAGATTATTTTAAGGAGAATGGGATTCTACTTCAATAGACTCTTCCATATACACTCATAACTAAATGGTGTATGTGAGAGACGTAATCGAACTCTATTAGATATAGTTCGATTGATAATGAGTCTTTCATACCTCCCCAAATTGTTTTGGGATTATGCTCTTAATACCGCCTCCAATTTACTGAACTATGTTCTATCAAAAGTTATCGATTCCACTCCTTATGAGATATGATTTGGAAAGAAACCTAAACTTTCATACATGAAAATTTGGAACTGCCCTTCTTACACGAAAAGGATAGAATCTGACAAAATTGTGGCTATGGTGGATAAAATTGTGACTATTTTTATAATCTCATTGAGCAAAAGATGTTTGTCTCAAAATATGCCATCTTTCTAGAAAAGGAGCTTATTTTGAAAAGGCAAGTGAGAGCAAAATAGATCTTGAAGAAGTTCAAGAAACACAATTTGGCATTGATTAACAAGTGGAACAAGAGTACCAATCATATAATGTTGTGATAGAAAATGAAATTAATGATACACAAGCTCTTCATAGGACTAATATACTAGGATACGTCGTGCTTCAAAGAGATATGAGTTTCTTGTAAGTGACCACAATGATGTATTAATTACTACGAATAATTAACCTACATTTTATGAAGAAGCATTATCGAATAATAACTCTCAGAAGTGGCTACAAGCTATAAGGGCGAAGATGGATTCCATGTATGAAAATAAGGTTTGGACTTAGTCAATCTGCTTGAAGGAATTAAACCCATAGGGTGAAAATGAGTCTTTAAGAGAAATACTGACATGGAAGGTAATGTAATTATCTATAAGGCGTGATTGGTGTCAAAGGGTTATACACAAAGACAAGGAGTTGATTTTGATGAAACTTTCTAACAGTAGCAATGTTGAAATCTATTCAAATTTTACTTGCTATAACTGCATATTATGATTATGAGATTTAGCACATGGATATAAAAATTGCATTCCTTAATGAAAATTTGTAGGAAGAGGTGTATATGATACAATCTGAAAGATTTATATCCACAGATCCTAGCAAAGTATCGCAAGCTACTGAAGTCTATTTATGGACCAAAGCAAACTTCTAGGAGTTGGACCAATCATTTTGATGAGACAATCAAAGAATTTGATTTTATCAAAAATGAAGATGAACCTTGTGTATACAAGAAGGTTAGTGGAAGCACTATTATTTCCTTGATACTTTATGTGGATGATTTATTGTTGATAGGAAACGACATACCTACACTTCAAGGTATGGTTGTTAAGAAATTTTTTCATGAAAGAATTAGGAGAGGCGACCTACATTTTGAGAATGAGGATCTATAGAGATATATTTAAGAAGTTGCTTGGTCTTGCTTAATCAATATACATAGAAAAGATACTAAAGAGGTTTAACATGGATCAATCGAAGAAGGTTTACTTACCAATGTTCATGGTGTGTACCTTTCTAAAGAAGTGTCCCAAGACAAATATCGAAAGAGATAATATGAAAAAGATCCCATATGCTCTATAGGTTCTATAATGTATGTTGTGTTATGTACCAAATCCATGATGTCTCCTATACTCTGAGCGTTATGAGCAGGCTTCAATCTAACCCAGGGAGTGGTCATTAGATAGCAGTCAAGAATATTTTTAAGTATTCAAGAAGGACTAAAAATTTATTCTTGATTTATAGCGGGCAAGAGTTGACAGTTCGCAGTTATACAAATGCTGGATATCAATTGACAATGATGATTAGCAAATCACAATATGGATATATATTTACACTTACTGGTGGTGCAGTCAGTTTGAAGAGTTCCAAACAAGATACCACAGCTAATTCTACAACAGAAGCTGAATACATTGCAACTTCAGAAGCAGCAAAAGAAGCGGTTTGGATAAAAAAGTTTGTGACTGAACTTTGAGTGGTTCCTTCCGTTAATGATCATATACTTTTGTATTGTGATAACAATGGAGCTATTGCACAAGAAAAGGAACCCAAGTCTTATCAGCGATCCAAACATGTATTACAACGCTATCATTTGATCAGAGAAATTGTTGATTGAAATGAAGTAAAGATAGAGAAGTGCAAGTTTTCACTGATGATAATATTGCTGATCAGTTTACTAAAATCTCGTATGAGTGTTCATGGGTCGGATTGTTGGATTTTTGGGTTTTCAGGTCAAGAAATTAAAACCCAACTCAACCCAACTCAAGTACCCGAAAACCTAAATTTATAAAAAAGAAAAAAATGCTTGAATAAAGTTCAAACACAAGCATCATTTTACAGCAACAATTAGTTATTATTTGAGTATTCGGCTTTATTCAGGTTGGGTTGGGTTTTAAAAATAAAATCCAACCCAACCCAACCCTACTAAAGTCGAGTAACTCCACCCAAATAACCCGAAAACCCAACCCATTTAGTCCCGAATTCATTTAAGTTGGGTCGGGTTTTCGGGTTAAGTCAGGTTTGAACACCTCTAAATTCTTGTCCCCAAAGAAACATGACAGTCATATTAACTCATTCGGTCTTAAGCACATGAATGATTGAGTTTAGTGCAAGTGAGAGTTTGTTATTGTATGCCCTAAAGTCAATTATACAGCATGTTTTGAGAGAAATTACACTTTTATATTTTTACATATTTTGTAATATGGCATTTTTTTTTTTTTTTTTTTATCTATTTGATATGATAAAGTCTTTTGAATAAATATATGAGGAAAAAATCATAAATAGTTATAATGATGTGATTTTCTATGTAATTATATTTTATTTATAAATATCCCTAATGTTAGTGTTTTGTACTGATATATTAGCACATAACTATATATGGATGATTGTTGAGAATAAGTGCATCAGATTGACTTGCTAAAAGTATTTCACACGGATTATTGTGAAAATGTCAGTAGATTAATTTCTTTGTAATAGTAGTGTAATAATCCTTGGACTTGAACTCATGAGTTTATCTTGACTGTGGATTGCTATACTTTGCCTTTATTAGTTGTTACTCTTAAGGAGTCGTATATACAGTGGAGATTGGGTATAGTGTGAATCATGAAAAGATAAGATATGTCCAATATAGGATTCACCACTCCTTATAGTGGAAGAGTATATTCGTCCAATACAACCACTTCTTGAAATACGACTTAGAAATATTTGTGCAAAGTGAAAATAGAATTAAGAGTATCTTAAGTTCTATTCAAGTGAGTGTATTTTGAAAATAGGTAAATTCATTAGTTCAATAAGAGTTGACATTATATATGTTCTCTTGAACTAATCTGAATATAGTGTGGTGAAAAGATAATAATTACGTGGTACAGGTATAAATCACTGATAGGTGAAATCGAAATATAAGACTTATATCTCTAAATTAGGTGGTTATGATGCTTTACTATAAGTCAATCTTAATCTATATTGTAAATTAAATAATATCATCAAATTAATGATAAGTTAAAGTTGTAATATCTAATCTTTAATTAATTTAGAATTATAATTTATCTAATTATTAATCACTTTAGTATTATAATTTATACTTAATGCCAACGTGATTGAGAACTTAAAGGATCACACACTTTAAGATGATTAATTCGGGGCTAAATTGATTATAAGTATGAGATACTTATGAGGTTAATTTATTGGATTAATTAACTTTTGAGGCTCAATTATAATATGCCATAAATCTTAGGAGCTAATATGTAATAACATAAAAGTTTCTAGGGTCTTTGTGTATATGTATATGAAAAATTTTACAATCCCTTTTAGGAGACTATTCCCTTATACTTTAAATACTTGTACAGTGAAACATTATATGCTTTAAAAACTTATACAGTACAAGTTTTTAATGTCAAGAGAATAGTTCTCTAAAAGAGATTGTAAAGTTTTCCTATATATATTTATGCCTTGAAGACTTCTGCGGTGGCTCAATCAATCTTGTTAAGATCCTGAAGTAATTATATGTGTGGATATCATTAGAAATTGGACATTTGTACTGCTTGTGGATCAATATCCTAATAGATTGGAGATTTTACTGCATTTTTGAGATATAATCTCTACACTCCTCTTTTGCTACATATGAATTAATCAAGATGATCCGTAAAAGAAAGTAAAAATTAAATTTTCTGCTGCGTGTTGAATGATTTACTTTCTTGCAGTGTATATGTATCCAATCATAATTAACGAATACGCGATACCTTCTGATTTATGGTACAGGTATGCAACGTCATAAGTTATTTTGTTAATAATACATAATGTGTACCTACACTCAATACATGTTACGCGACACCCGTACAATGAACTCATATACAGTCCGTAATGTTACCCAGTGAATAGATGATCCAAATGGTTTTCTCATGTATTTGGCTTCTGATTCACAGGAAGTTGCCGGGCATTTTCAACAATTGCTGCTACTGAAGGAATTACAAAATTGAGTAATGGAAAGTTAATATCGCTCTCTGGGCAAGAAATTGTGGATTGTAACAAAATAAGTCAAGGCTGTAATGGTGGCTACATGGAGGACGCCTTCGAATATCGTGAAAAAATAATGGAATTGCCACTGAGATGAAGGCAGCAGATGGAACTTGCAGTAAAACTAAAGAAGCTTCACACGGGGTCAAATTCAAAGGTTACAAGCAAGGTGCCTTTGTACAACTGCTATGGATTCTTCGCATCCATCTGTTTAATACTTGCTATATAGACTTGATTAATGAAAGAGCTTGTGCTTGCTATGTGTCTTGCTTAAAATTTAACCTGAATGAATGAGGAACACTATCACTATGGCCAGCATGATCCCCAACCAATTCAACTTGTTCAAAACAGATTTATTGAGAATCAACCAGTGAAAGTATTTCTTCCTCAAAACAAACAACAACTCTTACAAAGATGCAGCTTTTTTTGAGTTTATAACTCTTAACTTGTCGAGGAATTTTTTTAGTTTTGCCTGGTTATTTCTTACATTGTAATCATATTAAATTCTGTAAACAAGTGCAAACAAATCAATTAGGAATTATAATTAAATCTATCTATCTATCTATATCTATAATCTAGATATTTATAAGAGACAGGTATATAAATGCGAATTGTTTCTCCTCTTTTGTTTCTTTCCTTAAAGTGTTTCTCCTCTTTTTTGTAATACCTAAAAGGTACCCGCGCTATATGAAATATAATTCATAGAAAAACATAATTAAATTACTCGTATTCTAATCTAACTACCTATTTTTTAGTCAATATATTTTTTTTAATTTTTTTGTCCCGCTTAATACACCCTTAATTAAATAGTGATGTCTAACATGGCGTTCATGATGTATAATTAGCTTATACATTATTCTATATTTAATATAATAAAATTAATATCTTTTGTAATACTACTATTTTTTTATTATATATATAAATATTTTTTAAATTGCTATAACACAATTCTTTAGATTTTTATAAAAATTTGGGCATAGGTGTATTAAGATGGTAAAAATTTTATTACACATAAAATAATTAATATTTGATCAAAAATAAAATAAAAGTAGTTTTTATAACTATTATGTATATTCAAATTTTTTACTTACTTATTTTAGTATAAAATTTTGGCATAAATACATAATAAGAAGGTATAAAATTTTTAAGAGTATAAAAACATATATACTTGAGCAAAAAATTAAATAAAATATTATTTTGTAACTATTATATATATTCAAATCATTTTATTTTTTATTCCTAATAAAAATAGTCCTTTATAACTATTTTATATATTCTTTAACTGTTTATTCAAGTACGCTCTTATATGTTTGTTAATTAGACTCAATTTATATATTTCCATATTTCAATAACATTTATAACTATCTTGAATAAAAGTATAAAACTTTTGGCTTTATCATAGTGTGATTAATTGTGTATTTGTTTTGGATACAATCTGAAGTGCTCTGATTTAGGATCAATGTATAATAACTAATTAGTTGTTCATCATAGCAAATAATTTAAATTATTAAATAGACTTTCAAATTTATTAGTGTTAATAGATATTTTCATTTTAAGCTTGCCTTTGCCTTTTTAATATCAAAGTTTTCCTTTAGTTTAAAAATCACAAAATTAATAATCGCACAAATAAAAATTTAGTATTTATAAAAGTGAAAAAAATAATGGAGTGTATACTACTATTTTCTTAATCTCATTTAAATTTTTATTACAATTAATTTAGATTTGTTTTTACCTTCTCTACATACAGATCTAAATTAACCAAGCAACGAAACTAAAGCTTGGTGTAAAATAGAAAACTCATAATTTTTAATTAAGATAAAAGTATTTGTTAATTTTATATGTCTTTAATTAATATTAATATTTTATTACATATTATATTTAAGAATATCATTTTGTAAAATATTAGTTTAAGTAACTATTGATGAGAAAGAAAATAAACTCAACCCATGATACGATGCAATACCTAAAATATTTCAAAATAATCATTGTAACACATACAAGAATTTTATGTGTAATTCATGATGCTAATATAGAAATTTAAATAAGTAATTAATATAGAAACAATACGTATTATGCAAATAAATCATACTATTAAGTACTCTACGTATTTACTAATATATCTTGAGTTTAAATGTCAATTTTTGAAACTACAATGCAAATTGTTACAGTATTTAATAAAACAATATTGGTTTTCATTAATTATTAATGAGATAAAAAAAATTCAACCAATGGTATGATGCATTAGCAAAATAGTTTAGAATAATCATTGCAAGACCTATAAGAATACTATACATAAATTGTTGGAATGACATATAGAAAAAACAAGTAGGTAAGTAATGTAAAAAAACAAACATAAATTATGTAAATAAAATCATACTATTAAATGTTCTACAATAATTGCAGAAATATGTTACACGTCAACTTTGAAAATTAAAATGCAATTTTTACGCTATTTAAAAAAATAATAAAATGTAGATTAGATATCTTGGTAAATAATACAAAGAATAAATCAAAAATGAAAATAAAATTCACACACTTTTGTTAGCTTTAATTTATTTATATATTTCATAAATACAAATTTTAATTTCACAGTAATTTCGAAGCTAAACACGTTCTATACCATTCAGGAAGAATAGAAGAGTTTAGAATATTGATGGAATTCTGAAGTAAATGTTCTCATAAGGTTAAGAAACATGGATGAAATGAATGTTTTCTATTTTGATACATAATTTATATAATATGTTAAAAAATTAATTACAATTGAGATTATATAAAAACTACGTGTTATTTTGTACATATTTAGAATTACATGTTTTTCAGTATACTTCCATATATTTTAGAGTGATATAAAAGATTTTTTCAATTAATGTTTCCACATTTAAAGCAAGATAAAACAACAACCTTTTATTTTTATCTTTTGTATATTATAGAGAATATATTAGTTTAATTTGTTTAGTTTGATGTCTTTGTTATTTATATGGTTCATTTTTTTCTTATTTTACTTGATCATTTTTTAGTTATTACCATATATTATTTGATCTCATGTAAATATTTTTCTTAATAAAAGAATTTTAACACGTTTCATCTATTAAATGATGTTTGGTACTTAATAGTGATTTTGATAAAGAATATATATAGATACATCTAAAATGTTCAATATTATGAAAAAAAATCTTTATTTAAATGATCAAGTCAATTGATAGTGTCGTTATAACAAATTATAATCTGGGAACCTAAAAGAGAAATAGAAATTATTTTGGATTGAAATTAACCACGTTTTATGCCATTAATATGAATGAAGAGATCAAACTTCAAAGTTTCGATAGAATACTAAAACAAATGTTCTCATAAGTTTAAAAATATAAAAGTTACCAATACATTCACTTATGTATACACATTTACACAATATGTTAATGCTAATCTATTGTGATAGAAATTTATATAACATCCCAATTAAAGTAACATGTAATTTTGGACGTCTTTAGAATTATATGTTTTTTCATTAACTCTGTGTGTATTTTATAGAAAGATAAAGGATTGTTTTTATTAACATTTGGTGCATTCAAAGCAACATAAAAGAACAAGTTATTATTTTAACTTTTTATAATAATTTTAATATATTCTGTAAACCAATCATTAATATAGAGATTATATTAGTTTAATTAGATTTTAAATTTTTATAATAATTTTCTTGATGTATTCATTCTTTACATTTTAACCAAATTCACTTTTTCTTATTTTTAAAAATTATAATTAATTTTTGTAATTATTATCTATGTAATATATTGATTTCATGTAAATATTACAAATAATAAGAAGTGTATCAATACTCTATCTATAAAATGATGTTTGCTACTTGATAGTGATTTTATAAAAAGAGTAATGACAAGGCATATACAAATATATTTCAAATGTACAATACTACAGAAAATATATTTATCTTTAACCGATCAAGTAACTGGTGGTGTCGCTATAAGAAATCATTATCTAAGTGTCTATAAGAGAAGTAGAAATAAAATACAAATAATGTCTCTTATACACATCTAGATAAAAAATCATATGTCATTCTCATAAAAGAGAAAGTTTATTTAATTTTTTGAGAAAAAATGGAATTGATGTATCTGTTGTAACAAATAACAAACAATATAAGAAAAAAAAAAAAAAGGTCAAAGTAATTACGAAGAAAAGAACAAAGATATTAAATATAAGTATATATTAAAATAGATGCCTTTTGTATAAAAAAATTCAACAAATAAAATATTTACAGTATGTACTCTGTGTTATCATTCACTTATTATTTATTTATATTTTAAAAAATGAAAATATCTAAAAAATCAGGAGTATTACACGTGCTTCACACGTGCCTTTTTCTAGTATATATATATGTGAGTTGCTTTTCCCAAATTTTGTTTCTTCCCTTTTTATATTTACCTAAAATACCCGCCTTTAATGAAATATAATTCTTACTAGGAAGACATACTTAAATTATTCATCATTTATATAATTACCTATCTTTAAGGATACTACCACTTATTTTTTAGTCTTATAATTTCACCCTGGAAAGGTACTAATTTTTTCTTTGTTTGTGTCACTCCTAATATGCCCATAATTAAATAATTTCATGCCTAAAATATCCTTAATAGAGTATAATGGATCTATCTAAAATATTCTTCATTTAATCTAATAAGACTCTCTCTCTCTATATATATATTAGAATACTTCTGTATTATATATTTATTATGTATTTCAAACTACGATGACAAAATACATAACAACAACATATACAATTTTCAAAGTTTTGAAAAAAGAGTAGCCAAGTAATTAAAAATTTAATATTAAATTTTATTGGAAAATAAAAATATTTTTTTTTGCTGCATTAAATATATAACGAAAAATTTGTACATTAAAATATTGTAGGGGTGTTTAAGTCTTTTTTGTTGAAAATTAGGGGTGTGGAACTTATTGTAGAGTGCCAAAATCACTATTATCAGCGTTCTATTTCTTTATTTTAAAATAGAGGATCTACAATGGATTTCTATCCATCCCTTGGTGACTCGAACCTATGATCTAGGTCATGGAAGAAGTGTAGTCATATCATTTTAGCTACACTTCGTTGTTATGTATATTCCAACTTCATTCAAATTATTTTGTTTCCTCTAGTTGTTCAATCTATGCTCATGTATTTTAGATTGTTTTATAAATATTCATGTGCCAATACCGTCTAATAACTATCTTGAGTAAAAGTACAAAATTTTTAGTCAATCATAATGTGATTAATTGTTTTTGCTACAAAAATAAAGTTGTTGTGCTTTAAGATCAACGTATAATAACTAATTAGTTACTCGTTGAAGCAAATAATTTAAACCATTGGTATTTCAAATTTATTAGTGTTAATAGCTTATTTCTCTGATGGAACTAAGCTTACCTTAATTCTATTAAAGTTTAATGGAAAGAAATAGAAGAAAAAGAAATGACTCTGACAAACTTTATGTACTCTGTGTCACTTTATTTGGTTTGAATTCAATAACACATCTTTTTAATATCAAAGTTTTTCTCCAATTTAAAATTCTCAAAATTAATAATCATACAATTAAAATTTATAAAAAAAAAAATGGAGTATATAACACTATTTTCTTATCTCCATTAAATTTGTTTTACAATTGATTTAGATTTATTTTACCCTATCCTACATGAAGGTAAGAAAAAGTTTTGTCTAATTATTTGAGAAGAAAAGAAGATTTTATATAATGTGGTACCAAATAACAAATAATAACACAAAAAATTAAAATAAAGAATGGCGAAAGTAATTATGACAAAACAAAAATATCTAAAAATAAAACTTTTCATCAAAAAAGTCAACAGGAAAAATTTTTATACTTAGTAAGTGTTCTATGTTATCATTCATTGACTATTTATTTATTTTAAAAAAAAAATTTAAAATCTTAACAAATCAAAAGTGTTACATGTGCAAAGTACGTACTTTTTCCCAAACATTTTATAAGAATAACAAATAAACATATCAACTGCGTACTATTTTGTTTACTTTTGTTATTTTAGACTCCATAGCTGATTAACCTTTACTTTTAGGCTTAACTATATTTTGTCCCTGTAAATAGAGATCAGTTGCAAATTACCCCTCTGTTAATTTTATCTACAAATTACCCCTAAATCTTAACGGGTTAAATTTTCCATTCTAAAAAAAATATAAAAATATCATAATTGCCCTCAATTTTTTAGTTACATTTTGCCACCCTAAAATTAGATGAGTTGCACCATGGACCCTGGCTTTTTTTATAAGTAAGGCTTAATTTATAGTTTGCCCCTTGTAAATAAGGGACAGTACATTACAAATTACATCTAATGAATTGCCTCCAATGTTCAGTGAAGATAAAATTTGTCATCTAAATGAAGCAGTAGAATGTCATAATTGCCCATAATATTTTGTGTTACACTTTTGTAATTTCTTTACTAAAATTCTCCTCTTAAACTTGAAAATGATAATAAACTAAATTTAGTATTATAAGGTTTTTTTTTTCTTTTTTCCTAAGTGGCATGAGGTAGTGAGTTAGTTGATCATCTTTAATTTATTTAAAGTATATATTAATTATATCTCAAAGTAGTATATTTATCCAAAAGATGAGATTTTTAAAATACAAAGTGAGAAATTAATTGTTGATAATAGAGAAAATAAAGTAAAAATTATAAAACTCAAAATAGTGTGATTAAATAAATAAAGTAATTTATTCTGAGATATAAAAATAATAACGATGAAAAGTATGTGATGGCATGCTAAAAATGGATGCGAAGAAGAAAAAGAAAATAGAAAACTAATTCATACAATTAATATTTAATGGTAAAAAAATTTCAATAATGTTGGATAAAAAAATATTGTTACTTTTGAATGACAAATTGCTTATAAAATAAAATCAAATACCAATTCAAGTCATCCTAATTTATGTTGGCTAAGGAAATTAAAAGATATTGAGGGCAATTATGACATTTTACTATTCTTTTTAGATGAAAATTTTTAACTTCATTAAATCTGGGGGGCAATTTGTAGATAAAATAAATATAGGGGACAATTTGTAACTATTCTTTGTTTATAAGGGCAAACTGTGACTAAGCTTATAAGTAATTTGTCGTTAATGGCAATTAATTTTTCTATCCAACCTTATTAAAATTTTATTTCATTCATTTATAGTATATTTTCATTAATTTACTACTTTATTTTTCTAGTTCCTATCAATTTTTGACAAGGAAGCCATCACATACTTGTTCCGTTACTTTATCTCTAAAATAAAGAATTTTATTTATTTTGGCACATTCTTTTAATGAGTTTTTACTTTACTTTTTTATTATTAATAATTAATTCATCACTTTGTGTTTAAAAAAATGCATTATTTGAGTAAATATATTACCTTGAAATATAATATAGGGTAAATTAGTGTAAACCCCCATGTGATATGGCCTTCATACTCATAGCCCCTATGTGTTTTGGAAATATACCTTAAATTTGTATAAGTGGTCTAGACTAAATGGTAAAATGTACGGAAAACATCCAAACTAAAAGTTTTGGTTGAAATTACGTTCTTACCCCATATTTAAATTAGGATAAATTACTGTAAACCCTTATATAGTATGACTCTCAAACCCATAACCCCCATGTGTTTTGGAAATATACCCTAAACCCCTATGTGGTCTGAACTAAATGATAAAAACAGAAAAAATTATCCAAAGTCATGTTTTTGAAATTGCATTTCTCCTAACCCATATACAATTTAGTATCAAAGCATTTAGAGGATTAATCTCTCCCTGTTTTTCAGAAACTTTAGCTTTCAATTTGTGTGATGAAAAAATGAAAAAAATAACATTAGTTTATTATTACAATTAAAGATCTATAAATTAATGCACAAAAAAAAAGGAAAAAAAAAAAGAATTACGGGAAAATACCTCATACATCCTTGTAGTTGTGCTTTTACACTAATTAAATGATGAATAAGTGTAGCAGATTTGAGAATAGGTTTATGTAAGTAATAACATGGGTAGATGTGTATAAAAATTTTTTTTTTTTTTGGAGATAAAATACAATTTTCAAGCAACAACTCGCATTAGGCACGCTTGTGTAAGTAAATATGATTAATTTGGATGATTTATGTTTATTTTATCATTTAATCCAGACTATATGGGGGTTTAAGATATATTTACCAAAGCATATAGGGGTTATGGGTGCAAAATTCATACCACATAGGGATTTAAGACAATTTATCCTACTTTTTGATAGTGGACAAATTATGTTTTTCATTAAATACTCGCTTTGGGGCATGTGCTTTTCAAACACCATTAATTTGGATGATTTCCATTCATTTTACCTTTTAAGATAAACCATATAGGGGTTTAAGATATATTTTAAAAAACATACGAGGGTTATGGGTCAAAAGACAATACCACAAGGAGGTTTACAGTAATTTACCCTATAATCAACATATATTTTATACAAATTTAAGCTGATCAATCCACTCACTCATACTCTCTAAAAATAAAAGAAAATATTAGCAGCAATAAAATTCAAAAAAATTAAAATTTTGGTCATTTCCCTTTCATATCTCAAGAGAAGAATTTTACCAAAAGAAAAATTCATAAATATGAATTACTAGCTTCAATGTCTTCTAAAAGAATATATTTTTAACTAAAATTTCATAATATTGATTGAATAGGTTATTACGACTGCATTTAAGAAATCTTTCATCAAAAATAAATCTAAAATATAATAATAAACTAAAAAATAATCTCTAAATATACAAAATAAAAGAGAAAAGGTGAGAGATCAAAAGTTGTAGAATGACAAAATTGCAGGAAATAAGAAAAAAGTAAGAACAAAAAAGAAATAGTTCATGCACTCAATAATGACGGGTAAAAATTGTTTTGCAATAAGATTGGATAGAAAAATTAATAATTGTTACATTCAAATGACAAATTAATTAAATAATAACATCAGCGTCCAAAATGCAACTCACTCAAATTTTAGGGTGGCAAAGTGTAGCAAAAATTTGAGGGCAATTACGACATTTCATAACTTTTTCGGATGAAAAATTTAACCCGTTAGTGTTGGGGGCAATTTGTAGATAAAATTATTAAAGGGGACAATTTGTAGCCAACCCCTATTTATAGGAGGCAAACTATAATTAAGCCTTATTTTAATTGAGGCCTATTTACTTCTTACTTTTATTATAAATATTTGATTATATATAAGATGTTTGCTGTTTATGTATATTTTAATAAATAACTTAAACATGCTACATTAATATACTTTGCAAGTGGGTGATATATATTTTGTTTACAATAAGGAGTTTGTAATGTTAACAATGAAAAAAAATAAACAAACCAAAATAAATTTAAAAAATCAGTTAAAGCTATTCAAAAAAATTAGCAAAGGTAAAATAAAATAGCTAGTAGATGGGAGAAGGGAGAAAAGAGAAAAAAGGAAAGGAATAAGAAGAAAGAAACAGCGAAAAGAGAATAGATAAAAAAAAACAAAATAATTTTTATAGTAGGGGTATTTTTGTCCAAAAGATCAAGTAAACAGTTAAGTGCCTGTAAAGTATCTTAAGGGATAAAGTGCAATTAAAGATATAGTTGAAGGGGTTTAGTGCATTTAACCCTAGAAAAGTGAATGGGAAATTGAGATGTGAGATTTAAAATATCAAACAACCAGAGTTAGGTAGATCGTCAAGGTATTGAGTTTTTCATGCCGAGTATTCAATAGTTTGGATGGCTTAAAGACCAAGTACCTTGGAACTACCACATTTTTTGTAACCTTAGTAGAAGGAAAGTAGAAGGAAACATATGTTCTCTTTCATTTTCATTATATATGCTTTGGGGAGAATCCTCTGCTTCACAATGACATTACTTAAATCATTCTAGAGGCATGGAGAAGCCTGACTAGTCTTTGTTACGATTAAAGTAAGGGTAAACATTCACGAAATTTATGTGCTAAGGTGTCTTCTTCCTTGAGAGAGATGAAAGTTCTGCTAATCTAATGAGTCACAAAAAGGCCATAGATTTGCTGCTACCCAAGTGATAGATCTAGTCTCATAAGAGAATGAATTTTTACACATATCTTGTTAATGTAGGTGAGAGAGAAGTTCCTATAATTGTACTTGTTTATGAGAGCTGATCTAGTGTGAAAATTTCAAGTTTGCATTTTATATGATGTCCCAAAGGGAGCAAGTATTTGGTGAAGATTGGGCTTGAGGAGTAGGAGTAAGTACGAATTTGGTTAATCGAATTCGCAATATTTTTTTACTTTTAAATTGAAATTTTGAACCTGATTAATCGAAATTCTAGTACTTAACTTATCTAATATTACATTAATTTTAAGTCTCTATACACTTTTCAAAATCTACTTATGCCACAAGTAGATTTTTTTTGTTTTCAAAAACCTAGGGAGTGTTATTAATAAGAATGACAGTTACAAGCTTGCACAGTTACATTTGCGAATATATGGAAAAGCTATTGAATCTAAAGGAACTAGCCCTTTTATTCTGGAGGGAAGAGAACTAAATGCAAAAGTTTGAAATTGTAGTTGTATTAGCCATTTTTACTAATGTATCCGTGACTGAATTTGTTTTCCTTATTATTTTTTATTTATATTTCTTATAAATTCGTTTATCTTTGATTTTGAAGAGATACCTGCTCTAGAGTCTTAGACAAACTAAAGTATAGGTTTTCAAGTTGTAAATTCCTTCTTTCTAGTCTATGAAATTATTTTTCTAAGTTTCTAATTTGTTAGGATTATCACCTTGTAAATTTATCGTTACTTTTACTGATTATATTTTATTTAATTCCTTTTTTCAATTTTATTTTTCATAAATTTTTATTCTTTTTTTTCTCTAAGTTTTTAGGTATTTATTCTAAAAAAATCATTTCCAAAATTTTTAGGTGATTTTCCTAAATCCATTTCTCATAATTTCTGAGTTTATTTTATAAAAATTTGTTTATCTTTGTTTTTTAGGATTAATCTTCTCTTGTTACTCCCACAAAGTGAAATCCAGCTGTTAACGTTGGCAAATCCTTCTTTCTAACTTCGGAAGTTCATTTTCTATGTGTTAAAGGAAGAACATTTTAGGATTTTCACCTTGTAAAATATTATAGTAGTATTTGCAGATTATTTTCCATTAAATTTATTTGTCAATATTTTTTTATTTGTAATCTTCATAACTATTTATTCTTCCTTTCTCAGATTTTTCTGCATAAGTCCATTTTCTGGATTGATATCTCCCTATTCAGGTTATTAATTACTGTCTTGTATTTTAGGTATTTTTCTAACTGAAACCAATGTAAACAACCAATTTAGAAACCCTTACTTTGATAACACAGACTAAATTAGAGTGCTCTTCTTTGCTTTTCTTGTTTGACAGTTCTTGCTTTTGTTTTCTGCTATTATCAAAAAAATTTAGGATGTGTTAACGAATTTACCAATGAGGGAAAAAAAAGAATTTATTATACATTATCTCTTTAACATAGTTTAAGTTATTTCGTCAATTGATAAGGTTATTCTTACATGTCCCCTACCACATTCAGTGGTAAAATCTATATTTATACAAGATTTAGCATAAAAAAACTAACAAGTAACATTTATGAGTTTATTATCTTGATTGAAATATGTTGAAAATACTTTAAAAACTTTAGTTTTCATCTATATAATATATAGTGCACTCTTATAGTGTATTGATGATGTATATATATATATATGTAGAGAGAGAGTATATTTAATAAATAATTAATATTCAAACTAAACAAAGAGTACAAATGAAAAAAGCATCTACATTACCATATCAATTTGAACAAAGTAGAACTTTAAAGTCAAATTTTTTGACCTTATCAATTATAAATTTTATTTGTATAATTATAAATTTAATTGTGTTATCCCTTTGAATTAAGCTTGCGGTGATTGAAATCTAATGAAACTTTATTGGTTTAGCAAAACATGGAAATATGCATGAAGTTTCTTCTAAATATTAGTCTTCTTATTAATTGTATGATACATCATAGAGTAGCTAAAAGTAAAATTGGAATTTATATGACTAATTGTCATGATTACCTTTAACTAATGAGAATTTGTTTTATTTAATTAGGTGCTTTGCATCTAACAAAATTCTTTTTTTCATGCTTCAAAAGCAGTTAAATCTCTAACTTGGGAGAGTGTTTTATATGGATTGACCCTTTTATTAGTTGATTTAGTACTGATGCGGGTTGAAACTTTTATATTTTAGTTCAAAACCTTAAACCATATTCTTTAAATGTTCCCAATTAAAAGTATGTTGCAGGTAATAAAGTAAAACAGTAACAAATTTGTTTTCACATGATAGTTTATATTATTACCATTGTTATGAGCACATCACTTTGGGAGAATGATAAAGAAATGAATAAATATATAAAATAACTTATTTTAGTACATTAATTGTTGAAATAATAGTTTTATGTGTGCTTAGTATTAAAGTAATAAAGAATGCACAGAATTTCTACTTCTTTATTATTATTTATGTTAGAATGAGGTTTAATTATATCAAATATGTAACTATAATTCTATTCATCCATACTGTTAGATGAAATTAAAGTATAGAAATTTGGAACAAAAATGAGTTTTTGAGTAGTTACACAAATATAATGAATAACATTAAACGAAAATTTTTATTTTGGTCAGGAGCAACTATTGGACATGTTTAGTTGTTACTCCTCAACCAATAGGAACCTGCCATTTTGGAATGCAGGGCCCATATTTTGAATAGGATGGCCCTCTTATTTTTCAAAAATATGGACCTGCATTGTAAATGAAAAGCTTCCATTGGTTAGTAGTTGTTCCTTACCAACTTAAAATTTCTCTCTCAAAACATTAAAATAACTATCAATTTTGTTTCTTTAAATTTATGACTTTTTTTACAAAAACAAAAAAAAAAAAACAAAAACAAAATTGAATTTTAAAAATGATTTTTTTTTTTTTTGTATAAAGGGATTTTGAGACTCAACGATAGAGTTTGTTTCAAAACTCTCACATATATATTTTTCAATGTTTAATGTTTGAGGGAGTAATGGTAAAGTTAACTGAGAATTAAGTTTTTTATTAGTTTTTTGTTTCCGTGGGTTAATTATTCATATTTTATAAGTTGAATTTTTATTTTTTTGAATAAGTTTAAGTTAATTCAAGTTTTTAATTTTCACAATGCCCTTATTAAGATGATTGTAAAGTATCAAGGGTATTTGGGAAAAAATAAAAAAATAATGCTATTCATACTTATATTATGAATCTACATATTTTTTAGTACCTTTCAAAAACTATAGATAAAGAGACATCCAAACTAGCATATCTTAAATATTATTCCCTTGGTAAATCTAGTCTCTGTGTTGCCAAAAGTCATCATACCATATTAAATATCTTCACCGCTTTTCAAATATGTCTTAGTGTTATTTTATCAATTAATATATTTTTATTTACTCAATATATTAGTCTTGATTTTTATATACACTATGCTATTTTTGTCTAAGACAAATCATCAATATTTATGTAGCTATGTTAAGAAAATTGACCTAAATTCAAAAATGTCTTAATCCTATGATTATTGAAATGAGATTAACAAACATTTTAATAGTTAAAAGAGTTTGGAATGTTTGAAGATGTTGTGCAACCCTTGTTATGTGTGATGACTCACTCTATTAGAATAAAACTTAATGATAATATTAAATTCTTAATAGTTTCTTTTGTTGGGAAGAATTTTACGGACACTTGATTTTGAGCTTGAATTTTGTGTTGGGTTAAATTCATATTCTCAAATTCTACATATAATTCTGTAACCACAAATAAAATTGATAGTAAAAAAAATAGGTAGTTATTCCATAATAAAAAATAATCTGTATCAAGTTTCTTGTGAGATTTCTTGTGGTATCAATTAAATAGAAGTACTTATACTTTCAGTCATACCCCTACAATGTGGAAGGTTTTTGTATCCGTCATTTTAAAATTTTCAAATTTACTCTCCCTAGTGTCTTTATTATCTTTTCATTTACTAATCATAATTTCCTTCCTATAGCCCCTTACCACCTCTCATTCTTCACTCCCTATATTATTCTCTTAATTTTTATTAGCATTTCAATGCCTATCCATTTTTTTTAGTTTTATGCAATTTTCTATTTTTCTTTTTTAAAATTACATACCTATAAGGTGTGCCTTTTCTACTTGTATTATTTTATTATTAAATGCAACAAATACCAAAATAAATCATTGTATAAGGTTCCATCTTTTTCGAAAAAATAATTTACAACTAAATCTCAAAAGTTTCATAATTTTCAATAAGCAGTTCTTAATCGACAAACATTTTATTTTTATCAATCTACTTTAAATTTAGAGTTAAAATGGAAAAATTATTTCACAAAGCAAATTATACTGCACAATATATTTGATAAAAACATTGAGGTCATGTCCTCAAATCTTGGCAAGTAAAGTTTTCCGTCTTCATTTTGAACTTTGAGGTTCATATAAGAACCGATCAGATTCTCAGTTCCATATAAGAACCTCGAACAATATGCCACAATAATTTTCTAAATAGTGTAATTCATCTACATCTATGTATACATATTATAATTGTGTGTCATACTGTCATGCAAGAACATTTAGACATAAAATATAGGGAAAACGATTATATAATAGACGTTTACTTTTTACATTTATATTTTTTTAATTCATCACATTTAAAATGATACATTTTAGTCAATTCAAAACATACTATTTTAATCCCTTAATACAATTACAGGCATATTTTGATATAAAGTACTCTCACATGTATTGCATGCTACATTTTTTAGAGGTAAAAGATTAGTAACATACAAATTTTAAATAAAAAAAGACACTACCTAAAACCTTGGTTACCCATCACCCCAAAATTTTCCCCTATCATTAGCATCGCTATTCCTTTCCCTTGTTGTTTCTCTCCGCCACCCCTACCCCAATAGACTCAACCCTCATATTACTTTGACAATTTAGTATTTAGGGTTATGTGTTGCTAATTTTAACCTTAAAAAATATGACATGTGATATATATGTGATTATTCTGGATAAAATATGTCCATAATTATTTAAACGGAGTAAAATTGTATATTTTGAATTTGTGAGGGATAAAATTACATCATTTTGAATATGAAGGACTAAATAAATACAAACGTAAAATGTGAAGGATTATTAGGATAATTTTTCCTAAAATTATATAGCAAGGATGTATATAATTATGTATATTGTGGATTTTATTTACGACATGCAAGATATACTAGTTTTCTGACTCATGATTCACGTGAACGTGCAAATTTTGAGTAGTTCAATAATATATCTCCATACAAAGGAAAGAGAGAGTAACAAAATGAATTATATAGTATTTTTGTTTTGCAGACCTACTATATAGGAGTACACTATTTTCACGTGAATTTTTAAAAAGCAAAAGCATTATATAATAATATATAAAGCTATTGCAATATTCAAATTTCGGGACCAACAATACATGGAAAACTTGAAGTTACAAATATCTCAACCATGGAGCTTTGTTATGACCTTGAACATGTCTTCATCATATTTCTAATCATCAATATTGCCCCCCACTTCGATTTCCTCCGTTAGCATCTCCGATCCGAGATAAGGGATTATTCCGTTAGGTTTTTTTGGTCTAAAGCCGGCCGGTAATAGACCTACTTATCTTGCTTGTAAAACACAAAGAATTTAATAAGTCTTTCGGACTTAATTTTCGATATAGTTTTCAAATGTTCATTTGAGCTATCTCTCTTTCACTTTTTCAGGGGTTTTTTTTCAAGATTTTTGTATCTTTTTCATATAGTGAAATATTGCTCCCTGAAAAAGTACTGTGGACGTAGATCTAATTGACCGAATCACGTAAATTTTTGTGTCTCTCTTCATTTATATTTTTTTCACATATTTTATTATTATTTTCGTTATCGTCATTAAAGATTTACTAAAATTAATTTAACTAAATTTTCAGAGCATGGATCATAACATGAATCATACGAGTAGTTTTGCTATTTCTTTGGACACCTCCAGTATTTCTACATGAACTTGCCAAGAAAAACATTAAAGGGTTCTATACATGTTTGTATAACATTTATTTCATAAAAATTGAAAATTTTATCACCGAAGTAATATTTTCTCCCTTCCCTGCGAAGATAGAAAATACAAAAGGAACCACAAGAGAAGAAATGTTACTTTCCAATCCTTGTGCTTATCTGCTGTGATTTGTGGATGAAGCCCCTTCTGAAACACAGACAGAAAAAGTGGGACACTCAGGAATGGATGGAATATTGAAGAGAAATGCAGATTCCATGACCATTTAACAAGAAATATGGGAAAAAATTTATTTTAAAAATGTCGGGAAAAACTTCTGTCGAAGTTGGAAAAAAACTGTTTTTCTTTGAAAAGCTAGAATTGCATACAACAATGCTTCTGTGGGCTTATGTAGGAACTTCCTGTAGCAAGTTAGACAATACCCTCTAATAATTAGCTCAATTTTTAAATTCATAGTCACTCAGTTATGTTCATAATATGTCGAGTTGTCGATATATGTGTCTGTACAGGGTAGACGAAAAGAACTTATGTTGAGATGTCAAATGTTCGTGTTTGTACAGGGTATTAACAGTCAATGGGTCTGCCGATGAAATTATCCCCGTGGAAGATGCGTCGGAATTTGCAAAGATCATACCAAATCACAAGTTGCACATTGTTGAAGGTGCTGACCACGAGTGTACTTCACATCAAGCTGAATTAGCTTCTATCGTTGTGCCTTTCATTAAAGAAGGCAAAGGCTTGCAGCAGAGCAAAAATACCATTAACCAGGTATTCGCCTTTCCGTGTACACTAAGCTCTGTAATGAGATTCAAGGATTCTTGGCCTCGTGTAACAGTTCTTCCAGAAATGCTTCTAGACAAAGTATGAAGCAGAGAAGGACACCAACTACTCCTGTAGTCTTGATTTAGTGTGCTTGTCAAGGCATTTTTTATTCCATAAATTAATGTAACATGACTGTTATCGTTAGTGTAAACGATGATCTGTTGAAAGTTTTTAATTCCAATAACCAGGTTAGTCTTATATGCAAGTCAAGAATGAATAAATTAGTGTAAAACTTAGAAAGTCAAGCTGGTGTCTAAATCTTTGTTATCTTTTGTGCTTTGTTGATATTTGTGACAATATGAGTTAGATTGAATTGGACCATTTGAATATGAAGTAATCCAATCACTTCAGCTTCATGACGGATTTCAAAAAACCATGTAAAAACCTTCAGAAAAGATTGATGAGAAGGTATGTATGGTTTTCCCAGCTAGTTGATTATTTCATGATGCAGCTTAAAATGACTACCCTTGGTAATAAGTCAAGAGATTGATGGGAGAGTAAAGTTAGACAACTAGTTAAAAGTTAACATTTCAGACAGGTACATACGTGAAAAAAATTTGTTTGAACCGAATTTTTCACTTGTGTCATGGACTCTGAAGAAGTCACGTTACCTACATAGATAATGCAACCAAAAATTCATACACTATTACATGAACTGAATCCCAACAAGAATATATCCATACGTGGTATAAATAGGATTACGATATATTTTATTTGGAGATAGCATTTTGATTGTTCCTACTCAATTCCAACAAACCCTTTCATCAGCTTTCAATTTAGACTGATTGTGCATGTCATTATTCATCCATGATACATAAGGAAAGTACGAGGATCATCATCATCATCAGTTGTTTTCCAAAACCCTTTGAAACATTCAACGAAATACAAGGCAAAGCAACATCTGAAATATACTAGCAAGTCTAGCATTGCCGGCACTTAGTTGAAAGCCAGGTGCCTAGCTAGAGGCCAGTAGTTATCAGACCACTCAAACTTGTCTTCCTATTGGAGAAGATTAATCAATTCCTAAACCATGGCAAATGACAAGCGTGGGAGTCTACAAACGAAAGAAAATTAAAACAAAATTTACTTTTTCAGCAACTATTAAATGATACTAATATATTATCAGCATTAATGAGGAGAATGAAGACACTGGTGATGAAATTTGCTTGCCACGGTAAACCTTTATAAATTATGTTGCGTGTAGGATGCTTTTGCATCCTGACACAAGCAACCAACTACTACTTCAATTTCTCTTCCATGCTTTTGGCTAGATTGATTGGATTGCATTTGGAAGTTCTAGGCAAGTTTTGCCTATAAATTGAAGCAGAAATCCATTTCCTCAAGCACCAACTGAAAAGAAAAACACAGAGAATTTTACAAGTTCTTAGAACTTGTTTTTCGATTTAATTCTCAGGTGTTTATTTGAGATATTTTTCTTTCGATCTTTCGGGATTTTTTCCAAAATTTTTGAATCTTTATATTGGCCCGAGCTGAGCCTCCGCTCGTGGACGTAGGTATAATAGACCGAACCACGTAAATATGTGTGTCTCTTTCCACTTATATTTTCTCTGCATATTTCGTTATTATTTTTTGTTATCGTCATTAAAGGGCTCACTAAAATTAATTTAACTAAATTTTTGGGGTACAAATCCTAACAATTTAGTATTACAATCCAGTATCCACTCATAAAATAATTAACACAGAAGTACATATCTTTGGGTAAAAAAAAAATGGAAAATACAGACTTCATTCAGGCGGTTATATATATCGAATAATATTGTATTTATATTTTGAAATGTGATTTATGTAAAATAAAAAGATAATTAAGAAATATGTTTAAATAATTATTTAAAAATATTATTTAAGAAATAATGAAAAATGCTCTATCCAAATTAACGGTTTGTGTGACACCCCGTTTCACATCAGAATTAGGAAGTTATATTATATTGTTTATAACATCTAAAACATGGTCTATTTATAATTTGATTTAAACATTTTGAACTTGTATATTTTCATTCTGTTAAATTAACCCAAATTTAGAGTGTTACAATTTAGAGTCCATCTAAGTCACCCTTCCCATAATAGGGAGTAGTATAGACTGATCATGGGGGCTTTCACAAACCGGCCGAAAACATATTGCATTAACAAAGAACTTGGACCTTTGAACAATTCCAACATTCCTTAACAAGATCTACAGATTGATTTTCTTCGGTGATGACATGTTGTAACGTGTAATTTGTTATTTCGTTAAAAAATTGGCGATCCTTCAAGAATGTTGTATGTGGATGCATGCATGAATGCATCCATCCAACGATTTCTGTAAACACTTTTGTGACCACTTGGGTTATCAGTTTCAAGTTTCAAGAAGATTAACCCTAGCTCGTGCCTGAAAATTTGCCTAAATGCTTGTCTTTTATTTTTAAATTTTAAATTGATTTTTTTTTTTTTAAAATATGCTCGTTAAAATAAAAACTTCCGTAAGAGTTATAATCAATGTCTAACTTTGAAAAATCGTACAATATCAATGATGCTACTATTCCCTAAAAATAATGCATATCAGAACATTTGGATACAAAAATAAAAAAATAAAATAAAATAAACCACGTTAGCTAGACATGTCATCATTGTTATAATTAGTGTCTAACTTTAAAAACTATAATGTCTGTAATGCTATTATTTGGGTACATAAAAATAGCGTTAGCTGTGAAGACCCGTCTAATATATATATATATATATAATATACATATATATATATAATTAGATAATTATGTGTTAGGATAGGAATCCTAGTAGATAGAATTTTACTCCTCCTTGGAACTCTATATGTGATAAGACTTAAGTATACTATTCCTATCTGAAGTATGGAATTTGGACCAATCAGAAGTTTGTACTACTCCTATAAATACCCCTTAGCATATCAAAATTCACCTTAAGAGTGATAGATTTTTCAAGGATTTTAAGCATCCAAATAAAGTAAGTGTTCTATTTTTATATTAAATAAATATATTTTTGAATTTATTAATTTGTTTATTTATTTATCTATTTATTTATTATTTCTCTACATTTATGATTTGGAATTTCCAAAAAAAAGAAAAGAAAGAAAGATATGACATTGACGTAATCCGTCAAAATCAAATCGTGACGGCCTGTCAGGATTTAAAGCTCCCGTCAGGATGTACTCCAAGCCGGTCTTGGACCAACAGTGGTGTACCGGACAAGACTGGACTAAAGGGTAATGATATTTTTTTTTTTTGTATTTTTGCAAAACGGGTTTACTGGTTTGTTGTTAAATTGGTATTTAACCCAAAGGTTTTAAAAAGGGTACTGATTAGGTCCAAATGTTATTTTTTAAAGTTTTGAATTTGACCCATATGGTTCTATGAGGAAACAAGTCGGTCCAGAATGCTTTAAAACTTCTTTTAAGTCCAAAAGAAAAAGTTTGTAACCAAAATTTAGATTTGACCCCTTAGACTTTTCTAAAGTTACCATAGGCCCTCAAAAGTTTCTTGAATTATTTTAAAATTATAACCCTAAAACTTTTATAAAATTCCAAAGAAAGTTTTCAAAATTTATTTAAGGACCCTAATATTTCAAGAAAGTCCTTTTGAAGTTAAGAAAAATATTTTATGCTTATGGATGCTTAGTGTTAGATTATTATAGTTTGGGATAAGACTTAGCGTATGTTTCTAAGACTAAGGACGAATAGATTCTGGGGAATAGGTTGGATATATTCAATAGGATAAAATATGTAAATTTAGAGTAAGGAATTTTAACCAAAAGATTTTGTGAATTGTTAATAGGAGCATATGAAGAGATACGACTGAAGGATAATTGACTTCTTGATATTCGAGGTAGGTTGTTCTTACCTTCTGGTTTTCAAAATTTGTCTGTAAAATATCAATTCACTTTTTTTTGTAACACTCTAATTTTTGTTAAACGTTTTTTTTTTTTTTTTTAAAGTTTATTTCGAAAGTTACATTATGTTATGAACACAGACCATGGTGGGTAATTTGTGAGTTTTATGTTATTGCAATACAAAAGTATAAGTGATATTTCTTGGTTGCATGTGTATGTGAAAAGTATGAGGTATCTCTATATATTAACAGCGCAGTAGTCAGTGGTTAGACGATGGTCTAATTGTGTCGATCCTGCCTAGTGGGGGTCTGTACTAGATTGAGTACTCAGAACTGACGAAGAAATATATTTGATATATATGAGTCACTGTGTTATGTGGGTTGGTCACACACAATCAACTGTAGCAGGTACTAAAACTCATGTGAATTGTCAAATCCGACTATAAAAAGAATGTCACTATATGTATATATGTGCTTGTGAAATGTGAAAAGTTCTTATAAAAACTAAAAATGATTTAAGTCTGATTATACACAAAAAGATGTGTATACGTACTGAGACAGCATGATGCAACAGAAGATATTTGCTACCTGTTGGGCAATTTATCGCTCATTCCCCTATTATTAATGTTTTTATGTAGATAGAGAAGTGGAGTATATTATAGTAGAGGATGGTGATTCGGCAGACAAGAACAAGAAAAGAGTCATTAAGGTGAAACCTAGAACTGAATAGATAATGCACTTAGTTGAATTTTCTAATAAGTGAGCCTGTATGCTCCAAAATGATATGACTCATTAGAAAGGCTTGAGGATATTTTCGTTACTCTTTTTAATTTGTCACCACACAATTGATAGTATTTATAAGCAATGTTTCCGCGTTATCAGTCTTACTATTTTTATTTATTAGTATGTGGTTGTGGTTGCTGTGTAGCCTTGTATTCTTGGATAAAAGTACAGCGAATGACATGCGCCCAGCATGTGCAGGCTGGGAGTGTGACATTAGTTGTATATGTCATCATCATTCACCACCTTCTTGTTGGAGCAGAAGTGCAATTTAAGTAGTTGGACGTTTCTTATAATTTATTTGTCATGAGTTTGAATCATTAAAGAGTAGTAAAATGAATGGTTTTTTTTATAAAAAAAAAAGAAAATATGATAAAAGAGTTTATTACTAAAGGAATAGTTTAATTCCACATTGGAATGAAATTGAAGCTTGTAAACTGATTCGCGGTGCCACATTTATTCTTATCCAATGCTTTTGGCATGTAAACTAACCGAATTCTTATCCAATTGCTCTTTCTTTTTTTCAACTAAGAGATGTTAAAAAAGGGTATTACTTGTTGTGGAAAGTGGAGACCCAATATGCTGATACATATGGTAGTAAATAGTAATACCATTTAATTTCACAACTTCTAATTGCCTGGCTGCTGCAGGGGTCAAAAGTGGTGATTGGCCTTATAGCTATGGGTGGGCACGGGGCGGGTACTCGCCCCTCAACCTTTTTGGCTGATACGCCTCACATGTTATGGATTAATAATTTTTTGACCCTAATCTGTCCCTTATGTCTGCAGGTACCCGGATGTCGGGTACCCGCTAAGTGAGGGTCGGAGCATGTGGATACCTGCCCCTAAGACAAACTATCAAATAAACCTGATTTAGTTCAAGCAAAATGCTTGAGGGGCGGATTAGCTAAAAGGTTTATTTTTTAGTATCCGTCTCATGCCAATCCCTAGAATTAGGGTTATATCTAGGATGGGCTATAAAATTATAATTTTACACCTAATATGCGGGGCGTACCAGATACCCGCAGATATTTAAAAAGGTGATCCAACCCCCTATCCGAAAATAGCGGGTATTCGACCCTCAAATGATCCAGTCAATGGATGAGGGTTAGATAGCCTTATTTTTTGGAGCGGGGTGGGCAGGTAATCGGATCGCCGGATTTTTTTGCCCACCGCTACCTACAGCCATGTTCCGAAGTAAAATTAAAAAGAAATATAATGCATTTATTTCAAATTTTCTTATATACACTGGCCTTTAATTTTGACTTGCTAATTCATCAATTTTTATTTTAAAAAAAAAAATCACTTTCTTACATTTTAAATAAATAAATAAATCACCCTGTCACTACATTTTTAGTGACTCGAACCTATTACCAATAAATCATAAAAAAATCATCTTACCACCTAAATTGCACTTTGTTGTCCACTTTCTTACATTAATATTGTTAAAGGACAAAATGTCCCACATCGATTGTCCAAGGATTTCTGAAATAATTAATAAATTCTATGTGCCACACCACTCACAGCCAATTGGTTTTGAGATGGAATCCCATATTCTTTAACATAGTATCCGAGTTGGACCTTAGGTTTTACTCACAAAAAGCCTCACAATTGCACACGTGTCTTGGGTTCTCTCTAGTCCATTTCAACTCTTGGGCTCTTGCTCGTCCCGAGCTCTCAACTAATCCAATCAACTGTTTCATTCAGCACAAAGATGAATTAACCAGGGTTGTTTTGTCTTTTATTAAAGATGGCATCCACCAGCAACAGGTACTTGATAATATTTACATTTAAATTTATACTAGTATGCTTGATAAGATATGATAATTGACTTATAATACTCTTTACTATGACAGGAACCTTGTTGAACTTGCCTATGGTACTTGTATTATATGGCTTTATAAAGTTGTCAAAAGTATTGTCTGAACATTTATGTTTTAACACATCAGAAACTCAGTATCAACTATCTAAGGAAACGTCAATTCAATTTGTTTGTCATGGTTGATGTTTCTAGGACCTCACTCATTGTGATTTGAGCAGAAGGATTTGACGTGCCGATGCTTAGTGTAAATAAGGAATACAGCCCCCACTCATCTGATTAGTCTAGTTAGTTGTGAGGGATATTAATTTGTTGATTGTCATTCAAACATTTAAATTCATCAAGGGATGTACAACATAAGAGGACATGATTACTGTGAACATGTAATAGTACTAGATATTACGATAGGATACAGGAAAGAATATATTTGTGTGTATATTTTGCAGTCGTTTAATTGGCAATACTAGCTTTCAACTATTTACAGTTGTTGCCAATTTTAAATGTTCACACAACTGCAGAAACCAAAAAGCTAGATGCACAATGCCTCGAGGCAACACCAATTATTTGAAAATATGATACAAATTTGAACATCATTTCTAATAGCAGCTTGATACATTCATCTGACTCGATAATTTAATTTCGAGTCTGTACTAGCTTTGTGGCATATACTTGTATCCCTGCAACTCTGGATTTTGATGCTCTACTAGCTTATATGTAAAGGAAAATATTTAAGTAGATCCGATATTTGGTTTCACCTATAAATCTTGTAGGCAAAATTAAACTTTAAAGAGTTTTGCTTACATTAGTTGATATCATAAATTCTCTAAAAGTTTAATCCACACCACAAGATCTACAAGTAGGACAAAAAACCAGGTCTACCTAAGTATTTGCCATATATATATATATATATATACTTCAATACTCATTGTCAGACTTTTTACCCATAACAGGAACTGGGATCGAGGTCTTCGGTCCTATAATGCCAACTCCAACTGACAAAAGAACCTGCAGTGATCTTGAATACCTCTGTCCTTTCTAAATCCAATTAAGTGCACTTTGCAGCTTGTTTATCTTGCCTCCAGAGGTCAACTGGAAAAATCAAGCTCGCTCACTATATGGCAGCTCTTTGAAAGCTCAAAATGTTTGGTGGGCGTTAGCAAGTTTAAACAAGTAACCCTTCCACAGCTGCCTCAACAAATTTCGTCCTCACCATTGCTGTCATACGTCTCAAGATATGCTTCTTCACCTTCATCCTTGATAAAAGAATAAAGATACAGATGCAGCCAACCATGAAACTAAGCCATGCATGTCGACAAATGATTTGCATAGCAATTCACAGAAAATAGCATATCTGAACTAGCATGGCATATGTTGTAAAAAGAGACATTTGAAGATAATATAGGCCACAGAAAATGCGAAGAGCAAAAATAGCAAATGATCAGTCCACGTTTTCTACAGGGGGAAAAAAAAAAGGCCTACAAAAAGCTCAGTCCAACATGTTTTGTGCGTAAATGATTCTTCAGCAATACTAAATAAAACTGATTACGCATAAATTAGTAGTAACAACAGGACTATTACTTACTTCTTCCAATTCTCGTTATCATCTGATGCATTATCCACCCTGGAGTATAAGGTCTCCTCATCAATCTCCTCAACAGTTTTCATGTCTTCTCTACACATCAAGATATAAAATTTCAGAAGAAATTCTCCTTGATTCCTACCGATGTTTCAGAGTAAATTTCATTCAGCAAAGAAAAATCATACAAGCTCAGACTTCAGCTTCTCAATTTATTCTCTCAAGTCTGAAACATGATGCTTTAGTGCCTGGAAATGTTTCAGTGAAGATTCATGATAAGTGATAATCTCAACAAACAGATTTGTAAATCTGGACACTGATTAATTAAAAAAGAAAACATGTTACAAAATCATTAATCATGACATTACGTGTTCTTTCGTGAGTTCTGCTCGCATCATTACCTTTGCTTTGGAGTAATTTTACTTATCAGACAACTTTGGCCTAGGCCTAAGCTACTTAATTCTTGACCTCAGTGTCAACAATTTCAAGCGTCAACAGTTGGTGCCATCTATGAAAAATCTTACAAAAAGTCATCCTAAGTCATGACACCTAGTAGGCGCAACACTTACTGCAATAACCAATAAAAAGAAAAAGAGTCATTACCTATCAATATCAGTAAAATCGATTAATCAAGGTGTTTGACCGACTTGGGGGTCAACCTAGGGATTACAATCCCTAAGCTATGGACAAGGATGAAAATATCCATAAGCTAAGGTAACAAAATGTTGTTTTGAAAGATATGCTCGTCAAATAAAAACTTGAGCATCCACTCATTCAAAGAGAAGAGCCATTGTTCATGCCCTCCACGGTACAATTCTCTATTTATACCCTCTGGGGACACCAAGGAGTTTCCTAAAGGATCATTCCAAGTTTATTTTGATCTCTCCCTCCATAGTTGAGGTCTCACTTGCTTGCCCTCCAGGGTAGAGAGCTCTTACTTGCTATTACCGTTTGGGATAGGGTACACAATTGTTTGCGGCTTCTAGAGTTGTGCTCAACTAGCTCTTCAAGGATCACCTCCCCCTCTAGGGCAAGACCTAAGTCTTCACAAGTAAAGGCTCTTATAATTTAAGTCTCACCGAAGAGTGAGGCTCACTCTCTTGAGTATCACGCCAGATATTTAAAAATCTTCCTGGATCACTTTACCTCTCCGAGGACAACACTAAATCTTCTCAAATTATCAAGTTAAGTCTCACCCTAAGAGTGAGGCTTATCCTTTTGAGGGTCAAAAATTTCATCCTTCAGGATCACCTTACTCTTTCGGAATAAGCCTAAGTCTTCCCCAATAAAAGACTTCAATAAACTAAGTCTCAACTTAAGAGTAAGGCTCACCCTTCTTAGAGTCAAAATCATCCTCCAAGACAATCTCACCTCTCCATAGGCAAAGCTAAGTCTTCTCAAATGAAAGCTTCTACAAATTAAGTTTTACCCTTTCGAAGGTCAAAAATCTCATCTTCTGAGATCACTTCAGTACCCGTTTGGGTTGAAACTAAGTCTTTCCAATAAAGGTTTCTACAAATTAAGTCTCACCTGTTGTGCTCACTCTTTCGAGGGTATAAAATCTTATCCTCCGGGAAAATCTCACCCCTTTAAAGACAAAGCTAAGTCTTCTCAACTGAATGCTTAATATTTACAAGTTAAGTGTCGCCCTAAGAGTGAGGCTCACCTTTCAAAAATCTCATATCCAGGATCACCATACCCTTCCAAGGGCAAACTAAATCTTTCAAGTGAATATTTTTACAAGTTAAGTCTAACCCCAAGAGTGAGACTTACCCTTCTAAGGGCTAAAAATCTTATCCTCCGGGATAACCTCACTCTTCTAGGGGCAAAACTAAAATTTCTCAAATGAAGGCTTATCAAGCTAAGTCTCATCCTTGGGGTGAGGCTCTCCCTTCCGAGGGTAAAAAATTTTATCCTCCGAGGGCAAGTCTAAATCTTCTGAAGTGAAGATTTCTACAAGTTATGTCTCAAGCCAAGAATGAGACTCACTCTTCTGAGGATAAAAACATATCTTTCTCTAATATAAACTCACCCCTTTAGGGCGAAGCAAAGTCTTCCAAGTTAACGTTTCTACAAAATAAGTCTTATCCTTTCCGAGAGTCAAAAATTTCATCTACCAAGATCATCACCTCACCACGTATGGAAACAAGCATATGTTTTCATAAGTAAAGACTTTGACAAACTAAATTTCACCCAAAGAGTGATGCTCACCCTTTCGAGCATAAAAAATCTCATCCTCCAAGATCACTTCACTTCTCCGGTGACAAGTCTAAGTCTTCCCAAGTAAAAGACTTCTACAAACTGTGTCCCACGCAAAGAGTGAGATGCACCCTTCTGAGGTCAAAAATCCCGTCTCCCAGGGTAAACTCATCCCTTTAGGAGCAAAGTTAAGTCTTCCAAATTAAGGCTTATCGAGCTAAGTCTCACTCCAAGAATGAGACTCACATTTTTATTCTATTGGACTAAAACCCATGAAAACTTCACAAACAAAACTAATGAGCAACAGGACTAACTGAAAGAATTCACAATTGGGGCATATGATCAGTGTTGATTAGGTGCTACTTGTAGGGAACTTTCTTTAGTTCCCAGATCAAGATTAGCCTTTGGTAATATGGGCCTTGAGAATACCAAAACCCTATCACTCGAAGTTCAGAAAGGTTGAATCAAAATCATGAAAAGATACAAATCAAAAAGGTCATACTACCAATTAAAAAAAAAAACATAGTAATTAAGAGACTAATAAATAAGGAAAGAGATTACAGTGTCCAAGGATATAGTGCTTCAGTGGTTTAGCCATTGATGGGGATAGTGTCTAAGTTATGCCAATCCCTTGCTCCATGTCATTTTAAAGATTTACATCCTGTAAAACAATGTTTGTATCTAGTTTCATGTGAGCTCGATAGATCTTCATAGGCATGCAACAAAATTATAAATCAATAAAATGGAGAGAATACAATGAGTTCGTAAATTAGTTTTTGGGATATACAGACCAACTTGTGAAATCTGTGTCGAGTCATAGGTGACACAAGAATTTGCTCTTCATAGCAATAACATCTTAGACCAAATAATAGTATTGCATATCCTTTTGGGAAACAGGCTCAAGCAATTGTTTTTTGTTTAGGAAAATTTGCCTAAATGACCCATTTTTTGAGTAAAAAAATTGTAACAGACAGAATGAAGCTCAGGGCAATAAATTGTAGTACCTAGTATACTAAATTATGATTTAAATAGTCATTATTGAGGAGTGAAAATGTGATCTAAGTTACCTTTAGTGGTAGACGGATGAGCACTTGAATATAATAAATTGCATCACAACAAGGTTTTGCCTTGATTGAACCCATTCTAAAAAGGGAATGAATTTATGAATTTCCTCTAATGCATCTTTTTGCTTTTTTTGCCTTTTCATGTTGAAGTTTAGTATAATAAAATGGTATTCATTAAAACCAGAATATTCAAAAGGTGATCTCATGAAAGGCCCAAGAAAGTGGAACTTATTTTTTACAATAGAAATGACAAACTGTATTTTTGCATCTCTAAGCTGTTTATATGCTTCTTTCTATGGCCAACTAATATAATAACCAATAAAAGTTGTTTCATATGTACGAATGTGAAGTATGCAAATATAATATATGTACTGTCTTCATCTAAGTAGTGACTGTGCTTCGTTATTTAGAGAAGAATTTATTGGCAATGCACCATTTTGACTTCACACCAAACAGAACAGAAGCCAATTAACTATAAAGCAAATGAAATAAATCTTCAAATTTATTTGAGTATTTATTGTAACACAGACAACCAAAATAGTAAATAAACCATAGCATATTGTGGAGTAGAACATTTTGCAAAACAATCTACTCCATATAAACTGGCTACATCTTTTAAATAGCATGGTTTATGCACTACACAATTTTAGATATAAAACTGAAAGTAAGGAAAATAGAAAAAGACATCAAAGTACACTTGTAAGTACTTATTGATGATTATTGTTATTCATTTTCCACCGAAACCACTCAAAAACATCTTCCTCCTAAACAAAGGGAAACAAAAAAAAGAAAAGAAAAGAAAAGAAAAGAAACTCCTAGAGATGACTATAACTCGAAATATAAAACAATAGAAATTCACTTTTCCTCCTCATTAATTTTAATATGTTATCTCAAAAACCATAACCAAAATGCATTGAAAAATAAAGCAGCAAAAGTATAAAAGGAAAAGCCCTAATTTATTCCTGGATTCATTCTCTACAACTCATCCTGAGCTCAACAAAATTTCACCACCTTAATCACGAATTTATATATTTATTAAAGGAAAAAAGAGGAAATTCAATATTCCAGAGAAAATTAACAAAATTCAAACTTATAATAGACAGAATTGTGAGCATATATAGAAAAGGAAAAAATGGGAAAGCTTGAGGCTACAAATTTCGTTATCAAGAAGGCGAGAAGCCCTAACGATATCGTTAGTTAATATGGAGGCGAGCTGGTAGTTCTTGAAGTTGCAATCCTTTATCATCACCATCACCATATTCGATGAATTGACTTTTACCGGCGTTGGTTTTTGCCACTGTGTGTGACTGTAGGTGAGATGTGTGGGAGAGAAAAAAATAAAGTGATCTATTCGAGTGGGGGGTCATCACCGCTTCCACTGGCACCGACACCATCACTATACCATTTAGATCTCACTTTTCCTAAAAAAAATTTCAAATCTCCTAGCTTTTTTTTTTCAGAATTTCCAAATCAATGATGGATAAATAGGGCTCACGACTTATATGAGATAGGAATTTGAGATTTTTTTTATTTGGTATGAAAAAGTTTAAGAGTTCGAGATAAAATCAATGACAGTAAGGATTTTTCTTTTCTATTTTTTTTTTCTTTTTATCTTGGCTTATAGTTTCAAAACTTAAATGATATCCAATGCTTGTGATTGTAGCTTTTGCCCAGTCATAAGAATAAGGGCAATGATAATTGCCACATCATTAATTCTCTCAACTCTTTAAGGGTTTCTCCCTCATAAGTTGGAGCCTTTTTCCTCTTTTGGTGGGAAACTGTACTTGTACTATTTTTTCAAAAGCTTTCAAATCACCCTTCCATAAATATCTTATTTGCTTCATTGGGCTAAATAATGTGTAATATAACCATTTTACACACCAAAATCTACGAATCAATGCTAAATCACTTGGGTTTACATGTGAAGGAAGACATGTGGGCTAGTGAAGTATTTTGGACATACCTTACTAAGGATGGTATTTATTGTTTAGTAGCCATGTGCACATTAGCACTAGTCTTTAATTTTATTACGCTTAGTGTTGCCTTGTTTTGAGTTTTCTTTTTCTGCTTCTCCTTTCTCTTTCATATACTTTGCCTAGTTTTTTGTACTATTCTAACAGAAAAAGAAGTTCTGCCTTTCTTCTGCTTTTCTAGGACTAGTGCAGATCGGTCCATTTGGAGATAGTTTGTGGAATGGTAGGATTTCATTTGATCACGGAGACTGAGGCTAAGGAAAGATTGATTGAATTTCTTAAAAAGTTTGACTTTGTGAGAAAGAAATTGTTGGGATCAATCTGGAAAACAAGGATGTTACCACTATAAATGATAAGTACAAAATGAGCTTGATTGGGAAGGTTGTGGGGGACAGAGTGTTCAATTTCACAAGTAATAGAAGTTTTTTTTTTTATGCTTTTTGGGGATTTCTATTCAAATTTGTAGTTTATTGAGATTGGGGTTAACCTCTTTCAATTCATTTTGAGGATAAAGCAGATTTGAATAGAGTTATGTGTGAAAGGCCTTAAGTGATTGATAAAAAGCTTATGGTTGTGAGAAAATGGGAAGCGGAATTGACCAAAAACCTGATGCCTTTCTCTTTTCCATACTTTGGATTCAAATTTGGAACCTCCCTGTTCACTGTATCACTAAGTAAGTGGGATTTATGATAGGATCAATTTTTACACATGATGTTATTATTTCGGATGGAGTGGTAAACAAGGTAGACATATCAGAATATTGGCCGAGGTGGATATCTCCAGTGCTTTGCTGAGGGGAACCTCAGTTAGGATGGATGGGTTTACCAAATAGGTTGAGTTTAGATATGAGAGATGCCTAGATTTAGGTTGAGTTTAGATACGAGAGATGCCTAGATTTTGGTTGAGTTTAGATATGAGAGATGCCTAGATTTTTGTTATAAGTATGGGTAATTTCAGAGATATACAGAAAGAAGCTGCCCTAAAATCATTTCAAACAAGGGTAAAAATTTAGGGCTTAGTTTGGTATTTGGATAAGAGCAAAAAATCTAAAATCACCACCAAAAAAGAAGACTGCTGATGAGAGTTAATTGGTGGGTGGTCAAAGTAGATGGGAAAGCACAACTGGGGATATAAGAGAGGTGAAAGAAGAGGATTTCCAATAAAAAAAATGGTGATTAAAGAACATGGTTCTAAAAAAAAAAAAAATCCAAATTCTAAGGGCTCACTGGTGTCAGAAACAGAAGGTCTAACAGAAAAACTAAAGGTGGAGCTGGTGAATGAGGGAGTTGTTAGAAAATAGATGCACAAGAAAAGTAAATATCCAAGTAATGGGCTAAAGGTGGATTCTTGTACCATGACTAAAGAGGAAGAACTAAGAAAAAAGGATGGCATAAACACTGAATTTAACTGCCAACTAGCATAGACTAGCATAGACTAGCATAGGTATAGGAGAGTACGTGGGAACAGTGAAGTAGAATCAGAATCAATCTACTACATCAAGTGGGCTAGCTAACAAAACATCCCTAAAAACAAAGAGGAGAGGAAGAACTGTGCAGATAAGGAGATAGCTCTTAAAGAAAATAGACCATAACTACCAAAACATGGAGGTGATGCTTAGAGGAAATTCCAAACTATGGAGGAGGAGGATTGTAGTATGCAAGTTGACAAGGGAGGTAAGAAAGTTAAATTGGATATTGTTGTTATATGGAAAAATGAAATAAAGGTGGAGGAGTCCAACCTTAACCAAACTCCCAATTTTCATAGAGTTCTGGAGTGGAACTGTAGAGAAGACAAGAGCCCCTTGACAGTTCCGCAATTCAAGGGGAACCTCTTTCTCCACTCTCCAAGTATAATTTTTCTTTATGAAACTAAAAATAATAATAAGGTTCTGAGTAGGGTGAAGAAAAGGATCGGTTTTGATGATATGATGACTGTGGAACAGTATGTAGAGGAAGGGGTTTGGTAGTGTTTTGAGAAAATAATACAAAAGTCCTTCAAGTTTTGTCCACTGATTATTCTATAGAAATGTAGATTGATGATGAGAGGGAAGGGCTAAAATGGTGGTGTGTTTTTGTCTATTCTAGTACAGATAGAAATGTTAGGAAGAAACAATAGAGTATGTTGTCTAATAGGATAGGGATCTAGGGTTTAGATCATGTTTTAGCTAGATATTCCAATGACATTACTTCAATGAAGAAAACTAGGGAAAAGGGATAGGTAAGGTTGGAGTTTTAGGGATTTTAACAGTTTTATTAAAAATAATAGATTAACAGATTTAGGATATAATGAAGTTGCTTTGAATAATTATTGGGACGGTGATGGTGAAATCAGGGAAAGGCTGGATAGATGGCAAAGTAGCACATCATGGCTTGATAAATTTGATAAAACTTCTGTCTACCGTATTGAATCTGAAGCTTCTGATCACTGCATTATTTTGATAATTACTTGTCCCAACCAAAGAAAAAAGAACCGTAAGAGATTCATCTTTGATAAAAGGTGGTTATTCAATAATAAGGTGAATGGGGTGATTCGAAGCGATCTAAATCTTTAGTCCTTGCAAGGAAAGTAAAGAGTTGTAGATTTGCTCTTATAAAGTGGAACAAGAAGGTTCTTCCAATGCTAGGACAAATATCAGAGATATAAAGAAAGCTATAGTTGAGGTAAAGAAAGCTAAGAAGGAGGCATAGCCTGGGAAACTAACTACTTTGAAACAACAACTTCAGCAAGCTTAAAAAAGATAGTAGATTTTTTGGTAGCAAAAATCCAGAGTTCATTGGCTTAACAAGGAGACAGGAACACATCTTTCTTTCATGTGTATGCTAAAAGTATAGATAGGAGAAACCAAATCTCAAGATTGGAGAAATAAGGAGGGGTGGTGTTCTGATAAAAAAGCTATTGTAGAGGAAATAAGTGCCTTTTATCGAACTCTGTTCAGCTCTCAGTACCCTATAGATTTTGATGAAATCTTAATGCAATTTATTTCAAAAAATTGTTAGTGCTCAAGTGAACCAGAACCTAACTAGACCTATATCAGAAAGAGAAATCAAGCAAGTTCTTTTTCAATGCATCATCACAAGTTTGGCCCTAATGGTATGTCCCCTTTATTTTTTCAACAGTTTTGGCACATTGTTAAGGAGGATGTTGTTAGCACTATTCAAAGTTTCTTGCATACCGGCTTTATGTTTAGATCTTTGAATGAAACTCTCATTACTCTTATCGCTAAAATTTCTACTCCTATGAATCCTTCTCATTATATGCCACCTATTAGTCTATGTAATGTCTTGTACAAGATCATCTCTAGAGTTCTTGCTAATAGGCTTAAAACTGTGCTAAAATTCTGTATTCGTAATAGTTAAGCTGCTTTTATACCAAATAGACAAATTCTAGATAATGTTGTTATAGCTCATGAATATATTCTCTTTTTAAATCACAAAAGACATGGTGTTGATGGTTACATTGCTACTAAATTGGATATGGCTAAACCTAGGGTTATGATAGAGTAGAATGAAATTATTTGGATAAGATTATGTTGAAGATGGGTTTTTATCCGTTTGTGGATTAGATGGATTTTGGGTTCCATTACATCTGTCTCTTGTTCCTTTAATGTCAATGGGAGAAAGAAAGCTGCGTTATGCCCTCTATGGCTATTAGACATGGGGATCTCTTTTCTCCCTATCTCTTTTTAGTATGTGTTAAAGGACTATCTTGCCTGTTTAAACAAGTCATGAGCAATAGGAGGATCAGTGGTCTCAAAATATCTACTAAAGGACATACATTGTCCCATCTTTTCTTTGTTGATGACTTCCTAGTTTTTCATAAAGCAAACGCAGGAGAAGCTGGGGAACTAAGAAGATTGTTGGATATCAAGACAGTAAGTTAGCATTGAGAAGTCTAGTGTGTTCATTAGCAAGAACACTCCTCAAACTAATAAGGATATAGTGCTGGAGATCATGGGTAATGTAAAACTAGTATATCAGGGAAAGTATTTACTGGGTTACCTTTAGTGGTCGGGAGATCAAAGAATAGCACCTTTGCTTACATTAGGGAGAGGGTGAGTAATCAAATCAAAGGCTGGAAAGGTAAGCTTTTGAGCTCTACAGGAAAAAGAGGTTTTCATAAAAGTTGTAGCTGTTGCAGTGTCTTCTTATTCCATATCTATTTTCATATTGTCTAAGAGACTATGCAAAGATATTTATAGTTTTATGGCTAGATTTTGGTGGGGGAATGATGACGAGAGAATAAAATGCACTAGAAGAACTAAAGTGATCTTACCCACTGTAAATTTAAGGGGGGTCTTGGTTTTAGGGATCTACACTGCTTCAACACTACTTTACTATCTAAACAAGTTCAGAGGATTTTCAAAAATCCAAACTTGCTAGTTAGTAAGGTGGTTAAAGTTAGATACTTTCCAAATTCGTCTATCTTTAAGATAGAGAAGAAGGGATCTAACTCCTGGATCTGGCAAAGCTTAAGGAGTACATTGTATTTGTTGAGGCATAGTCAAAGTGACTTCAGGATCAGAATTGGTAATGGGAAGAAGGTAGGAATATGGGAAGACAAATGGCTAGATGAGAAACAATCAGGTGTAATTTGCTTAATTAAGCCTACAAATTGCAACTACAGAAATGTAAATGATCTGATTGACAATGGTAGGTGGAATGAGTCTATGCTGAAGAAATTCTTCAATGGAGAGGATATAAAAAGAATCCTTAGGACTTCTTTGAGCTTATTTGGAAGTAAAGACAAGTTTTTCTAGTGTTTTTCCAAAGATGATGATTATACTGTGGCCAAGCCTAGCCAGCCGGTAATAGCTGAAGGCAAAAAAGGGGGAGATAGGGAAGAGGAGATTAAGGATAGTCAGCCGAGAAGTCGCTGAATAGCAAAATTCAAGAAGGAACAAAAGAAGGGAAATCCAACCCAAAGAGAGAAGTGTCACGAGTTTGGAAGAATCTCTAGAACTTGAACATCAAACACAAGATAAAACATTTCCTACAGAAAATGCTTTGAATACATGGACTTGTACCTACTGATGTGAGCATTCATAGAAGAATTCCTAATATGGAGGCTAAGTGCTGCAGATATAGTGAGAAGGCGGCAACTGTAAAGCATATGTTGTTTTTCTGTCCTAAGGTGGATTACATATGGAAGACTTTCCCAATACAATGGGGATGGCTTACAATAGGATAGGTAGAATTTTTGGAGATGGTAGGAACATCTAATGGAAGCCACTAATAGAGATCAAGGAAGGGAATATATTGAACTTACAGCAAATCATATATGGCAAATTTGGAAGAATAGAAATGAGGACGTGTTTAAGGGCTCATAAAAGAAGGAATTCTAGTCACCTGGAAAGCTTTTAATGCATGGGAAGAGTTGAAGGAAGCAAGAGCTGAGATAACTAAATCATCTATGGCAGATTTGGAAGAATAGAAATGAGGAAGTGTTTAAGGGCTCAGTAAAAAAAGGAATTCTAGTCACTTGCAAAGCTGTTAATGCATGGGAAGAGTTGAAGAACGGAAGCAAGAGCTGAGATATCTAAATCATCTATGGCAGATTTGGAAGAATTGAAATGAGGAAGTGTTTAAGGGTTCAGTAAAAGAAGGAATTCTAGTCACTTGGAAAGCTGTTAATGCATGGGGAGAGTTCAAGGAAGCTAGAGCTGAGATATCTAAATTGGAAGGAGGGAACAACAGATTGTCACCATACCAGAAGACATGAAAACCACCTCAAATGGAATTCATTTTGATCAATTCTGATGTAGACATTAACACAACAAAAGGGAGAACTGGGTTGGGAGCAGCCACAAGAGATGAAAAAGGAGAAATTAAAGTGGTATGGGCAACTCCTTTACATATGGTGCTTGAAGCTAAAATAGCTGAAGCAACAGCAATAAGAATGGGTATGCAGAAAGCTGTGGGTTTAGGTTTCTAATCAGTGATGTTTTAGAGTCATTGCAAACCTCTCATTGATAAGATAAATTATCAAGATAGGATTCACTCTCCCTCAGGCACATTATCTGGAGGATATACAAACCCTTAGCAAGTAATTTGTTAATTTTGTATTCTTTTTTGTCAAAAGCGAAGGGAATTTTGTTAGTCATGATTTGGCAAAATTTGCCATAAACTTTTGTTATAGCATAAAGTGGAAGAATTGTCCCCCGGTAGTTTGGAAACAAAGCACATAATGATATGAGGATAGTTACCCTTTAAATTTGTACTCTACTAGTTTATTTAATATAATCTATTGATGTGTTGCAAAAAAAAATAATAATTGCCACAACATATTTCCTGTGAATGACAAAAATGCCCCTATCAATGCTACTCATCTATTTCGTGACGCCACTAGGACAAGCCCTCCCCTTCTCAAACCTTCTATTTCGTTCTCCTTCCCTTCTTTTCCCAGAGAGCTCAATCCTAGTAAATTCAACATTTCCTTCCCCTATTATATATGATTCTCAGTCTTTATCAATTGTCTTGTTTTAATGCAATTAGACTTTTCAATTCTTCAAAAAATGAAAAGTTCAAATTGATTGGAAATATTGGACTGATTTTTTAAAATATATATATATATATATATATATATATATATTGTTATGAATAGTAAGTACGATGATTACTAAGCTTGAATGGCACTTGAAATTTGTGGGGGAATTATTCTTAAGGGACAATCTTCATAATCTTCACCTTATTCCCCTACAAAAAATTTAAAAGCTCCCTGAGTCACTCCCATCGTCATCATTTCCTCTGTCACTCCCACTTTTTCCACCAAAATAATTTATAATCTCCAATTTTCTCCCATATTCTTTCCTAGACAAGCCCACAACAAACTCGCATAAAAACTGAAATTCAGGTTCTGATGGAAATTCATCATCTCCCAAACTGATCCCATCAAGAAGGAAAGAAGCAAATGAAACTCTAATTTAACAATGCCCTAATTATGAGTCAGAAAAGACGCCCCAGGGGGCCCAAGTTTTTGTGTAAGTGTGGGTCTTGTAGGTTAGGTCTGCCAGTGCCTGATGACTAGCATGTTAGGGACAGTTTAGGAGGCCGACAGTGCCAGTCTTCTGGGGAGAGACAAAAAAGAAAAGGGAGAGAAAAGGCTTGTGGGGTCTGCCATACTATGTGTTGGAATTATTGGAAGGGTAATTGTCATTAATCAAAAATATGTTGTGGCTAAAAGATATTTGGTATGGAAAAATCATTGCACTAAAAATAAGGGTTCATATGACCAATTATGTAAAAGTCACAAATGCAGTAGATACGATTAGAGGGACGAGATCCTCTCTATTTTAGGGGTAAATAGAAGATCCACTTATCTCTTTAAATAAGTGACACCTTATTTAAACACATACTCAAATGTGAGATATTTACTAAATCATCATTCCTATAAATTTTTACGAGATATTTACTAAATCATCATTCCTATAAATTTTTACGAAACAACTACGTAGTTTTATTTTCTTCTCCTTGATAATTAATTAAATTTAAATATTAAGATTCATACTATTTAATTAAAAAATATACTTAATTGATTTCTTACAACATCTATAAACAAAAATTTTAGTAGGTTATTAAATTGGAGTAACATAATATCAATAATTTCATTACATTTTTCAAATATTTATTTTTTTTCTTACTTAAATTTGTTATATAAATAAAATAGCAATGAAAACTACATAATTTTGAATATTAAAAGTAGTAAAATGATTATATGGATAAAAGCTAACCCTTAATTTAAGTAAATAATAACGTGTCAATCATATAGAGGAATAAATAAAAGTTTCTCTATTTACCCCTACATGGAAAAGATTTCTTGTCCCGAATCGTACGATATCATTCCGTGGTTTTTTATGACTTGCTTTAGGGATCATGAAAGTTGAGCTTTTGTGACTATCAAATATTTGCATGTCACAAAAACCTACTTTCCTATAGAGGAATAAGATGACTAAAATATTTTGCATTACCAAAATTATAGCATCAAATTTTGTGTTATATACACATCTATATGCACAAAGATGCAAAATTTCACTATTTCCTGTCAACCAAAAAGTATAGAAATTGGATAGACATTTCATGCTCAAAAGCTCAATGCTTTGGATGCTTGAATACTGGCTCGTGGTTGGTGTAATTGGTGCAACGCTTCATGAAGGAATCAATGGATCTCTGTTTTGCAGGGCTACTTTTTTGCTGATTAGTTGATACTTCCAAGGAATTTTCATGGCCATCAAGCATCTGGAGAACAATAAACTTCAGTGACCGTAATTCACATACTAATAACTAGGCCCAAACTATGTATGACCATAATGCACAACATGTTTTTGAAGGAAAAAAATATCTTGGCTGTATACTCAAATATAATATAGGCCATTAGGAAAGAAAAAGATGACCTGTCCGAGATTATCCAATTTACTCTGGACAACATCCCTGCACATGAAGTATGAAGTTGCACAAACTCTGCAGTCAACAAATGAAGAAATATTTTGCCCAAACAGAGTACTGACAATAGCTAACAAAAGCATGTTACCATATTATATCATCAACTGTGTCGTTAGCTAGCAGTTTAATAGTATACGTTGACTGATGATACCTAAGCATAGAAACAAAACCAGTCAAAGATGAACCAAAAAAATTTCAGCCAGGGATTGGCTTCAGAAATCAGAACTTTCAGACGAGAACTCTTACAATGGTCTTCTTGTAGAATAAACATTTCAAAACCAGATTCTTAGGTCAGAACTTTAACCAACAAATACAGTCAAAGCATTGGATTAAGCTCTATCTAAAACTGAAATTCAGAGCAAAACTTCACATACTGTTTTTACGAATTTTAACACTTTTTAAGAACAGAATCCTGGTATACATAGACTCTCAGCACTTTAGGGATGTCACTGGCTAACAAGTAAAGCCGTATGAGATTGAAAGCTATGGGTTAGCTAGTTCCCGTGAAGCAACCCTGCTTCAGAAAGTGGTTTCAGTAATGTTTTTATGAATTTGAACACTTCTTAAGAACAGAAGCCTGGTAAATATAGAAACTCAGCACTTTGAGTAATGTCATTGGCTTACAAGTGTAAAACCGTATGAGATTGACAGCTATGGGTTAGCTATTTCCAGTAAAACAACCCTGCTTCAGAAAGTGATTTTCACAAAAGTCCACAATGCAACTATTACATTCTTTTATCCTCCTTCCTTGCTCTTCCATTTTCTTTTAGTTGGAATCTTAATTTTCAGGTAAACTTTGAGGTTTCTCAAAATCCAAAATAACAAGACACTGGACCACAATTAAGTTTCGTAGCTTGGTATCATTGCCCAACGAAATAGCATAAATGTAACTCCATTGATTTCCTTTTTCTCTTCCTAGTTTCCATTGGCAGCAGAATCTTAAGAGGTCTCAGACCTTCCATTGCACAAATTAATTATGTCACTTCACCCAACTTTCTAGCCACTAGAACAACACCATGGCTGAAAGTCATTGTCACTTCCCATTCATTAAATACTCTTTGCCCTACAAGGATAGATAATACTAGTAAAAATAGTGAGGAACAAAAATCATATCCATAGTGCCTGCCTCCAGAAGATTGCAGAATCTTAAGATTTATATTAAACACCAAAGATGAGGATTAAGTTGTAAATTGTCTATGTTGTAAAGAAGACTGATGATGTGCTTAAAACTTAAAAGTTTAGTTGAGTGTCCTCAACAATCAATGCCTGCTTGAACTAGGTGATCACTGCTAAGGCGCTGAAAACAGACCATAATCAGTAAAAATGATGGTTCATAATGACCTGTTAATATATCAACAGACTTATGCAGAACACCATCATATTTATAATAGATTTCACCACATGAGCAATGAAAATCTAAATTCAGAGCAAAATTTCACATAATGTTTATATGAATTTTAACACTTCTTAAGAACAGAAGCCTGGTAGATATAGAAACTCAGCACATGATTAATGTCACTGGCTTACAAGTAAAACGCTAAATTGCACATTTCCTAATTCAAGTTGTACTTATGGATTTTTTATTTTTATTTTTTTTGGCCTTTTCCCAATTGGTCTAACTCACTGATGATCAATAACATAAGGTGCAGAGTATCTAGTACTTACAGCAATGGACTTCTTGGGCAGTTCTAGGACATGATCTTCGATGTTACCTTTTATACTGCTTATACACGAAAAGAAGGAAGAAACTCGCATCAATTCCATATATAACTATGCAAAAGTTATGCATTAGATGCCCATATTAATCGGGCTACACTCAGGTTAAATGGAATTTCTTATCATATTATTCCGAGAGGGCCATCTGTTCCTCTAAACATTTCTTTGAGCTATATCAAGGGCAAAGTAACCATCAACAAATTGCTAAATCTTTGAGCTCTATCAAGGAAAAGCAACGATCAACCATTCCAGGAAAAAGCAACAATCAACACGCAAATAATTTTTGACCTCTATCAAGGGAAAAACTGAAGATAAAAAGACAACAAAGCATCCCGAAAAGTAACTAACAACAGAGATCCCCAAGGAATGAATAAAAAAGAGTAGGGTAAATTACAAGGAAACCCCTTGTGGTTTGGCTAATATTTAGTCACATTACCTCTTCATGGTTTTCAAACCTATAATCTACCCCCTTGTGGTTTGGGTTAAGGCAAAACCGTTAAATATTCCATTAAGTAAAATTAGAGGGCCAAAAATTTTTTATTTAAAGGGTTATTTAGTCATTTAAAGCATCTAATCAAGGCTAGTTACATATTGTAATATAAAACACAACTCATCCCATCCAGCGTAGGGGGTTTTTTGGGCGATAGAAGGGTATTAGGGTTAGGGGTATTTTGGGCATTTTGCACAAATCCTTAACTTTCCATTATTTAATAAATTTTTTTTTTTTTTTTGAAAAAAAAAAAAAAAAAACCCAAACCGCAAAGGGGTGGATTGTAGGTTTAAAAACTATAAGAGGATAACATGAACATTATCCAAACCATAAGGGGGTTCATTGTAATTCACCCAAAAGAGTACTGAATGGTATTAACAGTAACATATGAACAGATTGAATTGTTTGTTGTGTATAATAAAACACCAGGATTAGGAGAGGCCACTAATGACAAATTCGAAGGACAGATGAAAGGAATGAAGATTTCCACCACGAAGATGATATGTATGACATTGATTACCTGGCCAATTCTATGTGCGCGATCTTCTGCCTGAATTAGATCACCTGGTGTCCAAGACAACTCTGCAAAGATTACTGTGCTTGCTGCTGTTAAAGTTAATCCAAATCCACCTGCTTTCATAGACAACTGGAGAACCACATTTACTAGCATTATTTTCCTCCACATAACAATAACACATAAGCATAAGACAATAGGAAAATTACATGTCAGGATAATGATCTTTGATGACAAAAATAAAGAAAAAGCACAATACCACAGCTGCCTTTATACAGCTTTTCTCCTGAAAATCTGTCACTAGAGCTTGCCTTGATGCAGCTGGGGTACCACCATCAATACGAATGCAACCAACTTTTTTCTTCTGCAATACACATTATTGAATACTAGAATGTACAAACATTCAAAATCTTACTTGAACTTAAAGGTCTTACCTAAGCAAGTATTGGTGTATTGAACAGATCATTGGTTGATGATGCGCAAATATAAGGAACTTGCATCCTGCCTGTTGCATTTAGAAACAAAGAACATAAGCTCATGGAGAAGCGGTATGAAAACCAAAAGTTGCAGGAAACAAAGAAAAGAGCAATCACTATCTGCAACAACTCAACCATGTAGTAAATGTCATCCGTGCGAGTAAGTGCAACCTAGAATGCAGTGGAATTTGAACCATTGCTTTTAATACAACCCTTTGATGCAACACCACCTCCTCTAACCCCCCTCAACCACCCATCCCCTCCTGAAAAAAAGCCCAAGAAAAGGTTGCCTGGAAACACTGTAAGATTCACTTCTTTCCTAATTATACCATATGTAGATACCTTTGTTTAGAAAGCAGAAAAACTTCCATCACGGCTAGTTTTACCAAAATGACAACATATTATTATAGAAGAATGTCTTTAACTAGTGGCTGGCAACTAAAGTAAAAAAAGATGTCAATATGCACCTCAATAATAGTTCCCAAATAATCCAGAACAGCTGCAATCTTCGCTTCAGCAGAATCAGTATATATCTGAATTTAAAGTGGCATTATTGTCAAAAAGTCGCACTGTAAGTCGGGTTCAAACATCAAAATGTTGAAAAAAGAGCAGAAAAACACTAGATGATGGCTGGACCGGGTGAATCACAAAGGTAGAAAATGTATGGACACATTTAAGTTGCTGAGAAGATATAAGACTTTGCCCCCTAGATGTGGGTAATTACACTTTACCCCCCATTGACACTATTCATCCATTAATAATTTTAAAACCATCAAGATAATCTAATTAAATGACTAAAATACCCTTAGCATTATATTTTAATTTTTCATGTATTTTGATGTTCAATAATTATAAAAATAATTAGGAAAAAATAAAGTAAAATAGCAAAATGATATCTTCGACTTTAGGAGTGAAAATGTGAGAAATATTGAATTAAATTATACCGACATTGCAATTTGCATAGGTTAAGCCAAATATTAGAAGTATAAAATATTAAGAAAAGTCAAAAAATCATAAAAATTTTATACAATATATATTGTCACACAATATCCTTGAAGAAAAATTTCAATAGAAAATAAGTCCATTAGAGAATTGTTCTACCAATATTTTTTTTGATTAATTTGGTTCTACCAATGTAGTCAAACATTCAAATTCAAAATAATATCAATGAAATCCAAAAATTTTAAAAAAAAAAAAAAGAAAAAAAATTTGACCAAGAAATATATTGAAATATTATAAAGTTTATTTTTCCTTATTTTTAAATGATTATCATATCACTAATCAAAATTTTAAATACATAAAAAATCAAAAGATATTATCAAGGGCATTGTAGCCAGTTAATTAGATTATTTTGATAGTTTTAAAATTGTTAATGGATGAATCGTGTCAACGGTGGGCAAAGTGTAATTACCCCCTAGTTCAGGGGGGCAAAGTGTTATTAACCCAACATATAAAAGTACAATTAACCTGTTTTTGAACATTTGTTAATCAAGATTTATTATCCTTCAATTGTTCCAAAAGGTTGAGCATGACAGTAGAGATGTACAAGTAAACTCCGAAACAAACAAGTATTTTCTAAAATGTGAAACTACTGTTTTTGTAACCCAAAGAACACCAGTATAGCTAAAGCTCATAGAAATTCTTAACTGAATGGTGCTATTGGCACAATCTATTTCATCACTGGCACCCCGTGATTTTCAAACTCATAAAAAGAAAATCACAAGCTTTCGTCACATATTAATTCCTCTTTTGCAAACAGTAGATAGAAAGGTAGAATTAATTTTTATGTGAATATGTTGGTCAAGCCTCATCCTAATTATTAGATAGGTCATTTTATAAAGGGCAAATTCCAGTTACACCCCTTGTGGTTTGACCATTTTCCTCATCACCTCCATATGATTTAAAAACCTACAAAAATCCCCACGTTTCTTGTATAAGTGTCCAACGGATAGAAAAGGCCTCTAGTAACAGGAATGTGACAGAGAACAACACGTGCACATTTCATTACTTGTTTGCAATTTTTTACGTCCTCTACAATTTCTTCCCAAATTGCCCCTTACTAAATAGTAATTCAATCATTGGATTATTTTGGGGGACAAAATAGAACTACACCAAAATTTGGGTCCAAAATTAAAAAACAAAAAAACCATATTCTTCCTCCCAGGCCTTCCTAACCAACCTACCACCACCACCTTGCACCACAGCCCCTTGCACCAACCATCATCTTCCTCCACCTCCCAACCAACCTACCACCGCCCTTGCACCACCAGCCACCACCTATTACACTTGCACCCCACCCACCAGATGATCCACCATACCAGATATGCCATCACAGCCCTTTTTTTCTAAATTTTTTTTGGGTAAATTTCAAATTTTTTTTCCTTTTATTCTCATCATAGTTTCCATTTCATCTAATGTTTTTCTGATATTTAGTACTTCTATTTCATATTGTTTCTGATAATTTTACCTTTACTATGATTTATTCTAATTTTTATTCTTAGTTTTTCCTTTTTCATTTTGTTAATGTTTATTAAATTTCTATTTTTCTTATTTTTTTTCATTTTGTTACTTTTCTGATTTTTATGGATTTCTTTTATTTTTAAAAGAAGAATATAACATTTAAAATAAAAGGAAAGACAAGGGTATAATTGGTCTTTTCAACAGTTGCGTTAGCTGAACTATTTTCCATCCATTGGACACTTAAACCAAAAGTAACACATATCCTAAATTATGTGTTAACAAGGACTCCCCAGCTGCAGCAAGGAGTCAACAAGCAAACAAGCAAGTGGGCCATCAAGAATTATGCAAGCAATAAAAGGAAGTCCAACGTGACAAGAAGGATTCTATGCGTGGAGCCCACAAGTTGATTATTAAAAGAAAAGCCCACATACTTCTATAAATAGCCCTTTTCCCTCATAAGTTAGTATTAGAGAATTAGGGAGAGAATTAGGCTTTAGATAATTTTGAGAGTAGCCGCTAGGGTTCTCTCTTGACAATTTTAATTGCTTTTCGCATTAATTTTTTTAGTACTTTTTAATTTTCGATTTCAAGAATTTGTTCGAGATTCATTACAATTCGTGCTTTCGGACTTGAGTACGCTTTTTTATCTATTAGTTAATTACTTTCACTTCAATTTTCGTTGTTTAATTATTTAATTGCTTTTTGCTTAGTTCAGTTAATTTTAATTTAGGATTAATTCTTAGTTTAATTTCGTTATTTATTTTAATTTGCTTTCGTTAGATTTTCAATTAATTCTAGTTAGGATTTCTATCAATTAATTATTTCATAGTTAAATTAGTTGGTCCTTTAATTCAAGCAAATTTATTTTCCTTAATCATCTAGGGTTAGTTTGTTAATTAATTTATTTTTATAAAAAAAAAATCCAAAAATAATTCTTTTCAATTTGAGATTATCTAAATAGTGATTGATACTAGGTATTCGGTAATTGACCAATTTGATCCTCGTGGGAACGATCCTTATTACCTATATACTACTACCCGACCCGTGCACTGACCGTGTGGAGGTGTGTGTTAGTACAAAGTTAATTTGTGAATTTAGGATTTGACACGTATCACTTATAAAAAGGTAGAAACCATTTTTTTAATAAATTAAAAAAAGTTACTTTTAAAAAAGTTGGTGTAGGGTTGTTTCTTAAAATATTTTAACTTTTCTAAACATAAAAACAAAATATTTTTCATTTTTTGTAAATAAATCCCTTTAAATTTTTATATTTTTTGTTTGTAAATTTCTTTAATTTTTTATATCTTTTGTTAGTAAATTCCTTTATTTTTTTTTTTACTTCAAAAAAAAAAAAACTATAAATAGATTTTGATTAGTTGAAGGACAATTTCTTAGTTTTCTTGTTGCATAACTCTTACTCAATTGTTGTTAGGTGCAATAAGTTATATAAAAATCGTTCAGATTGGAAAAAATAATAATTAGATAGGATCATCAGAATTATATATTGGTTACAATTAGGATCAAGAAAGCAAATTCTTTAAAAATATTGATTAGGATTAGAATTAGGTGTATCAAACAAAGCAAATTGTTTTAACATTTTGGTTAGGATTAGAATTCGGATCATGTTGAAATTACTTATATGGGATTGTCTTCTATGCAACAAATATTTTAAGCGAGGGCATATTAATCATCACAAAAAATGGAAGAACAACTTGCATGTATAGAATGGTATAGATAAATATAGTTAGATAAAGATTCTTGTCGTAGTTATTAACAAAGAAGAAAGTTGATGGAAAGTCACCATAAGATACTAACGCAGTAGAATACTATTAAAAGAAGAGGAAAAAAAAGAATTCAATACCTTATTAATGAGATTCTTCTCCAAAAATTTAAGTGACTCAGCTTCCTCTTTGGATTGACTGGACCTAATTTTGGATTTAACAATCTCCAACTACAGAATAGCAACAAAGTACAAGTATTCCTTCTTTAACCATTAGGATTCAAAAGCATTTATCATAAAATACCTTGCAACAAGCATGACTAATCTTACACAAGAATCAGTTACTTTTCAGAGAGTATCTTAGGAACATAATCTATTCCAATTTAGGGATGGGGAAACAATGGAACATAACTATGAGGTTAGGTCTCAAATCTATAAATGATAGAAGAAACAGGAAGGATACCTTATCTACTAGCGGTGTACATTCAGTGCATGGGGAACCGAAAAAAAGAGCAATGACATTGTAAACAAACTGCTGACCATACTAAACAAAGGGGAATAAAAGAATGAAATGTTAAGGAATGCGAAACACTTCTCATAGACAATCAAAAGGGCCAAGAGCAACATCCTATTCCCAAATCACTGAAATGTCAAATTTAACCAAAGAAAAGCCCGAGAATGTCAAAATTGACAAAAGATAAGTCCAAAAGTCAAATTTGAAGAGAGAGAGAGAGACAGAGAAGCCTGGTGTAAATGAAAATTCATGGAATTAGAACTTGGATCACCTCTCGAAATAAAGCATTAACATGTCTCATTTCCTTCTCACCCAAGTCCAAGAACACCTGAAACAAAGTAAATTGCAGTGACAGATAACATTAACATCGAATGCAACTACCTATTGGGCTAAAGGGTAAAAGCATCAACTACTAGATTTTGATATATCATCGTTAAGCAGATGAGTATTTGCAAAGCTAGATTAAAATTGGTGGGATGTCAGTACACAAACTAAAAATTGGGAATTCCAAGCTAGCTGAATGGTGCAGTCAGGTGAATGTTAAAATTAATGCTTATAATAACCCAGAAAGAAAAGTGAAACCAAATACCAAGAACATTCATCACAACATACTTATTCTTGTATTCAAATGCACAACACAAGCTCTTTAAATGGTCAATAAGTATTTCTAACTCAAGAAAGGACCAAAACAGAGCAACAAATTAATACCTGTTGTCGGCGCTTCACAGGCAACTCTGAAAGGACATCTTTTTTAAGTCTGCGAATCATCACTGTTGCTTTCATCAAATTGTGCAGCTCTTCATGATTACTTGCACCCTGATATACTCCAAATATGCCCTAGAATATCATCGAATTCTGTAAATTTATGAATTAGAGTTATAAAAGATGTGGACAAGATAAATATAACAAACACCAATAAAATATTTAACTTACACCCTTGCAGTACCGATTACCATATTCATGGACATTCTTATATACGCCAGGATACAAGGCTTCCAGCTGTCAAATACAGTTTTAGGAACCCAAAAAGCAGATGAAAGGAAAAAGCAAATTGCAATTGCAACGAGAAACAAAGTTCACATCTAAAACAATAAAAGAATTTACCTGTTTAAATAATTCAATTGGTCGTGATAAAGCAGGTGTTCCACTGAGCAAGAGCACATACTGAGCTTTCTACAAATCATCAGTATGTGTGTGAACAAGGGAGAAAGTGATGCAAGGTAAATTTATAAGATAAGTAGGATAAAGATAAAGAGGACAAGGATGGTATAAGATTCTAGGGATTGGGATGAGTTTTAATTAGACTAAGATCCTATTTTACAGCTATATTCCTAAATATAATTGTGTTTATAATATTCATGTAATCCAGTTTTTGACATCTGTTTAAGCTCTCTTCAAGTATAACTTTGAGCCTAATTAGCTTCCATTTCAATGTTTTTCCTCGTTTATCAAAATAATTTTCCTATTTTTTGCGTTTCTGCAGTGCCGGTTTTGTTATTCGGTGTCATGGAGTAGATTTCACTACCCCACCTGTCTCTGACATATAACCTGAGAAAAACTGAAATTCGATAGCGTAATTGCATAGTTCTACATCCTAATTCTGATGCTATCAGTTCGAACTATTGAACCTTGAAAGATGAGTTGTCATGTATTGTTGATGATGAAAACACTTACGGAAGATCATGTTGGAAAGGTTTTACAAGCACTAAACTTGGTGAAAATGCAAGGTTTTTCCTACAACACATTTGTATGTTACATGATTTAGGTAAAGACTTAATCTCCTTTTGATATGAGCAAAGGAATTTTCTGTGGATAAGAATTCTTGCGGAAATTCAATTCTATGTGACATGAGAAGATGCAAAAGATAGATAGCGTGGGAAGGCTTGGCTATAATCAAGGAAATCTCAAATCAAATAAAACAAAAAATTTAAGGACAAGTTTTTTGCCAACACAAGGACTGAAGCAAGATAAATTCTCTCAGATATGTAGGACAAGGATAAAGAGGAAAATGATGGAATTAGATTAGAACTCTAGGGATCAGGATGACATTTTAATTAGATTATGATTTTTATAGCCATATACCTATAAATAATCATGTTTAGCATGTATTGTAATTGAATTTTTGACACTGGCTGAATATACATTTTATCTTTTGAGTTCTTCAAGTAGAACTCTTGGGCTGTTAGCTAAATAGCTCTCCTTTCTAGGTTTTTCCTGGTCTTGCCTAACAACTGACCAACCAATCTCCGAGATCAAAGTAAATTTCCTATATCATGCGCTTATTCCGGTGTAAAAAATATAGAAAAAGAGATGTTCTTCTACAGCATTAGCAAGAAATTTCTTACAGAAAATGACTTCTAATGCTCCAAATGACGGCCTTTGATGATTGTTTATTATTCTCCATCTTTTCATAAAGTGCATAGTCCTATTTCATAGCCACAACTGCTACCTCATCTAACTTGCCTATTTATTCCGTCTTATCTATGTGTGTGTGAGAGGGAGAGACCTGTAATATGGGAAGCGTAGCATTTGTCCTTTTCGCTTGGCCATTTTTCAAGAAATGTGACTCATCTGCAATAACTACCTGTATAAACAAATTATCGGTGAGTAACAGAGAAGAAATACTAGTCACGAATGATGTAACAAAGAGAAACATATTGTTTCAAAAAGTCTGGAAAAGAATGTTTAAGTAGATTAATGAGCTTAAGATTGTCGATTTATTGCTAAGACAATCCAAGAATACTTACCAGAATGTCAATGTCAACTTGAACTTGAATAGACAGTATTAGAAAATTTAGATTTATGCCAAAGACATGAACCCAGTAATCATTCATTTGCTAAGGAGGTTTGTGATAGACTTGGAATCCATCAAAGGAGATACTTTTGTTCAGTGCTCATTGAAATGGGAAAAATGCTAGAGCACCGGAGGACACATATAATGAGGCACTATAATGCTTGTGAGTTCGGCATCGACAAATGTTCATATCAGAAGATGGACAAATGAAAGAAATCACGAGTGAATCTAGTGAGCGTCCCATCCCACTAGTGCAGCTAACAAGCGAATTTCCAGCTCCTTTTATATATTTTTTTATTTGATTACTATGAATTAACTAACAGCCTATGTTACAAGGACTCAGATACGAGTGTCAGGTACAGGTACATGTCTGCGTGTCAGATTTGTCATTTTCATAAATTGAGGAGATAAGGATATTCTGAAAGAGTTCGATACGCATACCAGGGGTGCATCTTGTATGCTTGTATATGTTAGTGTAGTAGTAATGCAATTTAATGATATAAACCAATCTACATTATTTAACAACTCATTTTTCAAAAAATAAATATGTTTGTGTGCATAACATTAAATAATAGTGGTGCAGAGAGAAAAAGAAGATAAAAGAAGTATATAACTATAATAAGATTTAGTGATTTGATAAATAATTCCATATGTTTCTCCCTCCTATTTAATCTTCCTCTGTATCTTATTGGTCCTTTCACATTTGCAATGGAGTCCATAGCCTCCATGTTGAAATCAATATAATTTTTTGGCTTGGTAAAAAGTCAAAATATCCAATTGAAAGTTGACCATACAAACAAAGTTCCCACACCCACACCCATGTCAACACGGCGAGACACGGCTACTTTAGAGGTGAGAGTCCATGCAACATAGCTAATAGTGAAACCTAAGCTAACACACCAAAATTGTTGCCAGCAGATAATACTTCTTTGCTGTGAGAAAAGAAAAAACAATTTATGAAGAAGAGATACAACTACAAGTACGAAAAATCTTAAAATGATGCATAAGTTAGATAAGCATTCCAAGCAATTAAGTACCTTAAGATAAGCATTCCAAGCAATTAGTACCTTAATCCCAAAAGTATCAGCTACCTTTTGCACCCTCTTAGTTATAACTAAGTAGTGACAATTGGTTTTTCCATTTTTTTTTTTTTCATATTGACAGTCGAATCTTACATAAAAAATAAAAATAAAAAATGATTAAGGACCTTTTCTCCTTTCTTATTCATTTTCTTTTTCCTTCTTTTTTATATTTCTTCTGCATCCAAATTCTCCTTAAGCCTCTAATAAACTTAGCCGCCACCACCCTGTCTAAAAATGCAGGAGCTCCTTTACTACTGCCAACACCCTTCCCTTGCTTCCCCTCCTTGGCACAAAATATGAATATTGTTAAAGAACATGGCTTCCATCTCAAAATCAATTGGCAATAAGTAGAGTGACCCATGCGCTTTATTAGTTATTTTGGGAATCCTTGGGCAACCAATGTGGAACATTTATTTTGTCCTTTGACACCCCTCTCATACATGACCCGGGTTAATTGAGAACCCAAGACATGAGTTGATTGGGTTGGTTGAGAGCCCGCCAAGAGTTGGAATGAAGCTAGAGAGAACCCAGACACGTGTGGAGCTGTGGGGCTTTGCGAGTAAAACCCAAGGCCCAACCCTATTACCATGGCAAAGAACACAGGATTCCATCTAAAACTAATTAGCAATGATGAGTGCTGCGGCCATGAAGCTTATTAGTTAGTCCAGGATCTTCAGGCTATGGGATATTTATACTTAACGCCCCCTGTCACACATGAGCCTGAATTAATTGAGAACCTGTGATTTGGGTTGGTTGAGTGCCCAGCTATAGAGCCCAATGAAAGGGGCTAGAGTGAACCTGTGACTTGGTTCGGTTGAGCTCCCTGTAGTTGAAAGAGCCCATTGGAATGGGCTAGACAGAACCAAGGCACATATGGATGAGAGAAAATTTGAGGCGAGCTCTAATATGATGCTTTTTAGCCCATTCCACACATGCCTTGGGTTCTTTCTATCCCATTCCAACTAGTTCTTTCAGTCCCTAGGAGCTCAAACAACTCAAGTCAGTTCTCTCTAGCCCCTTTCTTATTCATCAGGTTCTAGCCTCGATGCTCAACCAACCCAAATCATGAGTTCTCAACTAGCCTAGATCACGTGTAAGAAGGGTATTAAATATATATATCCCACATTGGTTACCCTAAAGATCCTGGACTAATTAACAAGTTTCATGAGCCACGTCACTCATTGCCAATTAGTTTTGAAATGGAACCCCATGTTCTTTAACAAATATAAACCAGCAAGTAGAGATATAAAAATGAAGCTATTAGTGTTCTGTCAGATATTTTGGTAAGTTTTTTGAGATTTTCAAGATTGATGAGATTGGAATTACGAGCAAGAGGCTATGGAACCATTATGATAATGAAAATATGGAGTTAGACTTTAATAAGGTAAAGGTGGTGGACAAACCGGCACTATAGACAGCGGTTACAAGGCTTTTACAAGACGAGCTTAGTGATCCAACAATAAAATGGAATAGACATAAGAAATAGGGCAGATTAATGCATCCAATTGCAGTCTCAGTGGTCAGGTTGATATAGGCAGCACTCCTAGGGTTTCTAGAAGGAGAAAGGAGCACGAAGAAGAAGTAAAAGAATAAAATAAGGGTACAATTAATTTGAAATTATTGACTCTTAATTTTGACTGTCAAGATTAACAGGAAATGACATGGTTAACCTTGATGTACATGTTTTGTACTAAGGTACTAATGCGACAAGACTCAAGACCTGAATCCAAAGGTATAAGTTTTTGTCAAAGGAATTAGCTGGAATCAAATGCTAGCAGATTTTGTGCAAAGGAATTAGCTGGCAATTAAGGCCAGCAGATTTTATGCCTTGTTTTATGCTTTTTACAGCTTTGATAGCTTATTTTCTGCATTCATTTTCTGCACTTAAATATAAGACAGATTTGTATATATATGGTAGCATTTATATTCTTTCCTTGTATTAGGATATGCTAGCTGTATGACAGATTTGTATATGATAGTTTAGCTAATTTAGGGGCTGATTATTAGCTTATCAGCTTGTATTTCTTATAGATATGTATAATAAGAATTCTCCTCTAGAGGAGGGCAGATTGTTTTGTTCAAAATCTCTTAGATTGTCATAGTATCAAAGCAAGGTTTCTAAGATCTCTGTTTTCCTTGTTTCAATTCTCAATCCTAGTAGAGTCCCTTGTCCTTGTTTATTCTTAATCAAGTTCTCTCGGCATCATGGCCACAGACAAGTATGAGTCTGTCTTGATTCGTTTTAATGGTAAAAACTACTCAGCTTGGGCATTTCACTTCAAAATTTTTGTCAAAGGGAAAGATTTATGGGGACATATTGATGGCAGCAAACCTGCTCCAGACAAAGACAAAGAGAAGGATGAGCATGCCAAGTGGGAGGTCAAGGATGCTCAAATCATGGCATGGATTCTGGGATCTGTGGATCCGAATATCATCTTGAATCTCCAACCCTTTAAGACTGCAGCTGAAATGTGGAATTATTTGAAGAAACTCTACAGCCAACACAACACTGCTCCTCAGTCCTAATAGGTTTCTGATTTTTAATCTAGTTTTATGAAAGTTTGGGCTGAATATACTGATATGTCTCTTATACACATCTTATAAGCTAGTTCTGTTCAATTGGTCCATGAAACTACTAAAAGGATATACACATCTAGATGTGTATAAGAGACAGGTATAACTAAACCCTCTAGATGTGTATAAGAGACAGGAACAGGTTCCTTGAGGCATCCCATCACTCAATGCTTTGTTTCGTGAGGAGCAGCGAATTCTCACCCAATCCACCATGGAACAACAAAGATCTACTTCAGTTCCAATGGCTTATGTAGCACAAGGCAAGCCAAAAGGTAGAGACTTGAGCACTATTCAATCTGGCCGGTGTCCGTTGGTTCTTCTAGTACTGGTAATTCTGCGAACATAGCACAGAGTGCTTGTACTACTGTGCTCCACCTGTACCTCCTGAATTGATTCAACACATGATCATTTCTGCATTCTCTGCCTAGGGACTCTCAGGTAACCCTTTCTACATGATCAATCAACTTTATTGCTGGAGAGAGAGGGTCTTCAGACGGTTTATACACATCTAGATGTGTATAAGAGACAGTAAAGAAATACACTGAAATCTTAAGATCTATACAGCTGATGGGAACCCTTTACCTATCACAGCCACTGGTGACATTTCTCCTTCTCTAACTAACGCTTTTGTCTCTCCTAGCCTTACAAATAATCTTATTTCTATTGGTCAGTTGGTTGACGAAATTATAAAGTAGAATTTTCTAAATCTGGTTGTATTGTGCAGGATCAACAATCAGGGAAGATGATTGCAAGGGGGCCTAAAGTAGGACGTCTTTTCCCTCTTCCATTTCCTATGTCTCCATGTTTCTCTTTGCCATCCTATCACTTGTAATTCTACTCGGGTTGATTACCGAGCATGGCATAAACGTCTTGGACATCCAAACTCTAATGTACTCCATGTTTTATTAAATTCTGGTTTACTAGGGAATAAAGAGTCACCATCTCTTCATGCTGTTCAATTTGATTGCAATTCTTGTAAGCTTGGCAAAAGTAAAACTTTACCATTTCCCACTCACACACCAAATGTAGTTCAGTCTTTTGATTTGATACATAGTGATGTGTGGGTATGGCACCGATTACTTCTCATGCTAATTACAAGTACTTTGTCACTTTTATTGATGATTATAGTCGTTTCACATGGATCTATTTTCTCCATTCTAAAGATGAAGTATTTTCTGTTTTTAAGCTTTTCTATGCACATATTCAAAACCAATTTTCTGCGCAAATCAAAATTCTTCGCTCTGACAATGGGGGTGAGTACATGTCTAATTCTTTCCCGGAGTTCCTACAAACTAATGGCATAATTTCTCAGCGATCTTGTAACCCATTAGCCTTCAACCCCACAACAAAATGGGGTGGCGGAGAGAAAGAATCGCCATCTTCTTGATGTTGTTCGCACCCTTTTACTAGAGTCATTTGTGCCATCTCGATATAAGTGTGAACCTCTATCCACTGCTGTACACCTCATTAACAGGTTGCCTTCTTCCTCATTGAACCATGTCTCTCCTTTCACTCGATTATTTGGTCGCACTCCAAATTATTAATATTTTCGTACCTTTGGTTGTGTGTGTTTTGTACATCTTCCAGCCCATGAACGCACAAAACTCACACCTCAATCAGTTCAATGTGCATTTCTAGGGTGTATAAGATACAAAAAGGTGGGATGTGATAGCAGTTTTATTAAATTCCAAGGAGGTTGCAGGGAATAAAAGGGGAGACAGCGACGCAAGTCCAACACATTAGATCAGACTTCTACATCTCACAGGCCCCCTCCAACTCATTCCTTACACATCTAGATGTGTATAAGAGCCACATCTTGCTCCTCTTAGACGCAGTACTCGGGTTCATAAACCACCAGATAGGTATGGCTTCACCCCTCCTCTCTCTTTGGCAGCTACCTTGTCACCTATTCCTATTCCTATTCCCTCCTCATATAAACAGGCCATGGAGCATGAGTGTTGGCGACAAGCTATTGACGCAGAATTTCTGGCACTTGAAGAAAATCAGACTTGGGATGTTGTTTCATGTCCCCCCTGATTTTGGTCTCTACATCAAATGGATGTTAAGAATGCATTCTTACATGGTGATCTAAAAGAGGAAGTTTACATAAAACTTCCACATGGTATGCCTGCCAAAGAGAGAGGCTGTCTGTTATACACATCTGATGTGTATAAGAGACAGGGTGAGTCAAAGGATCTAAACTTTTCGAACCAAAGCCTGTCTTCTAGATCATTTACTCAAAGCCAGTATGATTCCTCACTTTTTCTTCAACGGACATCTAAGGGTTTAGTTATACTTCTTGTTTATGTGGATGACATAGTTATCACTGGTTCTGACAAGGATGGCATCTCTCAAATTCAAAATTTGTTGCACTCTTCTTTCCACATGAAAGACCTTGGGCAGCTCACTTACTTCTTGGGGTTAGAGGTGCATCATCGGCCTCAAGGTATTTTTTTAAATCAACAAAAGTATATTCAGGATCTGGTTGACGTAGCTGGCCTCACCAACACTACATCTGTTGACACTCCTATGGAAATTTACTTTAATGTGAAATATCGACGTGACGAAGGAGAACTTCTTGAGGATCCTACTTTCTATCGAAAGTTGGTTGGTAGTCTTATCTATCTAACCATCACCCGGCCAGACATCTCTTATGCTGTCCACATCGTTAGTAAGTTTATGCAAGCTCCACGACATCTCCATCTATCAGCAGTCCGTTGCATCATCAAGTACATTCATGGTACTCCTAGCCGTGGGTTATTCTTTCCTAGTGGTTCTACTCTCCAGCTCCAAGCCTACAGTGATGCAGATTGGGCAGGGTGTCCAGACACAAGGAAATCTACTACTGGATGGTGTATGTTTCTTGGTGATGCTCTTGTCTCTTGGAAATGTAAGAAACAAGACTCCGTTTCCAAGTCTTCTATGTGTATACGCACTAATTGCAGCCAACCCAGTCTATCACGAAAGGACGAAGCACATAGAGGTGGACTGTCATTCCATCCGGAAGGCATATGATCATCAAGTTAAAACTCTGCCATCATAGCTGTCATCTTTAGAATGGAGAAAATTCACCAAATCTATGACACGTCAGCGCCATAATTTCCTTGTTAGCAAATTGATGCTTGTAGATTTACCCGCATCAATTTGAGGGGGGATGTCAAAGGAATTAGCTGGAATCAAATGCTAGCAGATTTTGTGCAAAGGAATTAGCTGGCAATTAAGGCCAGCAGATTTTATGCCTTGTTTTATGCTTTTACAGCTTTGATAGCTTATTTTCTGCATTCATTTTCTGCACTTAAATATAAGACAGATTTGTATATATATGGTAGCATTTATATTCTTTCCTTGTATTAGGATATGCTAGCTGTATGACAGATTTGTATATGATAGTTTAGCTAATTTAGGGGTTGATTATTAGCTTATCAGCTTGTATTTCTTGGCTATTCTATATATAATAAGAATTCTCCTCCAGAGGAGGGCAGATTGTTTTGTTCAAAATCTCTTAGATTGTCAGTTTTAACTCAGGAGGAAAAATCTACATGTGTGAAGCACAAGATACTAACAAGAGAGAGACTTACTCTTACAGAAGTAAAATGTAATTATTTGAGAAAAATAACAAAAAAAAACTTCGCAAACCCATCAGATCTAAGATATCTACTGCAACTCAAAATGTGAGAAGAATTGTTAATGCCAAAGCAAAAGCTTTCATTAAAGTCATATCTATTTGATCAAAATATAGCTTCAAAGTATCAACAGTACTAACCTTAAACTCTGAATCCATCAGTATTCCCTGAAACTTGGGGACAAGGTCGTAGGATATGATGTTAAATACACCATCAAGTTGGATAGTCCTCTTAGTGTTCGATGCCAATATATTAAATCCGGCCCTGTTTGACCCACAGCATTGAGATAAAACCACCTGTTCATGAACCTCTTCATCAGAACTTAAATCATGTATAGTTGTGGCATGAAAATCAACATTGGGAATACAGTTCAAGAAGTTTGAAATTGAAAAGTTCATTAATCTAACTTATAGAGTGTCAAATGAAATGAAAAAAGACTTCCATGAATCTTTGAATAAAATGCTCTTCTTGTAATTGATCTGGATACGTTTCAAGAAACAAAAAAGGGCAAATTACCTTACAACCCCCTACACTTATAATTTTGTATACTTCTAACAAACAAACTATTAAAAATATCAATTTACACACTAGACTTCTTCAACTGTATGCTTTTGGTTATTCTACGAAAATCCACCATCAAGCCTAACATTGAGGGACAAATTTGCCATTCCTATTTTATTTTCAATTTTATTTTGTTTTCGTCGTCCCCAAAAACACAAACTACACACACTAAAATCAAACAAACACAATACACACCAAATCACACAATGCCCCCTTTTATTCCCTGCAACCTCCTCCCCTTCCCACCCTTCCTGCCAGCCCCACCCCTCCCTCCAACCCCCAACTCATTCAACTAACAAATCTAAAACCTAAATTTAATAATTTAAAAAAAAAAAAAATCAATTCAATAACCTCCATTTCAATCCGGGCTCTATTTGTAAAGTCCATTAATCAAAGCCCAAAGATATATGAATTAGCCCACACTCGACTGGCCAAGGAGACAAAGGACCCTGCATCTTATTTATCTCTCCCATATTTTATTTGTATCAGATTCACGATGAAATTTATTAAGATTGGCCTGCTACTTGGTATCTTGTATAAAGAAATACTATTTAATTCAAGGCCGCCACCGCTACCGCCCTTCTCTTCTAATTACTAGTATACCTATCTCCACCTTGTTCTTATCCAGCCGTCACCGTCACAATATAACTGTGCATGTTTTACTATTATTAAACTCAAAAAATTATAGTATTAAGTTTAAACAAAATCAATCTTTTTCTAATTACAATTACTCATAAAATATTTATTACAATTGCTACAGTTCTTTCTACCCCATGTTAGTAATATCAAAGATGATAGAAAACATCAAAAATTATATTCCAATGTCATATTGTCAACCATAACACCAAAAATGTAACGGAAGATGCCTTTTCTCATGTAAAATGTAAATGTTTTCTCATGCAAAATCTAAGTCCAGCAGCACAAAAAACTGATGAAGCAAATGCTTAATGTGTTGTCACACCCTCACAGTTATCATATGCAGCTTTATTATGAACTAACGTGAAGATTTCTGTAGGCTAATACATTAAATAAACTACCAGCACAAGCACATATTTTGAGCTTGTATAAGAATAAAACAGCATCAAAACTTCATAAAAGTATATAACTTACAAGTATATCTGAGGAAGGTACATTCAGCCATTCTTGGACCATCTACAGAAATACCATAAAGATGAACATGAAACATGATATATAAGATAAATTCAGCAAAAACATAACCTTACAGAAGCCCAATGAAGCCTCAGAGATGATGGTGTGAGAACAAGAACTGGCCATGCTTCGCGAATGCATGAGACAACATGACCAGGCAATAGCCTAAATAAATAGAATAATAACTGGCCATGCGTCAGTCAAAGTGTTTGAGAACATAAAACTACCAAATAGGAGGTTAAACCATGAGAGTGTTTGCCACTAGTGGGATTGTTGGCCGGTCTTAAGGACCCAAATGAATAAAAGAACCAACACCTAAAAAACTGTCTCCAAGATCCGCGTCTAATAAAGTCTAGCTTTAACAGCTCAAGCATTAATAATTCAGCAAGGGCATTGGAGGTTTTTGGTTTGGAATTAGAAAACAGTCTACCTGAATAGTTTTTCCAAGGCCCATCTCATCAGCCAGGAGAGCACGCCCACCATGTTGCAACACAAATCTGCAGAAAAATGGAATCCCCAGTATTTGGGAACACAAAACAAGATGACTAGTGATAAACCTTATCAAATTACTCAACATGTAAAACTCATAAATATCGACAGCCATGTTCGATATACCTAACACCATCACGCTGGAAAGGCAGAAGCCTCGATTCAATATATTACAAATTACAGGAATGAAGTCATACCGATCTGGTAAAAGAATAAGAAAAGCACTTGACTTACATTATGACCACAAGAAACTGACAGAGCTTATTAAGGCATCATTTAAAATGCACCCAAGTAAAGAAATGGAGAAGAGATAAAACTTATTGAAACACCACGACATAGAGCGCCTAATATTTGCATGAACATTTTAAAGATTCTTATCTCCACTTAAATTGTCTTGCCTTTTTTTAACTTATTTATTTCCTTAAGTGTTATAACACACACACACACACAAGAAAAAAGCATGTGCTTCACATGTAATACTCCTGTTTTGTTGGACTTTTTCATTTTTTAAAAAATAAATAAATAATCACTAAATGACAAGAGAGTGTAAAGTGTAAATATTTTATTTGTTGAATTTTTTTTTTTATACAGAAGGCATATATTTTAAAATATATATTTAATATCTTTGCTCTTTTCATCATAATTATTTCACCTTTCTTTTTTTAATTTTTTTCACTACTGTGCATTGTTATTTGTTACAACATTATACATTCATTCCATTTCTTCTCAAATAATTAAATAAACTTTCTCTTTTATGCGAACAACATATGAATTTCTTTTTCATACAGTATATGATATTATTTGCATTTTATTTCTATTTCTCTTCTATATGCTTCGATAATGAATTCTTATTGCGACACCACCAATTACTTAATCAGTTAAAAATAAAGATATTTTCTATAATATTGTACATTTTAAATATATTTGCATATGCTTTGTCATTATTAGAAGACAAAATCACTATCAAGTAGTAAATATCATTTTATAGATGAAGTATTGATATTCTTTGATTAGCAAAAAATATTTACATGAAATCAAACCATACATGGATAAAAATTACAAAAATTAATTATAATTACTAAAAATAAGAAAAAATGAATTTGATTAAAATGTAAAGAACGAATACATCAAGGAAATTATTACAAAATTTAAAATCTAATTAAGCTAATATATTCTCTATATTATTATTGATAGGTTCACATAGTATATTAAAATTAAACCAAGCCTTAATCTCACTAAGTAGGGTCAGCTACATGAATCCTGCTACGCCATTACACTTTGTCGTGGACCATATCCTCCTCAATTCTTAGATGGGCTATATCTTTTTTAGAAGTTACCCACCAAGTCATTTTCGGTCTTCCCCTACCCCTTTTATGTTGACTACTCTCTCTAAAATCTATTTGTCTGACAGGCACTTCTACTAGTCGTCTTAGCACATGACCTAACCACCTTAAACGTGTTTCTCTCATCTTCTCATCAATAGATGCTACTCCAATCTTCTCACGAATATGCTCATTGCGTATCTTGTCCATCCTAGTGTACCCACACATCTATCCTAACATTCGCATTTCTACTACTCTCATCTTTTGCTCATATGTGTAATTCACTGCCCAACACTCAGACCCATAAAGCATCGCTGGCCTAATTGCCGTTCAATAGAATTTACCCTTAAGTCGTAAAGGAATTTTGCGGTATAAAAATTATCATATAATATTCCCGATGCCATTCTCCATTTAGTCCAACCCGCTTGTTTCCGTTGTGTAGCATCTCGATCTATACCACCATCACTCTGAAAAACTGATCCTAAATACTTAAAATTTTCACTTATGGGTATGTCTTGATCTTCGATACTAACATCTATTCTATTCCTACATGCACCCTTGCTAACTTAAATTTCATATATTCTGTTTTTGATTTACTAATTCTAAACCCTTTTGTCTCAAATGTCTTTCTCCAAACCTCAAGTTTATTATTAACCCCATCTTTTGTTTCATCTATTAATACAATGTCATCTGCAAATAACATACACCATGGTGTAAACCTAGAGATGAACTTTGGTGTAAACCCATATTTATAGGGAATTCTCATGTCAACCCTCCTGGTGTTCTCACACTTGTAACCACATCCTTATACATCTCCTTTATTGATTCTATATATACTACTCTAACTTCTCTTTTTTCTAAAACTCGCCACATAACTTCTCTAGGTTATAAGACTCTATTATATGCATTTTCAAGATCAATAAAAATCAAATGTAAATCATTTTCCTTATCCCGGTATCTCTCAGTAAGTCTCCTTAAGAGATATATGGCTTCAGTAGTCGATCTCCCTGGCATGAAACCAAACTAATTATTTGACACTTTAGTCTCGTTTCTTAACCTTTTTTCTATCACTCTCTCCCAAAGTTTCATCGTATGACTCATTAACTTAATACCTCTATAATTTACACAATTTTGTATATCCCTTTTATTTTTTAATATGGGTATGAAACTACTCATCTTCTATTGGTTACGCATCTTTCTACTTTTCAATATTTTATTGAAAAGATTGGTAAGCCATCTTATGCCCGTCTTTCCTAAGCATTTCCATACCTCGATTGGAATATCATTAGGGCCAACTGTTTTTCCTTTCTTCATCTCCTTCAAAGCCTCCTCCATCTCTGATTCCTGAATCCTTCGATGATACATTACCTTTCCATACTACTCAGACTTAGCTATAGAAATAACTCTCCTAAAATGATATCATCTCCATTCCCTTTACTGAATAGATGATGGAAGTATCTCTCCCACCTTTCCTTAATTTCCTCATCTCTTACTAGCACCTTATTATTTTCATCCTTGATGCACTTGACTTGGGTTAAGTCCTTCATCCTATGGGCTCTTGCTTTAGCAATTTTATAAATATCTCGCTTCCCCTCCTTAGATTATAATTTTTGGTAAAAATCTTCAAAAGCCCTATCCCTCACTTCCCTTATAGCCTTTTTTACCTCCTTTTTAGCAAGCTTATATTTCTCAATATTTCCGTCACTTCTACGACTATAAAGAGCCTTATAGTTAGCCCTCTTAACTTTGATTTTATCTTTTATACCTTCATCCCACCACCAAAATTTCTTGATCATTGGGGCATAACCTGTTAACTCTCCAAGTATCTTCTTAGCCACTGTTCTCACTCTAGTTGCCATGTCATTTCACAAAGTCTCAGATTCTCCTTGTAAGTCCCAAATACTTTGCATGACCTAACAAATCTTCCTTAAAAATTTCTTCTTTTTCCTTCTTTAAATTCCTCCATTTAATTCTAGGTGATCTAGGTAGGTTCCTTCGCCTAATGTGATGTTTAAGTCTCAAGTCCACCACCAAAAGCCTATGTTGTGAGGTTAAACTTTATCCAAGTATGATTTTACAATCTCTACAAACCCTTCTACCTCTCTTTCTTGTGAGGAGAAAGTCAATCTGTGACTTTGTATATTAAAATTATTATAAAAAATTAAAATAATAAATTATTCTTTTATGTTGCTCTGAAATGCACCACATGTCAATAAAAACAATCCTTTATCTTACTATAAAATACACGCAAAGCTAATGAAAGAACATATAATTCTAAAGATATCAAAAATTACACGTTACTTTAATTGGGATGTTACATAAATTTCTTATCACAATTAATTATTGTTAACATAATGTGTAAATGTGTATACATATAGTGAATATATTGGTATTTTTTTTATATTTCTAAAACTTATGGGACAATATTTGTTTTAGTATTCTATCGAAACTTTGAAATTTGAACTCTTCATTCATATTGATGGCACAAAATGTGGTTATTTTCGATCCAAAATAATTTCTGCTTCTTTTTTAGGTTCCCAAATTATAATTTGTTATAACGAAACCACCAATTACTTGATCATTTAAAAACAAAGATTTTTTTCCATAATATTGAACTTTTTAGATTTATCTATACTATATATTCTTTATCAAAATCATTATCAAGTATCAAACATCATTTTATAGATAAAGCGTGTTAAAATTCTTTTATTAAGGAAAATATTTACATGAGTATATAGTTATAACTACAAAATGATTAATTAAAATTTCAAAAAATAAGAAAAAATAAACCATATAAATAACAAAGACATCAAGCTAAATACATTAAACTAATATATTCTCTATAATATGGATAGGTACGTAATATATTAAAATCATTATCAAAAGATAACAATAAAAGGTTGTTCTTTTATCTTGCTTTAAATGTCCACTAGAAACATTAATGAAAAAAAATCTTTTATCTTACTCTAAAATACACGAAACTATACTAAAAATATGTAGTTCTAAATACATGCAAGATAACACATAGTTTTTATATAATCACTATTGCAATTAATTTTTTAACATATTGTATAAATTATGTATCAAAATGGAAAATATATTGGAATTGTTCCATGTTTCATAACCTTATGATAACATTCACTTCAGGACTTCATTGATATTCTAAATACTTCCATTCATCATGAACGATATCAAACGTGTTTAGTTTCGAATTATATTTTGATATAGTATTTTACAATGAAATTAAAATTTGCATTTATGAAATATATAAAAAATTAAAGCTAATAAAACTGTGTGAATTTTATTTTTATTTTTTTGCATACTTTTTTTATTAATGCTTTGTATTGTTTACCAAGATATTTAATCCAGATTTTTATTGTTTCGTTAAATAGTGTAAAAATTGCATTGTAGTTTCCAAAGTTGACGTGTAACATATTTCTACAATTCTTTTAGAATATTTAATAGTATGATTTTATTTACATAATCTATGTTGTTTTTTACATTAGAGTACTTAATACTATGATTTATTTGCATAATATGTATTGTTTCTATATTAATTACTTATTTAAGTTTCTATATTAGCATCACAAATTATGCGTAGAATTCTTTTATATGTTACAGCGATTATTTTGAAATATTTTAGACATTGCATCGTATCATGGGTTGAGTTTATTTTCTTTCTCATCAATAATTACTTAAACTAAAATTTTACAAAATGATATTCTTAAAGATAGTTTGTAATCAAGTATTACTATTAATTAAAGATACATAAAATTAACAAATACTTTTATTTTAATTAAAATTGTGAGTTTTCTATTTCGCACCGAACTTTAGTTTCGTTGCTTGGTTAATTTTTTTTTTCTTCATGTAGGGAACGGAAAAATAAATCTAAATTAATTGTAATAAAAATTTAAATGATATAAGAAAAATAGTGGTATATACTCCATTATTTTTTCACTTTTATAAATCTTAAATTTTTACTTGTACGATTATTAATTTTGTGATTTTTAAACGGGAGGAAAACTTTGATGTTAAAAAAGCGAAGGTAAGCTTAAAGTGAAAAAAACAAACTATTAACACTAATACATTTGAAAGTCGAATTAACAATTTAACTTACCTGTTACGATGAACAACTTAGTTATTATACATATCCTAAACCACAACAACTTCATGTTGTAACCAAAATAAATACATGATTAATCACAGTATAATAGAGCCAAAAGTTTTATAAGTTTACTCAAGATAGTTATAGATGCTATTGGTATATGGAAATATATAAATTGAGTGTAATTAACTAACATGCAAGAGCGTATAAACAGTTAGAGAAAAGAAAATAATTATTTGTTAATTAATAATATATAAAATATTTAAAAAAGACTTTTTTATTAGCAATAAAAATAAAATGATTTCAATATATATAACAGTTATAAAATAATAATTTATTTACTGTGTTTTTTGCTCAAGGATATATATTTTTCTACTCTTGAAAATTTTTACCTTCTTATTATGTATTTATGCCAAAATTTCATACTAACATAAGTAAGAAAAAACTTGAATATAATAATAGTTATAAAAACTACTTTTATTTTATTTTTGATCAAATACAAATTATTTTTATACAAATAAAATTTTTACCATCTTAATACATTTATGCCCAAATTTTCATAAAAATCTAAAGAATTATATTATAGCAGTTTAAAATATATATATATATATATATATATATATAAATAAATAATGTAGTATTATAAAAGATAGATAATCTTATTATACTTTATGAAGGACATGACATGCCTATTTAATTAAGGGTGTATTATATGAAAAAAAAAATATTTCCTAAAAAAATAGTTAGTTAGATTAGAAGATAAGTAATTTAATTATTTTTTTTCTATGAATTATATTTCATAGAGGCCGGGTATTTTAGGCATTACAAAAAAGGGGAGAAACAACTCGCATTTTTGTGATATATAGGTTATAGATATATAAGCCACCCTTGTCTTTCTTCTTCACAAGGTAGAAGCAAATATTCAGAAGCCACTTTTGTTACCATTTCTTTATTTATGTCAAAAACAACCTGGAAACATTTTTTTTTCATTCTTTTCCAAAGAGGTCAGGTCCAACACCCTTAACCACACAAGCCAGGGTTCTAGAGGCACATGCGGTATAAGCTCTCACTATGTTGAAGCTGAGCCTTCCCAGCAATAGCGAATGGTTTAGGTAAGGCTGCCGGCTGCCAACCTACTACAGCAACTTGTAGGGATTAGTGTGTGATACTGCAATCCACAAATGTGACACATGGGACTCATCCAATGGAGCTCCAGAACAAAGGAAGCTACACATCCAACAACCCTCAGTAAATACTACTCTTGACGAATAGAATGTGCACAATAAACCATGTTGTAGTCTGCAGTGTTTATTTGGAGGTTAGAAAGTGCAATAGTGGTCAAGGGTGCGTTTGTACTTGCCTGCAAGACAAGTTTATGGCTCTTATTTGGTCTTTGTTCTATAGCTGAAGTTCAGCATTAGAGTTCCATCTGACAAACAAAATATCTTCTTTCGTTTTCCATCTCCTCTCTTCTCCCAACTAATCCCTTACCAAGCAAATAAATGTAATAGCCACAAATCTGAAATTTCAATCACTATATGTACCATTGATGAATACATGCTTTTCCATTTAAGGTTTCAATAGATCCCCATCATTTCACTCATCTCTTCTCCTAACAGTACTCACTTTAAGAAAGAGCTATTGCATGATGGATGTAGAAATCAAATTTGAACAAATAAAACGTTAACATCTCTTGAAAAAATTGCTTTGGGTCCCTTTTTGTTCTTTTTGCATTGTTGTAAGAAATCGACCACCAATCAAGAATGGAATAATTGGGTGAGAGGGATTATGATAATCAAAGTGCCACCAGAAGACAAACATTGGTACCGTCATTAAGAAGAAATTTAATAGTCAGCTTATCTTAGCCATTAAGAAGAAAGACCAATAAAGGAGTCAAGGCGGCTTTTCCCGACTAAATGTGGATGCTGATAGCTAAGTGCAGAACCAAATTTACCTTGAAGATCTGGAACTGCAGATGCAGCAGCAATAGCTCTCCGTACCAAAGGATCTAAATTCTCCACCTATAAGTCAAGAGCAAACAACATAAGACATAATTTTAAAAAATAATAATAATAATAATAATAATAATAAAAATATAAAATAAAAAGATATAGTGAAGATTTATCCCCAAAATCCCCCATGATCTATCTTGATCTTTTCCTATTCCCTCGGCATGGTTATTCCGATAAGACTAGCTGCTTCACTAGTTTGAAAAAATGTAGAATTACTAATTTCAATGATGATCAGTTCAGATGTGAGCAACAAAATTGCCAAAAAAAAAAAAAAAAAAAAAAAGAAAGAAACATGTGATACTACAATTGTTGAAAAATTCTCCAAACAAATGATGAACAATCATTACCTCCACGTTGTAGTCAGATATATCAATAAGAGCTGAGAACTTTTTCTGCTGTCAACAATGAAGACATGGGAAATATCCACATCCTGCAAAATCAATAGAATCAGGAATGCAGCTGCAGTTAAGAAATAGGGTATCAGAAAAAATAACAAACAGCAAAAAATGAAAAGGAGACAAAGACGACCCCTCATATACATATTTATTTTCCTTAATCAGGAAATCGGGAATGGCAAGATCTTAATTGCTTTCTCTTGCAATTCATGCATAAGATGGGTGCAGGAGAATAAACCTTTCTTTTCCGTTCCAACTGGATTTTGGGATCTTGCGGAATGCTCCAATAAGTACCTGGCATAAGATAAAGTCTAATGAATAAAAATAAAAAGAAGTGACAGAAAGTTAATTAAGCTTTCGAAAGGAGAGGATTGAGTACCGGGTCATATGGGAATTTCGCAGCAACATCCCCACTAGCATGCAGGAAAAATTTGACTGATAGCTTAGGCTGTTGTTGTTTTGAGTTGTCTCCTTCATGACATTGTTAGATTCAAGAGCAAAAACCACCATATGTGAAAAACAAAAACAAAAATTAGTTGCTATGGAGACTCAAGAAGTAGGTATAACTTACCCGCTCGGTGGAAAACACTACGAAAATTACCAGTTATATCCCAAGCCCTAGATGAAGGAAATATCACAGATGTCGGAGGTGAAGCAAAAAATTGCTGTAACAGCAGGAAAAAGTATAAATATTAATAAAGCACTTACAAAGATATGATCCCAAAAGAAAGAAAAATGAAACTTAATCTTATAGTTGGAGATATGTGAAAATAATGCTTAATATATCCATTAGGCTAACAGCTATATCAGTAACAAGCACAAGATACTCTTTGGAGTAATTATTCAACACATGGTGAAAACAAATCTCCTCTTGACGTAACTGCCGTGACAATAAAATGTAGTATATATTATCCTAAACCAGGATTAGGCACACAGGAAGATCAAAAGAAAAGAAGAAATTAATTCCCATCTCATTCTCCCTCATACCAAATGATAGAAAATCAACTATAATATTCTCAACGGTAGTTCCAAGCATGGAATTCACGAGAGAAAATGATTATTTGGACTCAAAAATATCTCGTGCCATCTTGATTAGTATTCTTTTACCATTCATTTTCCCAAAAGAAATACAAAATGAGAGGTGAGAATCTCTAATATGATGCTCTTAACTCATAAAATTTGATGTCCAAAAAGGGTGACTTAGTTTCTTGTTGCTTTTTCTGCATATATGTAGTAACAAAGGGCGGAGTCGAAGTCTTTTCCTGCTGGGACAAACATAATTAATAACAGATGTTGCAGACAGAGATATATGCAGAGGTCACTATATCATCATGGTGAAATTTTCCTTTTGTAATGGCATTAGAGAAACTTTAGAAGCATAAGGATTTCAAAATGGCTTTGGTTGGTTATTTCAATAGTATAACGTGTTGCAAACATTTTTCTTTCAGGGGCTTCCACACCATATAAGCACTTGGCTCTAACATATGAAATTAGATTTACAGTGAATGTAGAGAATTCTTGACTATCAAACAGTTTGGTATTGGGATCCACGTGTCTATGGCTTTTTTGGGAGTATTATGATTTCAAAACCATGTTGCTTGGAGCTTCATGCAGAGATAAACAGAGAAAAAATGATAGAGTTTGAGATCCCGAAAAAATTCAAAATTTTAAACTTTTGTCTTCCCACAGACGAAAGAAATTAAATGAAGTTCATCAACTAAACCCCGTAAAAGAGTTAATTTTCCCATCAAACATGTGTGTATCAGTAAATGTGCATAAGGATCATTTCGTTTCTTTTCAATCTCAAACAACAAAGAGAGAAATCGCTCCCTTTTTCTCCGTTCTAATGTGGAAGAAAAAAGTACTAATCTTTTCTCTGCTTTTATCTCCTCCTAATTAGACTTGTCTTTCTTTTTCTTTCCTTCCACAAAACATAATGCAATATAAGTTTGGACTTTTTCTTTCCTTCCACAAAACACAGTGTAAACATATAACTTTGAACTGACCAAGTACGGACAAGAATTCAACATTCCAATACGTACAAACACCCAACAAATTTGGAGGTAGTTTATCAAAACCACAATTTCGAGTGCAAGTAATCAGTACATATCAAAAATTTACCAATAAGTAAAAATAATCCAAACTGACAATATTATGGGAACATAAGTTAAAGGAAATAACGTTAAGGACACGAAATTATCAATAGTCGTACAACAGAAAGGGAGAATTACCTTGTGGGTGGGAGGAGAGGCGGCGGCGACTGCAGCGCCAATACAGGAGGGATAGTACTAGTAGAAGAGGAGGAGGAGGAGGAGGACTTGCGCTCTGCAATTTGCTTGAGGGCATCTCTTTCCAGAGTGTCTAATTCCTCGGCACTCAATTCCCAGTCATCCAACTCCATTTCTGTTTCCACCCTTGAGATTAAAAAACATTCAGGTAGGTGTTTCTCTCCCTATCTCGTAATTTTTCCCCATTCTTCTTCTTTAGTGCGATTGAAGACCTTTACTGAGACAGCAGTTCTTTTAGACAAAAATATCCCCACAACGTTAGCCGTTCGCCACCACTACCCAACCTCCACAACTGCTGGGATTCTACTGCTACACTACTATATTAAGTATATGGATGTCTCGAATACATCCTTGTCGTCGTCACCTGCAAAATCCAACCCAATTAAAACTTTTTTGCCCTTTTAATTATTAAAAAAAAAAAAAAGTGTAAAGACCCGAATTTGGTGTTGACCAATTAGTCCTTTAGCACTAAACTGTAGCCCTTCAAGTTATTTGCTGCCTAAATTTGTTTTATTTCGCCCAAAAAAAAAAAGCACCAAATGGATGAGGAGGATGAGCGAGTGCGATTGTGGACTTGTAGGAGGTCGGATCTGTTTTTGCTTTGGAGTGAAATTAGCAGGAGAAAAAAGGGTTAAAAAAAAAGGTGGTGGAATGGACCCAATTGTAGGGTAAACGTGATCTCAGTTAATCGAATTCGCCACCATTGATTAATCGAAATTGCATTCATAAATTAATTCGATCGCAATCTTGAAATTAAAATTGATTACGGAATTGAAATTGAATTTTGAATTCTAACGAATTTTTAATTCAATTCCATATTTGACGAATTCTAAACCTTTCAAGAAAATTTTTTTAATACTTGCAATATTATATCTTATTTTAAGTAAATATACATTTTATATAATATAACGTTACAAATTAATACTATTTTTATTTATAAAATACATATATAGTCGCACAAACAATATTATTTGTATATAAACAGGAATACAAACATACTTATGCATTCAATTTATGTATATAAAGTCTTAATTACACAATGAATATATAAACACATGTATTTTATATATGTAAAATATTAAGAAAACATAGTATCCATTCAATTATAATATATTTTTTATAATATGAATTTGTGGAATATTCTATTGCTAATTAAATTTTGTATTAGATAGATTTTTTAGTTTTTGTACACATAATTTAATCCAATGTTAATGAGTCCAATTAGTGAATATAGTTAATCGAATTTCATGACTGATTACCGAATTAGAATTTGGTTAATCATATTTTATTCTGAATTTAATTCAAAATTAAAAATTATTAATAATTTTAAGACTTATTTTTAAATTTCGACCGAATTATTTAAGTGATTGACCAATCACCGATACTCACCTCTATCCAATAGTTTAATTAGAAACTTTTTTACTATGAGGGTATTTTTGTTCAAAAGAGCAAATTCTCTCTCATAAGATATAACTAGCTCTGGCATTGACGTCACCCAATATATATATATATATAAGATATAGATATTTTTGAGGTTGTATTTAAGAAGGCTTTGAATTACAACTAAGTTTACAGCCAATACCTACTTAATTGCCCTATATGTCCAACAATTTTCGTATTGTATTTTAAATATCTCATTGTCAATAAACAAGTAAAATACAACAGCAGAAACAAATATTATTAGCTAAATTTTTCAAAATGTTTGCAGTTTTATAGTTTACAATCTTAATCAAATAAATAGTACCAAGTCCAAGAGGTTTCGACTCTCTCATAAACAAATAGCAACATCAAGTCATAGGTTCTGTTACATATTATGTTACCTGCAATTTTTGTTCGAATTACATAAGTTTCTTTTTTTATTTTCTAAACAACTTTACTTATCTTCTTTGCAGAGTTATATATACTAATTTCTCAAAATTTTATCATTATTGTATTTGAAGACATTAAGCAAGTGAGAAATATAAAAAAAATTAAAGTTTAATTTCTTTATTTTTATGGTATGAGTAGTCATTTGCGATGAAATAAAATGGAGGAAAGCAGTTATTGCATAGGCTTTATATATTTTCATATTTTTTTTCTTAAATAAGTTACACCAAAATCTCTTGGGTTATGTAAAAGAGTAATTTTCATATTATTTGACTTCCATATTGAACTTTTGATCTTTTCTAACACAATGAAAGATTATTTAATCTAATCTATCTACTAATGATAATATTAATGTACAATGACAACTATATATTTAATGAGTGTTTCTTGTGATATTTCACCAGTAACCTTCACCAAAATATCATACATATTAGATTGAACTATAAAAGAATATCCTTGAATTATTTTATTTTGTTAGCTAATTCTTCAATAATAATAATTAAAAAAAAACAGAATCAACAATATATGTATAATAGCAAAGACCTCTATAACTTTTACAAATAAAATGAGTATCAATAACTTGAATCAATTTTGATTTGGATGGATATGAATATTCTTTAATTGCGTAAATAAAATGGTAAAATAAAATTTGGCCATTTCAACTGTATATCCTTGTTTCATGTTCCCTCTCAAAAGTTGATTAACAATTGATCCACCAAACTATTCAATGAATTAAGAAATTATGAGTCATAAAATTTTTTTTCAAATATTTAATGAAATCAATATTTATAAAAAATTAGATAATAAAAATAAATGCAATTACTTTATTCTAAGTAATTCTGTTACATGTTGTTTTGTTTCTATTTGACGGCAACATTGTCTCTTAGAACAAAAAGTGCTAATAAGAGACATCAATAAAATTCACACTTTTCAAGTCATATATTTGTTCAAAAAAAAATGTAACTCTATTGAGAAACATAATGAGGAGTCATTCATTTAAGATTAAAGGGTGAGTTAACATATAGTAAATAATTTTGGGTTATTTTAAGTGATATGATTTAATTATTTGAAGATTAAAAGGTTATAATAAATGTGAGTTAATATATAATAAATTTTTATTTAAATAATTTGATTTACTTTTAATTTATTACTATTTATTAATTGTCCATATTATGCCTTCTTGTTATGTGATTATCAAATTTAAAGAATGTTTCAAAAAATACCTCTATAAAAGTCACATTTTCTAAAAAATGTAACTCCATTAAGAAACATGATGAGAAAAAGAAAATAATTTACAAAATCACAAATTTATTACCATTTTCTAAAACTACTCCACATGGTAAGATTATATTAAATTACCAACCCTTTGATTTTAGATACTTGGACAAATTTCGTTCCTTCTTTTCCAGATCTAGTGACACCTCATTGGCTTTATCATCTTGTCATTTTGTATAGTTGTACTCGTGAGAAAAATCATTAAGTTGTAGATTAAAGGATTATAATAAGGGGTGAGTTCATATATAGTTTAAAAGGTTATAATAAGGGGTGAGTTAATATACAGTAAATAATTTGGGGGTTATTTAAATTATGTTATTTAATTAGTTAAAAATTAAAGGGTTATATTAAAGGGTTAGTTAATGTATAGTAAATAATTTGGGGTTATCTAAGTAATATATAATTGATTTATTTTTCAATTTATTAATGTTTATTTATCATCCATTATACCCTTCTTCTTATGTGATTATCAAGTATAAAGACGAGTATTTTATTAGTAAAAAAATGTAAAAAAACACTAAGGCAACTTATCTATATTATATATAAAAGTGTGACTCACACTTTTATATATTGTATAGATAGATATAGATATAATATAGATATAGACATAAATAAATAGATGTAGGTATAGATATAAATAGATATAGATACAGATAAATATATATATGTAACATTGTGTTTGTAAATTGCAATTTTTGATGACTAAATTGGTGTAGATTAAATTTTGAGTATTGAATCTAAAAAAAAAAAAAAAAAATCAAAAAAGTTTACGATTATTTTGGTGATTTTTCTATGTCATATTGAATCCATTATCCAATCATACAGTGGAAATAAAACCATATTGTATTTATAATTGAAAAGGGAAAATTTTGAACTGGTTATGAATTGAACTCCCAATGGAGCAACTTTGACTTAGAAGCTCTAAATTAAGTAGCCAGTTAAGGCTAAAAATGTCTTTGAAAATGTTGTCACTTGGAATAAAACTTGAAACAATTTTAGAATATAGGACAATTGCCATGTCAAATCGAGTCGACATACAATATTCTACAACTATACAACTATATAAAAGAAGTTCTCCTTCAAGCATGGTTTTGCCAAGTGGAATTTTTTTTTTTTTTGGCTTGTGAAATTGTGAAATGATATATATACTCTTGGTAATAAAAAAGTTATTTAAAAATATTTGGTCACTATTTAAGGGCTTTTACACAATTAGATTAAAATTTACAATATTTTTTATCAACTAAAATATTACATTGACTTTTTAACCCTTAGAACTAAAACTTCTGATGCAAACAGTTTCTAACTGTTTATGTGGAAAATTGTTAAACAAAAAATTAGAAGAAAAATCTTCCACACACTCATCATTTTCTTTGTTGGGTCGTTGGCTGGTTGCTATTGCTGTCCAATTATCAACCTTCAGATTCTTCTACGTAACTACTAATTCCCCCTCTTGGATTAAAATGATCATCACCGATGGGCTTGAGACGAGAAAAGTAATAAAATCTGGACAATAATTTCACATGGTATATCATTTATTTCCATTAATATCTATTTCCTCTCTCTTCATTTTTTTCACCATATAACTCTTCTCTGGCCTCTCATTCCCCTCCAATTTCATCGATTATTTTTTTCTCTAGTTAGAAGATGGGAGCATTTTTTCCACTCTAATTTTTATTCTTGTTTGTTTAAAGAAGTTAAATCCATGTCTCTACACCAAACTCCATACGATCAAATCTTTTCATTCCTCTTGAGCCTCAAGTTTTAATACTCTCTATTCTTTATTTTTCCTTTGAGCAACCCGATCTACGATTTTATGAAATTATCACACACATACCGCTCACATGAGATTGCTAAACTTTTTTGTTTTGGGTAATTCTTGTCATGAGGACTATAAATCACAGCAACTTTAGTGAGGAGCTACTTGGTTATAGAAAATTCCATACTAGTGAGGAAAAGGAAACATTTTCCCTAGAAACAATTTTCTCATGTTTGGTTATAGAGGAAAATTCTACAGAAAGCATTTTAGAGAAAATAGTAGGGAAATCAATAGTTGATTTTGCCTGAGTTTCGATTCCGCACCAAAGCATGAGAAAATGGTGGAAAGTAACAAGAATTCGGGTCAACACATGGATCTTGAGTCAGGTAAAATATAAATTAGATCATGAAAATAAAATGAGAGAGAGAGAGAAGATGAAAGGAACCAAGAGTATCCATGCCATGGAAGGAGAAGTCGAGAAGAGAGATAGTAGGCTTTGAACGTCTCATTGTAGCCAATAACCACCACCTCCGCTGCTGCTTGGAGTTTAACAAAACAATGGCACGACAGAGATGGGTGTGGGATTTAGGGCTTTGTAATGATGATGAGGAAGGAGAAGAGAGAATTTCTAAAATTTACACTTTTATCATCAAACCTTTTGGTCTATCAAGTCAAAGCCCCTTGAGTAAGTTTTAGTTTATAAGTTTCCCTTAAACTCTACTTTTTTAATTTGTAGATTGATCCCACCATATTTTAAAAATAATTAGTTAATGCAATAAACTTTTAGTCATGCTTAATTAAAATTAAATCGAACCTAATTACCCACTTCATATTTTTATTTTAAACTTTTATGTTGTACAAATTAAAATCTTAGATTTACCAAACATATACTTGTCATTCATCTTTATAACTTTATAAAATCTAACGCTTTACAAAAATTGCTTTTATTTCTTCAAAATAATTGGACAACATGAATGTTACCAATCTTATGATCCTTGAAAAATTTCATGTTCTAATTATGTATCATTTGTGGATTTTACTCTATGAAATATATATGCCATTATCAGTATTCTCTTCGTGGATAAAGAATTTTTCATCTTCTAGAGAATTAAGACAATTTACTAATTAAAATATTTTATCAATGTAATTGATTATGTTGACTAATTAGTTAATTTTATAAAAAAAAAATATTTGGGCACTCATTTTAGTTGATAATATATACTAACTTGTTAATTATCAAGAGGAAAAAGTATACACTATAATTAGTATTCTCTTCATGGATAAATAATTTGGCGTCTTTCTTTTTTGAGGGAATTAAGACAATTCACAAATGAAATATTTTACTCACTCTTTTCAACTAATTATGTTGTCTACTTTGTTAATTTAAAAACTTTGGGCATTCATTTCAATTGATAATATCTATTAATTTTTTAATTTTCAAGAGTAAAAAAATCATTTTTCATTTCCTTTTCAAAATTCACAAATCAAACAAAAAAATCACTTTGCTGTGAATCACTTTTTTTTCCTTACTACTTTTCTCAATAACCAAACAAGGTAAGGAATTTAGTCTTTCTAAGGAATTGACATTAATTTCCTCCATTTTCTTTTCCTTGATAAATTCCTAAAACCAAACGTGGCCTGGTGGAATGGGTATTTCTTGCCTATTCATGACTACAGAATAATTTGATAGAACGGGTCTTTCCATCTAGATATTTTGTTCATACTTTGTAATATATTATATTTTCATTGTTTATTTTTTAATTTTGTTAGTGGTAATACTAGTATACTTTCCTTTGGTGGTTTGGTACTAAGATACAACTAATCGATTAGATCTATTACAGATGACTCATGAATTGATTTTCCACTTCAACCTTCAAAATTTTGACTAGAATAATACTTCACATGGTATGAAGTTTTGATTTTTATCACCTTTAGGATTATTTACAATATTTCCATATTAAATAGCTATAAAATTATATGTGTAGTTGATGAATAATCATATTTAAAGTCAAAGAAGTGCAAGATCTCTGATTTAAAGGTAATTTTTCCCAGTTTTTGTTATGAAACTTTTGTTATTTTACTTTAATCTACTAGATATTGGTAGAAGTATCATTTTTATTTATTTATTTATTTATTTTTGTGTTTCCATTTGTGAATTTGAATGTTATTTCACTTATTGTTTATGTAGTTTGCTTGTAAATTTTGTAGTTTGTAGATGCATTCTATATTGGATTCTAAGCAATATTTATTTCGATTAATTTTTCTTTTTCCTAGTGTCCATATACTATTTGATCTATTACATCTTTAGCCAATGCCTTGAATATTTATCTTGGGTTTACTAATAAATAAGATAACTTTCTAATTTTATGGATGAGTAGCAAATAGGACTTTTAAATTCACATGATATCTCTTATTTGTGATCACATACATATAAAACACTTAAAACTCATGTATTTGGTTATGTACTTATAGTGGTTGTATGTCTCTACACTCTATGATGGATTGGAAGATTTTATCCATTTTGTTGAAGTGTTTAGTTTGAGTGACTGGAAAAACTTTGCCTTAAATGCCTGTGAATATTCACCACTTGCAAAAGTTTGATCTACAAATAAATATCTGATATTTTTTTGTCATAAATATTAGATTATTTTGAAATAATATTTGTTTATAATTTATTATATCAGGAAGGAGGCCTAGGGTGATCATTTAATTTTCTAATTCATGCTCTTATGTTATTTTTACTTGACATTAGCTCAAAATAAATCCATGTATCAGTGCAGTCACTGATACATACCTTTTCAAGAGTTTGGAATGAGTAATAACATTGGATATTTTTTGACAATACAATGGCTGATCTATAGCTTTTCAATAATATTTTGCATTAAAAGTTAGAAGTATATCGGATTTGAAAATCCAGAAACTAATCTTAATCACAGCTTTGCTTTTTGTATTTAGAGTTATTAGTGATAAATTTTCTTAATCACTTATGAGAGGTAATGTCCAAATGAAAAATGATGCACAATTGATTTTTTAATTTCTCAGATCCAGAACTATGGCATGAATTGAATTTTTAATTTCTAACACAGGTTAGGTCAAGAAATTTATATTCATGGACTATGACAGTTGTTTATTTATAAACTTTTATCATGTAGTTTTGTTGGCACTTCAGCAATGTTTTATGTCTTTGTCTGTACTAAAATCCATCTTGCATTATGATGACAATGCTATACAAAAAGGTGGTGAAAGAAAATTTTGTAGTTTGGTTGATAACTATAAGAACACCTTAGTTAATATAGTTGCAGGTCTTTGGTATGTATTCAAGGTTAAAAAATATGACTCACTTGAACCTTCATTTAAGTGTCATCCTTCGTGTATCTTGACACTGCAGATCAAAGCAAAAGAAATTTTGCCCCAAAATACTAATATTTTTTTATTGTAAAATTTTATTGTAGTTGACTTTGATCAAGATTGTGATTTATTGCCTTAAATCTAAGAAATATTAGTAGACACCGATACAGTTATGTACATATAGTAATTACATAAAAATATCCAACCCAAATCTTTATTGCCATACCCATTTTGCTATCTCTATCCAACCAAACTTGAAAGATATCTCTGTCAACTATTATATACTATCAGTTTATAGTTGTTAGTTGGAAAGTAATTAGAAGAAGTAGGGATATTTGGGAAAACTTGAAAGTTACATCTATCTGCTACTCATTTTTGTCTATTGTCTTGATAGTGGTTGTTTCTATTTTATTTCTAATTCAGCTAGATAGCTCTACAATATTGTAGTGGTCTATTTTTGTATTATGTATACATATCCATCAAGACTTAATTTATATGCTTAAATTTTCTCTATTTTTGTTTATTTTGTTGAATTATCCTAAACATCAATTGTTTTGTTTGTTTACATACATGTACGGTATAAAATGAATAAGTGTATGCTTTGATATATTTAGAATAAAACTAGATGTTGGATTTTTTGCACGTACATAAGTCGATGCTTCGAGTCAAACCAATTAATCTTTTGGGTCTTGAGTTGTGTTTCACTTTTGACCTTAATTTTTCTTTCACAAAATTAATGGAGTACTGTTACCTCCTTCAGTTTAGTTTTATGATAATCATCTGACTATTGTTTCTATCATATGAAGCACTTTAGAAGCTGAGAATATTCAGCTTATTACGATAATTAAAAGAAGTCTGTCATTTTTCCAGTGAAACTAACTAGCTTTAACTACAAGCTTACTTTGTTGTGCCCATTGCTAGTTCAGTTGTAGGCTTGAGTTGTAGTTTATCTCAGTTAGTTGCACTTTTTGATAGAGATATATAGATGATTGTGGTGTTACAAATTTAGGTTAGCAGTCTCAAATCATATTTCTTGAAACATGATATTTATTCTAATAGCTGCCATTGGTTGTTCGTTTGCTTACATTTTTTATTAATGAGCATCGCAATTAATGCGTAAATTCCATTTTTTGTACTATGTAGCTTCTCAAAACATGTGATATCTTTTGTGTGGTTTGCTTAAATTTATAATCAGGACAGTTGTATCATTATTTTCAGTTTAATATGGGGTCCATAAGAAGCTGATATGAATTATTGATCTTTATCAAGAAACAAAAATCATGTGATTTCAAATCGAGTATAATTTTTGATGTTCAACTTTTATTTTTTTCATCATACATATTTTTTTGGTTTTTTCCTTTGTTGGTTTATATATATTTAGTTAATATGAACTATTGTGTATAAGATGAAATATTGGTAAGATGTCTTCTAAAGTGATTGGGTACTATAAGACCTTGATGATTTTTGGTATTTTGTATACTCAATGTTCATTCTCTCACCATTGCTGATATTTGTTCTTTTAAATTGACCATATATGTGATGAAAATTTTGTGGCCATAGGCAAGGGTGTCTACACTTGCAAATACAATCGAGCCAACGCGCCAAACTAAAGAGTATTCTTTTTTGCATGTTTGCTGAGACAGTTGCTCCAAGGGAGTGGTACTTTGTGTCTCGATGAATGTACACACCATTAAACAGATACACCATTGTCTGTTTGGAAAATTGAAAGAACCATGTCAAACCTGGCATCAAGAAGGGAATCACTGACTAATGAGCAGCATCTTGTCATCCGTCTTCTGAACAGACACGTCAATAAATAGAGGAAAATTGCGGCTGAAATCTCAGGGCAACAGATAATATTGCTCCTGTCTCAAATAGGTCGCATGCTTGGGATTGTGCCTCCTGGAGGGAAAAAGCATGTGATAATCTAATACGCGACTCATATTATGATCATTATGCTTTAAATGGACTTGATTATGATATAAGAGTATCACTTTGAGTGGTTTTGTGGTATTTTTATTTTGTTAGTGGTGTTTGTTTCATGGATTGCTATATATTGTATTTGATGCTAGAAATAGCATTATGACATTGTAGTTGAATTTGCCCAAGTTGAATTGTTGCCAGTTAGAAAATTGAATCTGTGAGTATTATTGTATCACATCATTATTTTATTTATCTATCAAATGTTATTTTTCTATTGTGGTGGTATATTGTGCACTTGAATCTGTGAACATAATTGTATCATACCAACATTGTATTTATCTATCAAATGTTGTTTTTCTTGTGGTGGTATATTGTATACTTTTTAAAGATACACACCTTAACTTTAAATTAAAACTTTCTTCTTGTTTTTTTAGAAAAATTCTACAGTCCTTTTTAAGGAATCATTTCCTTATACTTTAAATGCTCGTCGTAGGCTATAATATAATATCATGTACTTTAAAAGCTTACTATACAAGCTTTTAAAATTAAGAGAATGGTTCCCTAAAAGAAGTTGTAGAATTCCCTTATTATTATTATTATTTTTTTCATACTTGTAGATACTTTCAGATGTGCTATTGTAGATAAAAGCTAGTGCCTCTAGTTGGTATATGGCCTTAAAATTGCAGTTTGCAAAAGGTTGTGATATACTTTGAGGGACATATTTTTGCCCTCTTTTCTAATTCTACGATCCATATAACTTAATTTTTCGTGTTTCTAATCATCTCAACAATAGTGTAGAAAAAGATTGACGCATATTTATAATATTCATCTCAATTGATATTACATATTATTGTAAAATAGCGGAAACAATATTTTAGTACCAGATGAGAACTGACCAACTGATAGGTTAATTGGATAGTGAAATCAATTAAAATTATGTAAAAGTGCTTTAAAAGGTTACCCATTTTTTAATTGCGAATTCATATTGGTTGAACATATCTTATATTATGATGTGTTACAAGTATTAATAGCATAATTATATTATGCAATATTAAAAATAATATTATGCATTTATAAGTAATAGTTCAATAAGTAACAATATAAATATATAAAAGAATATAATATCATGTAAGTTATAAGTATTAATTATGTAAATATCATAAGACTAAATGTATAGGAAATAATTTAATAACTAGTAATATAAGCTATATTATATTAGATTATACAATTTAAAAGTAATAATTAAGGTGTTTAATTCGTAATGGGGAGTCAGAATCAAAATAGGAATTATAAACTCCACTATCGGTATGGGTTTATGTAATTTTTCCTTACTTGTTTGGTTTTAATAAGGAATGAGTTTCATTATATTGATAAGTTAATTAATTTGAAACCCAAGTCATAAGTGGGGAATGAAAGTGGGCATTTTCTAATACTTTCATTCTCATAGAATGATTCTTATAATGATTAACCAAACAATGTTAATGAGTATCATTAACCTTAATCTTCCTATTCCTTCCCCTCATACTTATAAGCCAATCACCTCCCAAATAGTATATATAAAACTACATGATGTAAGGTACAAGAGTATAATAATAGTAATAATGAAGTTAAGAATTGAAGTTAATAACAATGCTTGAGCAGTAAAATTGTACTTTTAATTGAAGTATGTTTATACATGCACAATATGCCTTTTAAATTCTTGATTATCTTACAAGATTTTCATTAAAAAAAATTTAATGTTATATTGAGCACTAATAAAAGGTCATTTTGCTATTTAACTTGAGGGTCTAATTGAAAATCACCTGAAAAGAAAGGTTAATGTGTAAATAACAAGTCACCACATACAATGTTGTTTTCAACAGTTTTGTAGGGCCCAGCAAAACAAAGGTCCTACGTCCTTCTATCTCTCGGTGTCAGCAGGCTTATTTGGCTTATTTATAAATTTTGTTGGTTGAACTCAGGCCACATGTCTTTTTCTTATTGGTTTTCTGACCTGTCAGAAAACTTAGCCTTTTTTGTTCTGAAGATGAAACCTAAATTAAGACAGAGTGACAAAATGCACCAGCTGGCATTAAAATATTAGTTACTTGCATGTCATGTCACCAGGTATATTTTTTTTCAACAAAATACATGAACGGTTATCAAATTATTAAATTATTACATGTAAGATCATTGACTTGTTGATTTTATAAATTTGGTAACTAAACTATCTTAAATGTATGTTTTAAACCACTCTGTTGCAAATTTAGTCACTAAACTATTTTAAATGTGTATACAGTCACCAAGAAACACACTTAAGATAGTTTATAGTGATCAAATTTATAAAATAAATAGTTCAGTGACTCCATATACACACTTAAGATAGTTTAGTGACCAAATTTGTAAAATAAATAATTAGTAACCTTGTATGTAACAACCTAATAGTTTGGTGACTATTTGTGCATTTTGCCATTTTTTTAAAAAAAAAATCATTAAATTATAAAAAGTGTGGATTAGGGATTATTCTATTTGCATGATCTGTTTAGTGCTAGCGGGAATTAGGTTTTGAGGGTTAAAATTGTCTAATTATATTGAAATAACATTTTAAAAGAATTTTGGGATCAATATTAAACGATTAAAAAGTCAATTAAAATTATAAATGAGTTCACAAAAGGAGAAAAAGTTTAGATCAAAATTAAATTATTTAATTTATCAAATTTGCAACTCAAGTCCCTAATCCCAACCTTGCCAGACAACGACCCTACCTCAATCGCCACCTTGCTCACCTATCTAGCCCTGGCCGCCACCTTTCCCTTCTTTCCCTTTCTCCCTTCCTAGCCCCACCATCCATTTGCCTCTCCTTCCCTCTTCTGACCCTTCTTCTTTCATATTCCCCAGTCCCACCACCATCCTGTTCTTTTTTCGTCCCCATCCCTATCCCCCTCTCTCGTCCCCAAATTCATCATCTTCCTCCATTTCTCTTTTCCCCAACCAACCATCCCCCTTATCTCCCTCTCCATCATTGCTATCCCTCTCTTCGAAACTACAACACACGACCTCCTTAATTTGAACCACTACTCCTACCCTTAGATCCAGCCACCCCATTCCTAATTTGATCCTCTACCCCTAGATCTGACCACCACTTCGCCGATCTATACCTTCTTCCCGATCTATTAGTGCAGTTATATTTCTAAACTTCATTTTGATAAATATCATAGGTAAAATCACTCACAGAGTGATTGGGCAATTTACCTCTCAAAATATCACTTTACATTGCCACTAAAAGATGGAAATAGAAGGGCTGACTACAAAAACACACTTAGAGTGAATTTGGAAGTTTTGAAGATAAGAGAAAAGAAGAGAAAGCTAAAGTTATGAGAGAAAAGAAGAGGAGAAGAAAAATATGTTTCTTCCTATTTTGTTTGGGAGTTAAAAAATGGATGATTTTATATTTATATGGCATTATAATTTTATTGTTTAACATTTTACAAGTAAAAGTGGTATTTTAAAAATAAATAAAAAAGTTATAAGGCTTTTAATAAGTTTTCTCCCGCTTATTTCTCTCCACTTTTAGATAGAAAACTTATTAACCATTTTATCACCTCAAATCTCCCCATATCTCTTCTTTTCTCCCCACTTAAAACTCCCAAATAAGTGAGAAGATTGACTTTTCTTTTCTCTTCGTTTCTTTCCAAATCTCAATTCCTAAACTAAGCCTTAAAGTAGTTCAACGACCTTCGATGACCTCATTTGTAACTAATCAATAGTTTAATGATCATTGTTGCACTTTGCTCAAGTAGAGAGGTCCTCAACTAAATATTTGTAACTTATCTACCACTAGAACATAAGGTTTTTTATGTTTTGTTTTTTGAAGTGGTGACTGGTAGTGGTGAACGATGTGATTTTACACTTATACCTTTAGCCACATCAAAAGAAAATGCAAAAATCTTATATTGTGGGTAGAGCAGTAGATGGGAACTAAATTGAATAAAATAAAGTCTAAATTTACTAAAGTTTAAGTTGAGAGATAATTTCGACTTTAATGAAAAAGTTGGAAAGTAGCTATTTATGTAATTTACCCATTAAAAATTTAGTTCCTCAACTATTTTCTGAATTTTATTAAGTCTGTCAATTTTTTTTAAAGTTAAATGCCTCAAATGGTCCTTCATCTTTTTAATAATCTAGAATTGATCCCTAACTTTATTTTGGGACAATGTATTCCTCAAACTTTTTGTTGGGTTAATTTAGTCCTTCTACAACATGCCACCCAAATTAACAAAATCACACCCAATTAATTAGGTTCATCGAGTTTCTCTATTTCAAGTGATTAAGCATCAACATTTATCTTAATTAGTTTAAAACGAGTTAAAGATGGGATAAAAAATCAAAAAAAAAAAATAGGTCAAATCTGTTAATGATCAATCGTTTGAAACGGTCAAAATACCCTTGCTAGAGTTGGTCAATGGTTTGTGATTCTATTAATTTGGGTGGTGATGCCACACAGGAACCAAATTTGCCCAATAAAAAAGTTTTAAAACCACATTGTCCAAAAAATAAAATTGAGGGACAAATACTGATGGATAAGTAAAAAAGTTAAAAGGACCATTTGAGTCATTTGCTCACTTTAAAATTGAGTAAAAAACTAGTAAAATAAATTGATGAAGAAAACAGAAATAGGGGTAAACTACCCGGTATTCACATTTTGTTATTGTTGATCTTGAATCTGCTTAGTTGTAAGTTGTAACTTTAACTCTTATTATTAGTTTTTATGTGATCTCTTTATTACAAAAAAAAAAAAAATGAAAATGGGATGATGATGATTGAGATCAAAGAAATATCCATTCTCTACCAGCACCGTGTGGATTCCACCACCAGCAATGCCACCATAACCACCATGAAATACATCGTCCGAATTCCCTTCCATATATTCTCCTTTCCCTCCAGACCAGAAAACAACCCCAATTCTCCTCCTCCTCCTCCTTCACCTTACTCAGAAATCCCAAACAAATTTAGGCAAATATTCCTTTATCATTGTATTTGGATCAGTAGATTAGATTTTGAGGAAGGATTTCAAATGTATGAATTTCAGAGATTGGGTGGATTTGAAATGATATGAAATTTGGGTGAAATTCAAATCCACTCATCTAACAGTTAAAATCACACTTTTATTTGTTAGTGGATTTTAAATCCACAACTAAATTAATTAACTTGTTTAGATAACTTATTATAAAATGAGATTTCAAGTCAAATTCACCCAAACCCCTCTATCGAAACACAATGTATTTTTTTTTTCAATTTAACGAAATTTTCATGTGGCGTTAGTTTTTGATTAGTAAAATTTAATTTTGGTAAATAATGTCATTAAATTGATTCCCACACAAAAAGAGAGGATAGTGCTTGATTCAAACCTTTAGTTATGTGTGGAAGATGTGTGGAAGAAGAGAAAGGAAGGAAGGGACTCTCTGTTTTTTTTTTTATTTCTTTTTTTTTTTTTGAAATGAGGGGACTTTGTTTTCATCGTTGTTAGATTTTTTTTTTCCTTTTAGGTTAATTGAATACTAGTGGAGATGACACAATGAGATTTAAAATAATGAATGAAAAAGAAAGAAAAGTAGAAGGGTAGTTATTGATTGTGTTTTAGTATGATATTATTAATGACAATGAAGGATAAAATAAGAAATTTAAAAAATGGCAAGCTCTCAATTTATATATAGTATAAATAGATGATTGTCTGTTTCTTCCCTTTTGATTTTTTGCATATTTAAGAACCTTTTTCATTTCTAGAATAAAAGGAAAATGTAGAGTTGTTGAACCCCAGTTATGATAATCATGTTTTGATGATGACCAAATCGCACTAATGGTTTGAAAACAAGTGTGCAGAAAAATAGGTAGGTTCGGACACAAATGATCATCCGAACAAAACAACCAGAAGACTCCATAGACGCAAATGACTGTCTGAAATATTACCATCATCCGACACAAAGAATTTGAAGCAAGTCTCGGACGAAGCACAGCGTTCGATCATATTTCCAGTAGACTTTGCTTCGATCGAACGCAGGTTCGGACGTATCCTCGGACGTCCGAATGAATATCCTTAGAGAACGGATGCAGCGTCGGACGTAGGGTTTAGCAGCGGCCGTCCGAACGGTCCAACAGCTAGTTCGTTCGGACGCACACTTGTTGCATCGGCCGTTCGAAAGGTCCAACGGCTAGTTTTCCAGTAAACAGAAAATAGCCGTTGAAAAGTTGTTGGAAGCAGATTTTGGGCAACTATAAATACCCCTAAGCCTGAATTAAATAAAAAGGGATTTCTACATTGATTGCAAGTAATTCTTGAGTTATTTGGGAGAAATAGTGGGTACAAGTGTTGTAATAGTGTGGGTAGTTTTGTGAAAAGAGCTTAGAAGTGTAAGAGTTCTTCAAGTGTAAGAGTGGAGAGATAACAATTGTAACAAAGGGAGGTTGTGAGTGTAAAACTCTTGGCTCAACTAAAGGAAATTAGTGTGAGCAAGAGTGATCCTCATTTGTGTACAAGAGGTTATTGTCTCACTTACTTTGAAGAGACTTTTGTGGCTAAACTTCAAGTTGTGAACTTGGTAGTTGCCTTGTAAGAAGCATTACTCTTTGTAGTTTAAGCTCCAAGCTTGAGAAGTTTGGGAGTTTGGTTTGATTCTCTAAATCTCAATATTCTTATTTGTTCTTTAAGCTTAAATTGTTGAATATTTATTTTATTCATTTGTGCTTAAATTTTTATTTGGTGCATAAAGTTTGAATTTTTAAGCACATAAAAAGGTTTGTTTTAGATACAACCTAATTTACCCCCTCTTAGGTTGCTGTTTGGGACCAACAAGAATTAAGTAAGAAAATGATTATTTCTAATTATACCCCCAATTGGATAGTCAATGGTGGTTGGAATTGAAAACTTTCAGTGGCTCTTCCATCTAAGAGCCAAATTCACTAATAAATAATTATTGGAGGTCTAAACTGATCAAAATTAAAGTTAAGGGACTTTTTAATTTTAGTAAAAAAAAGTTCAAGAACTAATTTGGTATTTTTTCAAACCTTTTAGATTCTATCAACAACTCTATTATTTTAATGTTTGTCCTTAAACTATTTTTATAGTCCTACATAAGACTGACTACTTGGGCTAGACAGCAGACCTCAAAAATTACGAGTTGAGCCTTGCGTAAATTGAATCGAGGTGAGTTTGGACTAAAAATTTGATGCAATTTAATTGTAAATTGAGTTTGAACCACATTAAACTCAACCCACTTAAAACTCGACTAGAATACTCTGTGTCTGTCAGTGGTGTGTGTATGCGTGTGTATATATACTTACACTATTATTTTTTAATGAGAATATGTAACATAAAACACAAACATATATTTTGTATTAAATATTTAAGATGACACATTTTTTTAATATAATTTTTGTATATAGTAGATGATATTGCTTAAATGGAGTTATATAATTTTCAAATATATGAATTTTTCTATTTTTGGAAGAGAAATTATTAGTTTTGGTTGGCTCGATTTCCGCCTGAAGATCACTTAATTATATAAATAGTGTAAGTCTCTTAGATTTGAGCCTTCATAAACTGAGATGGGTTGAACTTTATTATTTTTAAAATGGTCTCTTCGAATTGGTGCAAAGAGGCTCTGTTAGAATGGTAAACAAAATTGGGAGAATATGTGTGTGTTGATAATTGATATAATAGCCTATATTTATAGCCTTATAGATACAATGAATTTAGACTTGTTGGTCCCAAAGAGCAACCTAAGAGGGGGGTGAATTAGGTTGTATCTAAAACAAACCTTTTTATATGCTTAAAAATTCAAACTTTATGCACCAAATAAAAACTTAAGCACAAATGAGTACAATAGATATTCAACAATTTAAGCTTAAAGAACAAATAATAATATTGAGATTTAGAGAATCAAACCAAACTCCCAAACTTCTCAAGCTTGGAGCTTAAACTACAAAGAGCTTCTTACAAGGCAACTACCAAGTTCTCAACTTGAAATTTAGCCACTAAAAGTCTCTTCAAAGTAGGTAAGACAATAACCTCTTGTACACAAATGAGGATCACTCTTGCTCACACTAATTTCCTTTAGTTGAGCCAAGAGTTTTACACTCACAACCTAAGGGTGAGTCCCTTTGTTACAGTTGTTATCTCTCCACTCTTACACTTGAAGAACTCTTGCACTTCTAAGCTCTTTTTACAAAACTACAATATTACAACACTTGTACCCATTATTTCTCCCAAATAGCTCAAAAATTACTTGTAATCAATGTGAAAGTCTCTTTTTAATTAATTCAGGCTTAGGGGTATTTATAATTGCCAAAAATATGCTTCCAACAACTTCCCAACGGCTATTTTCTGTTTACTAGAAAACTAGCCGTTGGACCTTTCGGACGGCCGATGCAGCAAGTGTGTGTCCGAACGAACTAGTCGTTGGACCGTTCGGACGGCCGTTGCTAAACCCTGTGTCCGACGCTGCGTCCGTTCTCTGAGGGTATTCGTTCGGACGTCCGATGATGCGTCCGAACCTGTGTCCGATCGAGGCAAAGTCTTCTGAAAATATGATTGGACGCTGTTCTTTGTCCGAGACTTGGTTCAAATTCTTTGTGTCGGACGATTACCATCGTCCGAAGATCTACGCAAATCTTTCGGACAATCATTTGCGTCCGTGGAATATTCATTTGCGTCCGAACCTACCTGTTTTTCTGCACACTTGTTTTCAAACCATTAGTGCGATTTGGTCATCATCAAAATATGATTAACATAACTGGGGTTCAACAATCTCCCCCTTTTTGATGATAACAAATCAGTTGGACAATTCAAAAAATAACCATAAAATATGAAGTACTACACAAGAGAATTTGTCCATTATTTCTCCCCCTTTTGGCATTATCAAAACATAAGAAAAATAATGCAATTCAAGCTCTCCCTAAGTTTATTCTCCCCCTTGAAAGATGAATATAATGAGTACACGGAGAAAAAAGAGTCAATTTATGCAAAACAATTCTTTCCTTCAAGAATATGTGTTCCATAAGAATGAGAGAATTCATGCAAAGAATTATGATTAATTGCAAAGAATTATGATCAAAACAATTTTCGCTCATTCCTTACCATAAAGCATCATCAAAACAATGAAGCATTTGTGATGCACATTTAAAATAAAAAAAAAATCCATTTAAAAGAGAGAATGCTCCCCCTTTCTTTTGCAAGTAGAGACTTATTATAGACAAAAATTGGAGATACATATTTTCTAGCATTCTAAACAAGTTCAAACATATAGATGAGTAATATTCAAGAGAACATAGTTCAACTTGATAAATGAAAGCACACAAAATTTTAGATGTTACCCATTTCAATATCATCTTAGCTCATATGCCTTGAACACCCTTCAAAGATAATCTATCTTGAATTCCTTAGTACTCTCCAAGCATACCTACATGGAAAGTTAAGTAACAACTTTTAATACCCAAACTTTCTTGGGTCCAATTGGATTAGTAGCATGCTTAATCACCCAAATAGAATTTATTCCCAATTTTTCATTTCTTTTAACATAACAATTTTTCTTTATATGTCCATGTTGATGACAATAATTACAAATAATATTCTTATTGCCATAAAAAGAAGATTTAGATTTAAACAAGCACAAATCATTTTTTGAACTAAAGGTGATAAAATTTTTGTTCAAAAACATATTTCTAGTTCTTTTCTTTTCAAAAACATTTTCTTTCTTCTTTTTCAAAATATCATCAAGATCATCTAATCTCTTCTTCAATAAAGATTGTTCTTCCATGATCTTGGTTTTTTCAACAAATTTTTTTTTTCAAAACAACATTTTCTTTTGTCAAAGAATTATTTTCATGCACAAGTTTTGAGTTTGCACTCAATAAAGCATTAACTTTAATTTTTAACTCTTTGTTCTTAGCATATGACTCTTTCAAACATTCATGCATTTTAAAAATAAATGATTCAACATCATCATCATCATCATCATTATCACATGAATCATCACAAGAGTCACAACTAGAGGATACCTCATTATTGTCAAGTGCCATAAAAGCCATTTGAGTCTCCTCATATTCTTCTTCAACCTCTCCATCCGAATTGCAATCATCCCAAGTGATTTGGAAGTTGTTGAAGTGAGGCTTCCTTGAGCCTTTTCTTTTTTACCTTTTTGATGAAGCTTTAAATGCTATGCTTCTTTTCCCCTTTGCCTCCTCATCTTGTACCTTATATTTCAACTTCAATTCAAAGGAGGTTAGAGAATTGATCAATGAATCAATAGGTATAGAATTTGAATTTTTAGACTCTTCTATGGCAATGGATTTAGGTTCCCATTCCTTAGGTAAAGCATTCAAAATTTTTCTATTGTTCTTACCCAAGGAATAGTCTTTTCCCAAACCTTCCAAATCCTTTACTATATCATTGAACCTACAATACATCTTGTCAATGTTCTCATGAGGTTCCATTTGAAGGATTCATATTTAGCCACAAAAAGTGACTTCTTTTGCTCTCTTATATCTTCACTTCCTTCATGGACATCTTTCATTTGTCCCATATCTCCTTGGCCGATTTGTAACTTTTTACTTTGGAAAACTCATCTGCATCCAAGGCATTATACAAAATATTAATGGCTTTAGCATTTAAAGATAAATTTATTTTATCTTGTGCTCCTTAACTCAAATCTAGTTTTAGGCCTTAATCTAGGAGTATTTTCATAAAAAATATTAGCTTCTAAAGGACTTTCACAAATAATATACCATAAATTAAATCAATAGTTGAACAAAAATTTTCATTCTATCCCTCCAAAAAATAAAATTAATGCCATTAAACATGGGAGGTCTAGTGATAGAATGTCCCTCTAAAAACAAAGTATTATTGGTTGCCATGATCTTTACTCTAATGCAATTTAAGCAAAATAAAGAGACCAATGCTCTGATACCAATTGTTGGTCCCAAAGAGCAACCTAAGAGGGGGTAAATTAGGTTGTATTTAAAACAAACCTTTTTATGTGCTTAATAGAAATTCAAACTTTATGCACCAAATAAAAACTTAAGCACAAATGAATACAATAGATATTCAACAATTTAAGCTTAAAGAACAAATAAGAATATTGAGATTTAGAGAATCAAACCAAACTCCCAATCTTCTCAAACTTGGAGCTTACAACTACAAAGAGATTGCTTCTTACAAGGCAACTACCAAGTTCTCAACTTGAAATTTAGCCAGTAAAAGTCTCTTCAAAGTAGGTGAGCCAATAACCTCTTGTACACAAATGAGGATCACTCTTATTCACATTAATTTCCTTTAGTTACGTCAAGAGTTTTACACTCACAACCTCCCTTTGTTACAGTTGTTATCTCTCCACTCTTACACTTGAAGAACTCTTGCACTTCTAAGCTCTTTTCACAAAACTACAATATTACAACACTTGTACCCACTATTTCTCCCAAATAGCTCAAGAATTACTTGTAATCAATGTGGAAGTCTCTTTTAATTAATTCAGGCTTAGGGGTATTTATAATTGCCAAAAATATGCTTCCAACAACTTTCCAACGGCTATTTTCTGTTTATTGAAAAACTAGCCGTTGGACCTTTCAGACGGCCGATGCAGCAAGTGTGTGTCCGAACGAACTAGCCGTTGGACCATTCGGACGGCCGTCCTAAACCCTGTGTTCGATGCTTGCGTCCGTTCTCTGAGGGTATTCGTTCGGACGTCCGATGATGCGTCCGAACCTGTGTCCGATCGAGGCAAAGTCTTCTGAAAATATGATCGGACATTGTTCTTTGTCCGAAACTTGCTTCAAATTCTTTGTGTCGGACGATGGTACCATCGTCCGAAGATCTATCTTTCAGACAGTCATTTGCGTCCGTGGAATCTTCATTTGCGTCCGAACCTATCTATTTTTCTGCACACTTGTTTTCAAACCATTAGTGCGATTTGGTCATCATCAAAACATGATTAACATAACTGGGGTTCAACAAGACTATACAATGAATCTAGACACTAACTAATAAGGTAACTATACATAAATATAAGCACCAATGAATAATGTAACTATACAATAAATCTAGACAATAATTTTAGTGAACCTAGACGTTAACACCCCCTTCAAACTCAAGGTAGTTGAATAGAGACAAACTTGAGTTTGGAAACTAAATCGAAGAAACATCCAAGAAGATGTGCCTTTAGGTAAAAATATCAGCTATCTGATAGGAGATCGAATAGAAAGAAGTTTCATAGTATGGTGCAAAACATGAAGATAAAAAAAGTGACAATCAGTCTCAATATGTTTAGTGTGTTCATGGAAGACATCGTTGCGAGCAATTTAAATAGCACTTTGATTATCACAGTAAAGTGTAGTAGAAGACTCGTGAGCAATCCCCAAATCTGATAATAATCAAAGAAACAAAATAAGCTCTTGGGTGGCTTTAGCAACAGCATGATACTTAGTTTCGGTGCTAGATCGAGAAACAATGGCTTGCTTTTTACTACGCCAGGATATAAGAGAGTCACCCAAAAAGAAACAGAATCCTGTAGTAGAACGTCTATCAGTCGGGTCTCCTATCCAATCAGCATCAGAATATACACGTAACTCGAGAGAAGTATGAGAAGAAAAGAGAAGACTATGATACAGTGTGCCACGAAGATATCGAATAATACGAAGAACAGCTGCAAAGTGAGAATTCCTAGAATTAGAACAGTAAACTTAGTAACGTTAACAGGCTCTAAGATTGAAAAGTAAATAAAATTTTTGTTTCATTTTCTTGTTCATATTTTTTTCTTCAAAATAAGGGTTAAATACATTAAACCCCTTAAGGTTTGGGCGCGCTGTTTTACATTAAATCCCTAATGTTTTTTTTTTTCACTTTACCCCTTTGACTAATAGTCAAATGTAACTCCGCAGTTAGTTTTTTCAAAAAGATAATTTTACCCCTAAAAATCAATTACAATAAATTCCCTTAAGGTTTAAGCGAATTTTCACTTTACCCCCTCAAGTAAGTTTTGTAGCATTTAATACATTGGGATAAAAATTAAATTCAATAATGTTATCAATATTGTTAAAAATATAAATATGCTCCAAATTAATTACCAATATTCTAATTCTCGAATTATACTTTTTTAATATTTAAAATTTAAAAATACGATGAAATAATTAATTTTAAAATTTTTGATGAATTATTAAAGGTATTTCATCTAAATTATTTAATTAATTTAAGATATGATAAAGTTCCTTTGTATAATTTAGGTATTAGTTAAATTATATTAACAAAGGAAAAAATAAGAAGAAAATTATTTTAAAATAAACATAAAGAAAAGTAAAAAGAAAATAGATTAATATAACTTTAATAGATGGTTATAAGTCTCGTATATTTAAAAATTTATTTTTACATGAAAATAAAATATAATAGTAAGACCAAAAAATACCAAAAGTACTGGGAAATTTTTATATTTAAAATTTTTTCACAAATATTTTTAAAGAATCACTGGTGTTGGTGGACATCATTATATTTTTAGTTGTTTTAACAATATTTTTATATTGATTAATGACTAAAGTAGGTTAATTGTTACAAAAATTGAATTAGGGACTAAAATGACAAATATAATAAATTTTAAGGGATTAATTTTATATTTTTCTTGTATTGTCTAGGGGTAAAAATGTCTTTTTGACTTTTTAATAGTCAAATTACTGACGAAAGGGGCAAAGTGAGAAATTCAAAATGACATTAAAAAATTTATGCAAAACAACCTAAACCTTAACACATTTAATGTATTTAACCCTCAAAATAAGTATGAGGTCAAGTGCAATATTGTTATTATTTTTTTGGAGGTACAAGGGCATTATTTAGGGTATCCATTAGACCGACAAATAATTCTTTGACTTATTTGACTTTTGATTTGAAAATCGTATAGTCAAAGTTAAGGTGTGTAAGTTAAAAATCAAATAAAGTCAAGCCATTTAAATTCAATTTATTCATACCTCATGTTTAATATAATTCTTCATTCCATAAATTCATACTTTCAAATTTTATTACATTATTTACAAATAAAAAAAATGACATACCATAAATTAAAAATTAAGTCAAACATAATTCTTTTTCATGTTTTAATAAAATGGTTTTAGTTTCTTAATGTTATATATATTTTTTATCAATCAAATTACTTTTAATTATTTCATAGCATTTCTTTACATATTTATATGATAATTCATTGAAAAATAATGATGTGTGAATCATTATGTATGTATTATGTACATATATTAATATCTTGTGTGTATTTTTTAGATATTAGATATTTAATTTCTAGTATTATATTCTTTAAATTGATTTACTTGGTCAGTAGACTGATTTGGAAGTTAAAGTAAAGTTAAATTGAAAAGTTGATTACTTAATTAATTTCGAGTCAAAGTCGAATTGAAAGTCGAATAAATCAAATCAAATATTTTTTCAAATATATGTGACTCTGTAATTTGAGTTGACTAATTTTTGAATACCCCTAATTATAGTTGCATAAGCAAAAAAGGCAAGTATTATTTCTCAAACTTAAGCAGAGCTTCCTACAATTATAAAAGACCAGGTAGATGAAATTGTCCCAAAATTAAATTAGAAAAATTGAAACAAATTCACCAAATAAAACGTGTCAAATAAACACGAAACACAGGCGCCATTCTATTTCTTTGTCAAAAACAAATTCTTACTGTTAGTGTGTACAAAGAAGCACCCCACAAATTGTTCGGCAAAGACAACAATGCACGATTCCATTCACCTTGAGAAAGATATTTGGTCTTCGAACCCTGCTAACTCGTGGTGGAGCAAGAATCAAAACTTCAAAAGGTCAAGCCCTCCCAAATTTCAAATTCTTCTTAGAACTTGGAATTTGATTAATAGAAAGGAAATGCACATTTTCAAAACTTAATTTTAAGGGTTTGGTCATTGTTGTTAAAGGAAATAAGAAGAAAATATATAAAAAAATAAAAATTATAAACGGATTTTTTAAAAGTAGGTGACAATTACCTTTAACTATTAAATACATTCTCAAAATTTGTACTTTCAATATTTTTATTGTATTTCAGAGAGAAAGTGAGAAGAACTAGTTTCTTTTATACTATATTTTTGTTTATTCAATACTAGAAACTTGAGATGCCTTATCAAAACTCACCTATCTCAACTTATCTTCCAACAAACTCTTTGGTGAGTTTGCTTATTCCCTCACAAACCTCACACAATTAGCCCAACTTTCAATCTGTTTCCAAGAATGATATTGGTGCTTTGTTCCCTTCAGTTTAGGGAACTTGACAAATCTGGTTGTTCTAGATTTGAGTGATAATGAATTCATCGATAACATTCCTACATCTCTTGGCCACTAGTCCAATCTAGCCTTTCTCGACCTAAGCAAGAATTTTCTTGGTGGAACAATTCCTACCATTTTTGGCAATTTGACAAATCTAGCTTCTCTAAACCTCCTAAAGAACTTAATCACTGGCAAACTCCCTGCTTCGCTTGCGAACCTCAAAAAGTTAGCCAAACTCGAACTTTCTCAGAATCAAAGCACCGGCTCCATCCCCAGCTGTACACAAAGCCTGTCAAATTTGGTTGATTTAGACTTGTGTGATAATGGTTTTTCAGGAAATATCCCTCCATCTTTAGGCCAACTTTCCAACCTAATCTCCCTTGATCTCAGCCTGAATCTTCTAACTGGACCAATTCCTTCAGTTCTTGTCAATCTGAAAAATCTAGCTACTCTAAGAAACTCCAAAACAATACTCTCAGGCGAAATGCCATTCGGGCTTTTTTGTTTAGCCAATCTAGTTCATTTAGACATCTCTACCAACAACATCAGCAGTCCGCTACTCCTTAAAATTGGACAAATGAAATCATTGAAAATTCTAGACTTCTCAGAGAACCAAATTTATGGAACTATTCCCCTTGAGCTTGGCATTTTAACTAGTCTGCAAAAATTAGATCTTTCTTCAAACAATCTAATAGGGCCTATCCCACTTCCAATAGGAGCATTGTCCAATCTTTCCATTCTGGACCTTTCCCATAACGATTTGGAAGGCCGAGTTCAGGATGATCTTCGGATTAAGTTTCCTCCAAGCAGATTTATGGGCAATAAACATCTATGTGTTGATGCTATTTTTTGCCTCGTTGCTTCGAATTTCCTCCTGTGACAAAAAAAAAATGGGAACATGATCAAATACTACATAATAATTGGCATTACATTACTCTTTGAACTAATCTTAATTGGTGGATTGCTGTTTCTTTTCTTTTCAAGAATCAAGGTGATCAAGAAAGTGGAAATTGAGTCAATAGACAATATCCGTGGGGACATTTTTTGAGTATGGAACCACGATGGACATGTGACTTATGAAGACATCATTAAAGCAACAGAAGATTTCCATATTTGGTATTGCATTGGGACAGGAGGTTATGGCAGCGTATATAGAGTGCTGTTGCCAAGTGTGCAAATAGTCGCGGTTAGAAAGCTACGCCATTTCGAAGGTAAAAATCCAACATATGTCAAAAGTTTTAGGAATGAAGCTCATATGTTATCCAATGTCAGACATCGAAACATTGTGAACCTGTACGGATTCTGTTTACACAAACTATGCATGTTTCTTATTTACGAGTAAATTATAAAGGGGAAGCCTGTTTTGGATATTTGAGGAATGAAACTGAAGCTATAAAATAATGATTGGATTAAGAGAGTGAATTTGCTCAAGGACATTGCCTATGCATTTTCATATATGCATCATGATTGTAATCCACGAATCATTCACAGAGATGTTTCAAGTAACAATACTGTTATGAATTCAGACCTTGAAACTACTCTGTCTGACTTTGGCACTGCTAGAATTATGGAGCTTGATTCGTCAAATCAAACAATAATAACAGGCACTTGTGGTTACATTGCACCAGGTAATTTACCTTTTCATGTTTGTTATTTCCCTTGTTACATTGCACCAGGCACATTTACCTTTTCAACTCAAACAATTTACCTTTCACACCTTGTCTCCCGTCAAGGTGTGAAGGAACATAAATGAGTCAAATAATTTAGTGCTCAAGCTTTTTTAATGAATTTGTAATTTTGTTTTACTTATCTTCAGAGTCAAAGGCAAACCAATGTTTTGAAAACCGGACCGGCCATTGAACCGGTGGCCTGTCCGGTTCGCAGTTCAACTGGTCCGATCGGTTGAACCGGCCGGTTCACTAATTTAGGTTTTTTTTTTTTTTTAACCAATGTATGATATAATTTAAAGTTATGACCTAAAATATATTTATATAAAATCTAAAATAGAAGTGAAACACTATTATTGGAGAATTATAGTCTTAATACCCAAAAGTACTAATCAAATTTCTAATAAGAAAAGTGAAATTTATACAAAAATAAGTATAAAAAAGATGAAAAAATAATAACTTAATAGTTTAGGCTTTGGTGTGTTCAATGTTTTGCCATTTTGGAGTTTATTTCATGATTTTTTAATTTTTCTCTTTATTCAAATCATTTTTTATTCTGAAATTTAAAAAATCAGTTTTTTACCGGTTCTGTCCGGTCGATTTTTTGGACAGACCGGATATATAGTTGGACCGGACCGGTGGTTCTTCTGGTTCGAGGTCCGACAGTTCGAACCAGCCGGTCCGGTCCGATTTTCAAAACATTGAGGCAAACCAGCTTAGAGTCAAAGCAAAATCAGTTTTATCGAGGCGAAATCAAACTTGCATTTTTTATGTATAAATTAAAAACTTATTAACATATTTATTTGATTTTGAGTCCGAACACAAAAATATCAAACACTAAATACTATTCAAACTTGATTTGATTATTGACGAATCAATTTCGAATGAATTGTTATCAATCCAAGTCAATTCGAATTTCGAATAATTTTGTTTGTTTTTCAACCCCACTCCTGTTGAGTTTTAAAAAATTGTACAATATAATATATTGTAATTTAAAAATTTGTACTATATAAATCTTAAAACAGAACAGGTATTCCACCTCTTCAATATCAAATAGCATTAGGTATTTGTGTAATTGGGATATTATCATTTACCTTCTATATACATTGATGTAGCTTACACGGTGGTGGCTACTCAGAAGGCCGATGTTCATATCTACGACATTGTGGTTCTGGAGACATTGTTTGGAGAGCATCATTGTCACACCCCAAAACTGAGGTTGCAACACGCCATGTCCTTACCTTTTCATGAGGACATTAGGCTCAAAATCTTAAATTTCTAATCACTTGCCATAAATTACTACGAATATCTACAAAATGATAATGGATTATATAATGGGATGAGCAAACACTTGCCCAGTAAATAGTCCATGACCTCTTTCACCAGATCGAGTACGTTATATAAATATAATTTTACAAATTATATTTCACACGTTGGACATGCATATACATATATAGGTATGATTATATAAAAATCACAATTGCAAAACATTTACATATAGGTAAGTGGTAAATAAAAATAAAGATTTTATATCCATAACATAGAGCAAAATCAAATAATAACAATACATATCCATCGTATGTACTTATATCGTTGGGCTCAAGGGTTTCCTAAGGGTTAATCGGCAACCTGGATATTCAGTGCTAACTATTATACGCGTTTGACAAGGGTAGACATGAGCCAGCTACTCTTCGCTGGGGTGGAGAATAAGGCAATTAGCTCCCACTGACATCACCAAAGATAATCCAAGAGCAAAATCATTTTTCATATCAAAATAAGGAATCATACATCACACAATCATCATATTCAATCAAAATGCCACTTACTAAATTCTATAGAGACATGTTTATTAGATATTAAAAACATTAAATTAACTATAGTCAATTCGAATTTCGTACATAATATAATATTTTGCAAAAATATAATTTTCGTAAAAAGGGATTTTAAAATATGAAAGAGGTTAGAACTACTTATATTCCAGTTATCCAAATCATGTGAGTTTAGTTTACGTAATCTGAACCTCGCAAATCAATAATTCTATTTCCTAGAAACCTTTTGTATTATATGAAATAATTATAAACTTTAAGACCTTTTTGTAAATCCAAAACACATTTAGGGACTGTTGGGACCATTTAAAAATTATTTGGGTTAGGATATAGTTTTCAAAACTTGAAAAGGACTTAATTTGTATCACTAAAAAGTTTTTTGGGCTTAAATAAAAATGTTAACAAACTTAAGGGACTAATCCGCAAAAAGTATAAAGTATCATCTCCTTCCGTTGTAGGACGCAGCTGCCGCAACTCGTCTCTCTCTCTCTTTTTGTTTGAAAATTTTTTCTTTTCTTTTTCCTTTCTTTTACCCTGTATCTATTACTCCGAAAATCATTTTTACTTTATTTTATTTTTAAAACTCCAAAAGTATTTATAGAAAATTAGTTTTTCAATAATTCTTGATATATTTTAATTTTTCAGATTAAATACATATGAAATTAATTCATAAAAATATAAATCTTGACGCACAAATATATTCTTAATTTCAAATTATTTGAACAATGAAAAATACTTAAACAGAATATATTGCTAACTCATAAAAATTACGTAAATAAATCCTATCATTAAATTCATATGGTCTCTAATAATTTACGATAAACTAAAGACTAAAATAAAATAAATAATTACAAAAATTAATACTAATTAAAATAGAAGGAGCTTACTTTTTTTTTTTTTTTTTTTTCTATTATGGTGTTGGAAAAATCCTTCCCCTCCTTCTAAGGATTTTTGCTGAAAGAAAATAGTAGGTTGTCTAGTTATAAATCCTATATTTATAAATAATTTAATCCTAAAATTTCTCATTTAGGCCAATCTTCATATTACTATTCCCCGCAGTTTTTTTCAACTAAAACTCTAGTATTTGAAGCTTTTCAAATATTTATTTTGTTTTCCTATTTTTATTTAACCCAAAAATTGCGGATTTTACAATCGCGGACAATTCTCTTCCTCGTTATCATCATCACCACAATTTGCGGAACAAAAATTGCTGAAGGATCTCTTAGATGCGCGTCTGCCACCTCCAGTTCACCCCTTGATTGCTGGGGATGTAGTTCTCGCGGCAACCCTGGCTCAGGCTTGCTTACTTCCCCAACCCAAATTCTCGGCCAACAATGCAGCAGGTGGTGTAACAATTTCCTGTTGCTAGGAGAGAATCAACTAAGACTTTGCATACCATCACTGTGCATCAGTTGATGAATCTGCAGCAAGTTATTTCTGAGTAGGACATTTGGAGAACTTTTCCTAGATAAATTAGTATTGGAGACATATAATTTTTTTGGTAAATTGTATGGTCCAGCAACGGAACCATCCATCATACGTTAAAATCTTGTACAACATGCTGCAACATTATATATTTCAAAAATTTATAATAAAATAGTTGATGGCTCATTTCATGTTCAGAAACAAACTTAAATACTTTATTTAGTCCATCATATTTAAAATGATTCAAAAAAATCTCCCAATTTTTAAAATAATACAATTTCATCCCTCACATTTAACAATTTTCAATTTTAGGAAGGTGACGCAGCATAATAGTATGACACGTTTCATGGTTATACCCTTTTAGTCTTTCATATTTAAAATGATGAAAACAAATTATTTACAAATTCAAAGCGCACAATTTTTGTTCTTAAACAAAATTTTGGACAGATTTTGGGGAAGTATAAGTTCACAAAGATCATAAATTGTTGTGAGATGGAGGAGTAATGGTAAATGATCTTTTTTGATACCCCTATTCCTCCTTTATTGATTACCATGAGTCCATAAGTGAAAATTAAATGACCATATCAAATATTTGTACACTAAAAACTTGACATAAACGTGCCACAAATGTAGAGTATTCGTCCCTGTCTAGTAAGCAAGAATCAGAAAACCGAAGCTCAACAGCCCTTGATCTGCAGTGCAGAAGTGCCCAACAGCAAATTGACTAAAAAAAATAGGCAACTGGCAAGCATATATAATACTAATAATGGCAATAAATTCATTAATTTTATGATCGAGTAAACGATAGATAACCAATTCCCTTCTCATAAATAAATCAGTAATTAATCAAATAATAGAAACTACCACAATATGGTCTTGGACAATAATAAATTCGAATTGGTAATAGAGCATTTATGAAAAAACTTAAAGCCTTGATCATTTCACATGTAAATATTTCTTCAAAAGCACTTGTGCAAAAGAGTAATTAACTAATAATATGCTACACTAGTTGATTAACCATAAAATACTGGCACTAATCTAATACTAACTACCTACCCATCTATAAAAAACACTATGAGATGCAAAAATAAATCAAAATCTTCCTCAACATATATGTATATATAGTTTACAAATGCAAACAAAGCACAAATCCCAAGCTATTAGACTGATGATTGGCCATTCTCATTATTCTTGTAGGTACCTTCTTCTAATTGGCTATATTTCTTATCATCAAGAACATGATCATCATCCATAAACCTCTTCCAAAGCCGATGCTGCTTCCAAACTCTTTCAGTCATTTCTTCGATCGGCACGTTTTTCGTCTCCGGGAGGAGGAAGAGCACAAAGAAAGACATGATCAAAACCCAAGCAGAGAAAAACAAGAAGATCCCAAACTTGAAATGGCAAAGCATTGAAAGGAAGGCTTGAGCAATGACAAAAGTGAAGAGCAAGTTGACACAAACAGTAACACTCTGCCCTGCTGATCTTGTCTCTAAAGGGAAAGTTTCACTTGGAATTAACCAACCAAGAGGTCCCCAAGACCATGCGAAGGAAGACACAAATGTGCAAACTAGAATAACCACAAAAATTGCCCAACCGTGGCCGAGATTTTCCGAATGATCGGTAACTTTTAGGCCTAAAATTATGGCAATCACAAGTTGCAAAATGGGATAAGAACATCTGAACACCAGCTTGTAGCAAGAGAAATCTACGTCCCAATTTGTCCACGAAGTACATAGATACGAGGGTAGAAAGAACATTGACAGCTCCCGTAATAATAGCTGAATATAACGATGCATTGGCTCCAAATCCTAGTGTATCAAATAACACCGGTGCATAAAACATGATTGCATTGATTCCTGTAAATTGCTGGAAGATCTGCACGTAGCCAAATTAATTTTAACAACAAATTAAAAATTGATCACTCTCCAATAATCAAATTGCAAGTATTAATAACATATTATCATCAAACCCTTCGTCTCATTTATTTTGTTACAAACTTTTTCGGTCAAACAAAACAATTTCGTAACGCATAAATTATATAGATTTATTATTTTTTTATGAAATTTATTCAAGAAAAGTGAATTGATATCAAATGTTAATACATAAAAACTTAAATATTTAATATAAGTTAAAAAATCAAAGAAGATTAAGTTTTGAAAATTTAATACACGTTGATAAAAAAATGTAAATTGTGACAAAATATATGCGCAGTGGGAGTATAAGTACTGCTAAATTTGAGACAAACTAATTAATTAACTGACCTGTAATGCGATGGAAATGACCAACTGAGGTCTATTTCTGCGCATGAAGAGATTCTTGAAAGGATGTTCAACTTGTTTAGCTTTACGACTTGCTTCTACAAGTTGTTCAAACTCGGGCTCAATATTGTCAGTTCCTCGGATCTTCTTGAGCACTGTCTTTCCTTCATCTAACTGACCGCGTTCAATGAGACTGTTTGGGGTATCCGTCACAAAAAGAGCACCTACAATTAAAAGCAATGCTGGAAATCCAGCCAATCCAAGTGACACTCTCCAACCATTTTCTCCTTTCATTCTGTAATAATTAAAATTGCCAGAAAACCATTATTAGGAAGAGAAAAAACTAATTAATTTCTATTTTAACAAAATTTTTTTTTTTGAACAATTCAAAATAAAAATATACTCGACTCTTGGGGATTAATTTTTCTAGTCGAAACCGAGTTTTGAATTTTTAAATATTGGTATAATCGAGTGGGGAAAAAAAAGGAAAACGAGGAGAATTTAAATAATTACTTGTTGGTTCCATAATTGACGAGGTTGGCGACAAGAATGCCGATGGTGACCATGAGTTGGAATGAAATATTGAGAGCTCCTCGGATTCTTGTGGGTGCAATCTCAGACAAGAACAATGGAACAGCTTGATTAGCAAAACCAACTCCACATCCAAGTAAAATTCTGCCGGCAATTAGCATACCAAGATTTTGAGCAGCGGCATTTAGGACGACTCCAGCTATGAAGAAAAATCCGGCAGTCAACATGGTTATTTTTCTGCCAAACTTTCTTGTTGTGTATGATGCAAGAAAAGTGGCTGTTAAACCAGCCAAATATAGAGATGATGTGAACAATTGTAGGCCTTGGTTATCATATTTGCAGTAGTTACTATTTTCCCCTGGATTCTGAGTCCTTTTGTACACCTTTTTGGGAAAAATTTCTTCAAGAATGGACCCATTGATGTTACTCCACCTACATGAAATAATTCGATGATCAGTTTTTGACCCAAAAAAAAACGAGGCGATCTGATCATAACTTTATGTATGAACCAAATTAGAATACAAACTAAAACCATAATTAATTACGAGAAAATACGTAGTAAATCGTTAAGTAATATTGTTGTTACAAACCTGAAATACCAATATCATAACCAAACATGAGACCTCCAACTGCGGCCATGAGGCAAGAGATTACAACAATGGGCGTGACCTTGGCCTCGAACTCCTTCCCTCCGCCGCCACCGGGGGCTGATATTCCTCCGGCCACCATGATTACTTAAAATAAATTTAAAGCTTACTAATAATTAATGCCTATTACTACTATTTTAGCAAAGAACCCTCTTCACCCTTTGTATTAATTCTTTTTTACGGTCTCACGAAAGAAACAGAAAAGATACTAAGAAAAACAATAAGAAGCGACTAAACTAATAATACACTGTAACGATGGAAGTTGTTGTAGCTAGTACTGTGTTTATATAGAGGTGAAAATATTGTATTCTTGACTAGGATTTGGAAATATAAGCTCCAAAAAATCCAATTACAAATTGGAATTAACCAAGTAATACTGATAAGATGGGGCTTGATCAATCCACATATAACTTAGGCAATTAAGCTTGAATCGATTCCTAGTCTGATAGAATATATCCTAATTAAAATCGGAAACCATGATGTACGTGTTGCTTTTGCATTTTGGTCTGTGAGAAATAATTATCGTTATTGGTAATTTAACCAATCCTAGCAAACTTAGGCTCATTTTGGCTTGCAGACTGGATAGTGTATCCTTTTCTTTCTCGGAAAACTGCGTACTTCTACACCTATTCCTTGAATTACTTATTGGAGTCCTAGTATAGATAGGAAAAGTTTTTTTTTTTTCTTTTCTTTTTCTGCCAAATTAGGGAAAAGGAAAAAAGACTACTTTGGTCTATTATCTTTAGACTATCGTCACTAATTAGGTTCATTATCTATTATAAAGATCAATTTGGTTCTAAATTCTTAAAAAAATTAACCAATCTAACGTTTGTCATGGAAATTGTGGACAAAGTTATGGAACCGTTAACGACACATTTACTATATGTATGGCCACATGATTATCACGTACAATTTGTTCATAATTTCCATCACAAGTTCTAAATTTGTTAATTTTTTTTAAAATGAGAGATCAAATTAATATGTTGTGATAGATAAAGAAATAAATTGATCGATACCACAAAAATAAGGGATTAAATTGATTTTTTTTCCTAAAGAAAACAGCATTGAAAATGGGTAACGGTGCTCCTGGATCAATTATCTGGTCCATAAAGAAAACAGCATTGAGAGACCCTATAAAACTGGGAATGGGAATTCCTTTGAAATTATTTAGGCTTAAATCAAGGAAACGAAGTTGTTTCAAATGGAGCAAAGAAGGATCCAATCTGCCTGTCAAAGCCGACATCTTGTTGAAGTCGTCTATCCAAAACATAGTCAATCCAACGTGCATTCGGATTTCGAAGGTTGGTGATGTTATTGAAAACTATGCCTTCCCAGTTATAGCAATCAACTCCATCAATTCATGAGGAGAGTCGATTGGATAGATCAGTCAATGCTTGCTTGAAGGTCAGAAGATATGAGAAAAGTGTTGGAAAGGCTCTTTTTTATTCACTCATGGTAAATACCAATGTTCATCTTTTTGGGCATTTGTTGCAACTAGAAATTGCAAAGTGCTTTGCACGTGATTGATGAGAGTACATTAAAAAATACTTGAATTGTATATATTTTTATTTTTTTCTTTTATTATTTAATAAACTTAGTATTCATGAAAAATTATGAACATATAAAAATTATACAACCTTGAATTTTGAAAACTTGATGCTTTGATTTTAAAAATCAAATTATGACAAAATAACAAGATGGAGATAGTAATAACTTTCAAATTTATTATTATTACATTTGAGTAATATTTGTTTTTTTCCAACTAATATACGCATAAAGTTGGGCTAAATTGGTAAAATTATATTAGAAATCAAAGAATAATTCCTAAAACAAAATTTCTTGACGTTGATGATGAGGTTAACCAATTTGATTAGAAATATAAGGAAAGATAAATTTAGTTGTAAGAATTGGTAGTGAATTTGTAAATTAAAACAAAATAACTCAAATGTTACAATAAAAGGAATATTATATACATGTTTGCTCTTCGTCTTATGCCATTGAGACTTGTGATATATTGTAAATCGTAGAATTGGATAAACAATATATTAGTTTCAACTTCATGATGGGTTACTTATAAGACAGATGTAAAAGTAATTTTTTTTAGTGAAAGCAGTGATGAGTAGTTCTCTATAATTTTGTGGTGATTGGATATCATCCTCGTTCTCAAGTATTATGATTGTTATGATGTATAGTGGTAGTTTCTATTAGTATACATTGTTATTACGTAATGTAAGAATTTTCTTATATCGATTTTCAATATTGCAAAAATATAACGAAGGAGGTATTATTCATTACTTTAGAGAATGATAGAAAGTCGTTTTTTCTTTAAAAGAAATAGTTTTTTGACTGTTCATTTTCTTAGTATTCATTAATTAGAAAATTATTTAATTGGTATTCATTTCCCATTTAATTGTTAACTTTTCAAAATTCCCTAATTAACCTTTTTTTTGGAGATACTTGAAAAAACTAAATTAAAGGGTATTTTATGATTTCAAAGTGTCAAAAAAAAAAAAAAAAGATCATTCTCTAAACGTAGTTAGGAATTAGTATTCATTAATTAGAAAATGATTTTATTAGAGTTCATTTTTCACTTAATTATCAATTTTTTAAAATTTCTTAAATATCCCTCATTTTGTGATATTTAGAATACTGCAATATATGCATTTTAGGAATTAAGGGGCGTTTTACCTTTAAAAAAATAGTTTTTAAGAGACAGGTCATTTCCTTTTTTAGGTGACTGTTTATTTTTTTAGTGTTCATTAATTAGAGAATTATTTAATTAGTATAGTCGTCTCCCAGTTAATTGTATTCTTTGTGTAGTTAGTTGTTATTTTGTTTTAGAAATTAAGGGGCATTTTTACTTCAAAAGAAATAAGTAGTTTTTTGCCGGTTTATTTTTATTTTTTTCAGGCGACTATTCATTTTCTTAGTGTTCATTAATTATAGAATTATTTAATTAGCATTCATTTTGGAGTATTGCTAAAATGTTATTAGAATATTAGCTTTTTGTTTAGAATGATTTTTGATGGGGTTAGATATTTATTTCTTATTGATTTTTCTAATTTATTTAATTAAGTTGAATTTAATTTTGTTTCTTTAATTTTTCTTTAATGCCCTTTCTTTAAATGATTGTAAAGTATCTAAATTGGGGGTATATTTGGAACAAAAAAATTTCAAAACATTAAAATCTTCATACTTTTATATTTAATATAGATGTTATAAAACTACTATATTTTGCTTGCTATAATTTACAATATTTATAGCACTTCGTAATGTTAAAAAAGTTTTGACTTTTGGAGTAAAAGGAAAAATCTCTACAATTGGCTGTTAACTTTTTTATCTTTTTTTGAGGTATTAAAAGTGATATCCACTTGACAGACTTCACTTTACAAAAATTGGCAATAACTGTTTGTAATTTTTTTGGGATAATAACAATTTACCCCCTTGAACCAGTTAGGTAATAACACTTTGCCCCCCATGAACTAAAAAAACTACAATTTGGCCCCCAATCAATTTATTCAGCCTTTAAAAATTTTATAATATCATGTTAAATGACTTAAATACCCTTAGAACTATATTTTGATTTTTGTATTTAAATTTTGATAATGATGTGATAATTATTTAAAAATAATGAAAAATAAATTATATAATATTTTAATATAATCCATATCAATATATATCTTGGTTAAATTTTTAAATTTTGTTATTTCAATGTATATTATTTCGAATTTGAATGTTTAATTATAAAAGTAGAACAATTCCTAAATGGGCTAATTTTCTATTGAAAATTCTTCTGTAAAGATAATTGTGTGACAATATATATATAATTTGTAATTTTTTTGATGTCTCTTAGCATTTTACAATTTTAATATTTGGATGAACCTGTGTAAATTACAATATCAAATATAATATAATTCGACATTTTATCACATTTTCACTCCCTAATTATTTTGTTATTATATTTTATTATAGTAATTATTTTTATTATAATGTTAGTTTGCTGTTATATTTTATTTTTTCCTAATTCTTTTATACGTATTGAACATCAAAATTAAATATATGAAAAATCAAAATCTAATACTAAGGGTATTTTTGTCATTTAACTTGATATTATAAAATTTTTAAAGGACGAATCATTGGATTAGGGGGCAAAGTGTAATTTTTTTAGCTCAGGGGGGGCAAAATGTTATTACCTACCTAGTTCAGGGGGACAAAGTGTTATTAACCCTTTTCTTTCTAGAAAGAGCGAGTTATTATTCCCCAAAACATTGTTTACTTTTAGTGCTGGTAAAATGTTAAAATCATTAAATAGCAATAACTTCTGGAGCCATTACAAAGTCTTAACTAAATTGGGCTCTTGAGGTTGCCAAAATGTTGTAGTGTCATTTTTTTTCCTTTTCACAAATTACCGTACTATTCATGAATCATGAAATGAACAAGATGCATTTTCTAATATTCTTAGCCTACATTTTGATGGAGTGATTTGAATGGATTTAAATTTCAATTTCAGTCCCTCCTTATCAAAGCAACTTAAGTAATTTAATCAGAGAATTGAAATTTACCAAGAAGTAACTATGGAATTTTAATTATTAAAATAAATAAATTTCAAATTCACTTAAATTTTAAGTTATTTGAAATCCATTTACTTAAATTCCTTCTTACAAACCCTTTGTAAAATTGTAAATCATAAAGTACGGAGAACAAATTGCGGTTGTCAACAATTACAGGAACGGCTACAAAACGGTTATAACCAACTCACTTTAGGTGAGTTCATCACCAGAAAGTTTGTTTGAGTGTAAAGTTGGGAATTCAAATTCCCGTCTGAGGTACATTCTCAAGGATAGTAATATATATTATTAAATAAAAGTAGGTTAGACTGTTGTCGTTAAAAAAAATAATACAAAACGGTTGTATGAATTAACGTACAAGATCAAAACAAGAATAGACGACTGCAAAACAAAAAAAAAAAAAAAGAACATGGGAAAGGTGTTGATGTCGTTTGATTCCTAAGCTTATTGACGAAATGGGTGACTTGGGGTGTTCAAATCCAACCCAAATAAATTCAAGACTAAATTAGTTGTGTTAATTGATTTTGGATTATTTGTGCTGGGCTATCTGAAATTTGTTATGTTGGGTTGGTTCATTTTTTTTTTTTTTTTTTTTTAAAACCCAACCCAAGTCAATAGCGGATAACCTAATATAATTTACTAGATTTTTATTATTTTCCTAGCCATTTTATCTAATTTATACTCCCTCTATTCCAAAATAATTTTCATCTTTAGGTAGTGCACACGGGTTAAGGAAGTTATTAAATTGCATTAATTTTACAAAAAAATAGACTAAGACTTCAAAGTGACCAAATAATCCTTCTGCATTAATATCTCAACTACGTAATCCTCCCATTATTAATGTTGTACAAAGGGTAAAAGTTGAAAAAATATCCGTTAATACTTCTTCGATTTTCTAAAGTGATAGATAATATAAAACATGACAAATTGTCTAAAGTAACAATTATTTTGAAATAAAAGTGTAAATTTTTTTGCTTTCCTTGATATTCATCTAATATTATTCTATAATTGTTTCATTTCATTCTTGACCTAACCATTTCATTTTGAACAAAATACATATAGTAATGAATGATCTTACAAATAATAGTTTTTTTTCTGGGCTAATAACACTTTGCCCCCTTGAACTAGGTGGAAATTACACTTTGCCTCCCTAAATTAAAAAAATAAACTTTGTCCCCATTCACATTATTCATCCTTTAAAAATTTAAAATACCAAGAAACTCTAATTAAATGAATAAAATACCCTTAGTATTATATTTTGATTTTTCATGTTATTTAATTTTACAAGATGTTCGATAGTTATAAAAGAATTATGAAAAAAATAAAATATTGTAATAAATTGATATCTTTGACTCTAGATAGTGAAAATGTGAGAAAATATTGAATTATATTACATCCGACATTACAATTTGCACAGGTTTATCCAAATATTAAAAGTGTAAAATGCTAAGAGACATAAAAAAGATCACAAAATTTTATGTAAAATATATTGTCATGCAACAGCTTTAAAAAAATAAATTCAATAGAGCTCCAAACCAATTGTCAATAGAATTTTGAAACTGATATATTCATCTTTTTGGACATTTGGTGCAACGTTATGAAACTGCTATATTTTGCTTGGGATAATTGACAATATATATAGCAGTTCGTAATGTTAAAGTTTTTACTAGTAAAAGGAAAACTCTCTCAATTGGCTGTTAACTTTTTGACATTTTCTTGAGGTATTAAATGTGATATGATATCCACTTGACAGAATTCACTTTTTAGAAATTGACAATAATTGTTTGTAATTTTATTTATTTTTTTTGGAAAGAGCAATTTTTTATTTTTCCTCCTTTGCTTGTTCTTATACTTCTTCTTTAAAAAATTTTGTTTACTTTTAGTGCTGGCAAAATGTTTAAAATCATTAAAAAGCATTCTGGAGCCATTACAATGTCGAGACTAAATTGGACTCTTGAGGCGGCCAAATTGTTGTAGTATCATTTTTTCCCCTTTTGTGAGTTGAAGTGTTCAATGCCAACCCAAATAAATTTAGAATTAAATTAGTTGTGTTATTAGGTTTTGGGTTATTTGTTGTGTTATCTAAATTCGTCGAGATGGTTTTTTTTTTTTTTAATTTAGAAAACTCAACCCAAGTCAATAACATGGTAACCTAACATAATTCAATTTGTTTTTATTTTTTTCCTAACCATTTCATCTAAGTTATAATTTTTTTTCATTCATTGTTGGTATAATATTCATCTAATATTATTCTATAATTTTTTCTTTTCATTCTTGACCTGTCTATTTCATTTTTAAGAAAATACTCTTCGCATATTGTAATGGATGCTCTTACAAATAATAATTTCTTTTTAAAATTTTTGAGATTTTAACTCAAGTAATCCAAAATCCAAGTAACCTGTCCGAGTAATACTTGAGCTGAGTTTATTTGGGTTTTCATATTTACTTGGATTCGGTTGGATTTTAAATTATCTACCCAAAAATCGAAAAATCCACTTGTATATAACTTACTTCATGAACACCCCTAAAGGTGAGAAATGTAATGATAAATCACCAAAAAATGTTAAAACTTTGGATTTAAAATATATTAGAATGATCATAACTAACATACTAATTAGTTATTCAATGAAAATCTCTTACGGGAAAGTAAGTTTTATTATTATTATTATTATTATTTAATTTTTATGAGTGCAGGTTGTTCAGCTGAAGTCTCCACAAAGCAATGCTAATATACATTTTGCGGTACACACTTCGTAAATTTTTATTTGTTAGTGAAGACCACTAGTAATCCCTGCTTAATCCAAAACTAAATTTAGCTGAAAATCGAAGTATTTATTGAATATGAATATGAAAGGGATTCCCAGAGGAATAGCTTTAGTTTTCTGAAATGACACAAACATACGTGTATGCAATTTCTTTTAAAAAAAACATGATGAAAAAATTAAAATTCAAAATATACAGGATATGGGAAATTAGGAGAAGTTAATGTATTAGGTAATTATGAAAACTTATGAGAGTAATTAAGAAAACACATTAATTTTGACAGTAAATAAAAACTAGTTCGCTTTAGAGTTTATAAATTGGACTAGATAGTTATATGTAAAGTTTTATCTTACATTATTCTTCTTTTTTCACCCATTAGCTTTTTATCCATCTATAAATAGGATTGTTTATGGGTTGGGTTTTCAGACTAGTGGATTTTCCAGTATTTGGCCAAGAAAATAAAATTAAGTCCAACCCAATTAATTGAGCAATCCAAGTAAATCCAACTCAAGTATTAGTCAGACGGGTTACTCGAATTTTCAAGTTACTTGGGTTCAAAATCCAAACTAATGATTTTTTTTTTTTTTTAAATTCATGATTGTAAGGTCAAATATTAAAAATTTATATTTGGTAAAAAATAAAATAGTTAGGCAAAGAGTAAAAAAGAAAAAATATACAACATGGTAAATTAGATGTCATTCAAGAATGAAAAGCAAGAAATTTTATGTTACACGAAATAATTAGGACAAGAAAGAAAAATTTTAAAAATATAAGTAAACATTATTAGTTTATCGAGTTGTCAAGTTGGGTTGGGTTTTATTTTTAAAATCCAACCTAAGTAAATAGAAACCTGATAACCCAATCCATTTAGTATCAAATTTATTTGGGTTGGATTGAGTTTTCGGATTGGATTAGCTTTTAACACCCCTATGCATAAATATCTCATGTCAGTTAGCTAATAGATCTTGAATTGATTAATAAGTTTGACCACTCTATTTATTGTCAATTGATTTTTAGATAGAAAAATATATGGAAACCCATAATTTTCAACACTTTTCATTTAGATATCTATCCATTTTTATATTTCTTTCCTTTGAAAGCAAATCGCAAAACATTGTAGTTTATTAAAAAAAATACAATTTGATAAAAAATAATGCAAATAATTCATATACTCCTATTTATTGCTATACTGCAAATCAACTTCATATTAATTTTTGTGACAAATTACCAATTCAATAAATAATATGACCAGAGCTTTGACTAGTTATAAAAAGTATTAAAAAAAAAATGAAGTGGAGCATATCAAGAAGGATTTACTCCACTTTGCTGCACTTAATATTAAATTCTCTCTTTGTACTCTACATTTAAATGTTTTACTCATTGCACTTCTAAATATTAAATTCATCACACTTCAATTTAATTTTTAACATTGTTACCAAAATTAAAATATATTCCAACTGTATAAATCACGCATCCAAACTACAACATTCATTAAATTTCTTAACACAGTTAAAAATTGGACCGAAGTTAGATGGATCTGAAAGTTGGAGGTACATTATATACAAAATAGGGAATTGATGTGGGTGGTAAGTGAGAATTAATCATAAGTTAGGGTTGCAAAATGAAATTAATTCCGATTACCTCCACTGATGCCTTATACTCCTAAATAGGTATGTGGAATGCACATATCTAACATCCGTCAATTCTAATAATGGTGTTAAAAATTAGAATAGAATAGGATGAATTTGAAAGTTAGAAGAAATTTACAGTGCGAAGTGAGAATTGGTTATATAATATTCTTTCTCGCAATCCTTGCTTTAACAAACAACTACAACACTTGTATGTATTCTTTTTGCAAGTCATCTCGTTTAACTTGCAAGTTTGAGGTTTAAATCACCTATTAATGTGATAAGGTGATGATGCTCAGGATTAGCACATGACACATTCCCCAAAATTATTCTAGAAGTGCTTATATGGTAACCTCATTAAGGGCAAATACGTAATTCACACATAGATTCAGTTAGTAGGATTATGCCCCTGTGTCCCCCATGTGTATCTATAAATAAGAGGTTTGGGTGCTAAGATGTAGATGATTACTATTCCTCTTGTAAGTTCCTCATAATACAATCTCTAAATTCTCTTCTCAATTTTCTACTTTCTCTCTCTACCAATTTGCTCTTCATCAATTGGCGCCGTCTGTGGGAACCGAGAAATTTTCAACTTTTTCAACTACTTTCAGCTATCTCTTCTATTAGTTTTGTTTTTGAAAGGATGAAGAACCGAGGCACAAGATGCACTGCCAGCAAGGACACCGAGGCGAGTAATCCGCATCTCTTGCTACAGAATGATGAGGTGCAGGACTTCGAAGTAGGCACTGAATCTCAACAAAAACAAAACGATGTCTTGAAATACGTCGCCGACCATTTTGAGTCCTTTAGAGCGTTCATCGAGTAGCGCGAGCATCAAACTTCATCGAAGTGATCTAATCGGGCTATCACACCGTGAGTTGGAAAGCAGTAAATTCCAGGCCAAAGACCTAGAAAACAGCCAGTAAACGCCGTGAGTCCAAGTGATCTCTGGCATAAAATCACGAAGTCCCACTCTTGGACAAGCGATCCAATGAATCGCACTTAGCTACCATCAAGCTTGAAAGATTGTCGGTACATGACAAAATCGGTGCACAATCCTCGAAAAGCATCGAACACAAAGACCCCTCCTCAGCTGTTCAAAAATAGCTCAAGGAGCAAAGCCTCGAGAACAAAATTCAGGAGATTTTAAGGAAAAATAGCCTGGTGTTGCATGCTTTTGCTCAAACAGAAATAGATAGAGATCTATTCACGATCTTTATTAAGATCGAGCCACTTTCGATGCAGATCAAATTGCGTGACCTTTATAGATACAAGGGCGACTCCGATCCATCTGAGCACCTATAGCATGTGGTGGCTGTCACTAGCCTCTACAGCTATAGTGATGCATCCGCTGTAAATTGTTTGCTACTACACTCTATGGACTGGCACAGAAATGGTTCCAAGAGTTTCCAACAAATTCAATTGCAACTTTCCATAAGCTAACGAAGTCTTTTCTAGCTCACTTTCGAAGCAAATCAGTATTTCTGCAGAATGACGTTTCGCACCTTATGAACATTTGCCAGAGCCTGACGAACCTCTCAACAAGTTTGTGGATCGTTTCAATGATGAAGGCATCCAAACAAAAAACCTGGATGAGAAAATTCTAATCGCTGATTTCTGTAGTGGCATTCGACCTGAAGTTTCAATGTCGAATTATATAAGAGGATGCCGGATACTTACTCAGAACTGTTGGAGAGGGCATTGGAGTTTATTCGGGGCGAGGAGTCCAATAGAACAACAAGAGAAATGTACGACTCCAAAAGGAAAAGAATCCAAGAACTTTGAACCCTTCTTCTTCTAAAAAGCCAAAAGTGATGGATAGACTGAATTATCCCAACAACAGGCCGTTAGCAAATCGGGTAGTCTACCCAAACAACAATATTGATGCCCAACCTCTAAGGACAAGAGTTCTCCCAAACTCAGATTTCACACCCCTAAACACTTCAAAGAGGGAAATACTCTACCAAGTACAATACCTGGGGATCCTTGAGCCTTCCTCCTCTAATGATGTTAGGTCCGAACCAAAGAGATAAATTGAAATACTACGTATTCTATAGCCAACATGGTCATGATAGAGTCCTGTAATCATTTAAAGGTCAGAATAGAAAAGGTTATCCAAGAAGGGCACCTGCAGCAATTCATCAGCCAAACTGTTGCGGAATTCCAAAGAAATGCCAATAATAGGGAGAATCAGGTGCAGCCTTGACCTTATCCACCTCGTAAGCCGAACTGGAACGTCTGAATAGAAACAATCCCCCAGCTCGGGATGAGCAGATTTACGTAGCCGGAGTAATAAATACCATAGCTGGGGGGCTAGCGACTCTAGCAATGCAAGAAAGAAACGTGTGAAATACGTACCCCCAAGTGAGGATCGGGACAAGCACCAAAAACCTTTTATGAGCCTCGAGTACATTCAGAAGATCCTGTCCCCATCCACATGCTACACAATGGCCATGTGGTAATTCATGTACAAGTGACTAGATACGAGATGCACCAAGTATTTGTGGACACTGCGAAAGCTCAGCTAGTATCATTTTTTGGGATGCTTGGGAGAAGATGCATATGAATTTCTCTTTGATAAAACCTTTCAAAACCTCTCTGGTAGGTTTCACAGATGACTCGGTCATGCTAGAAGGTCAAATAATGCTTCCTCTGACCCTCAAAACTCTCCCGAAGCATAGGATTGAGATGACCAATTTCGTCATCGTCAAACGAGATAGTTCCTATAACATGATCCTTGGTTGACCCACGCAATACATATATATGATCCTTCCCTCTGTGTTCTATATTGGAATCAAATTTATGTTGAAGGACAGATCTGAAGGCACGGTGATTGGGAACCCGCAAGAAACTCGAGCCTGCTACATGATGTCCTTGTAATCCCAATCGCAGACCATGTCTGTTGCTGATAAAGCATTCTTGCAATCCTTCAACACTCCGTCCAACTCGGGCATTCCTAAAGAGTCAATGTCCAACCCAAGGGTGGAAGGAGAAGATGCTGGGTAATCAAGGAGAGCACATTAGAGATACCAGAGCTACTTGAGCCTAAGGGAAAGGCCAAGGCCAAAATTGAGCCGCAAGACAAGTTGTCCATCGAGGAGATATTACTGGACCCGAGCATTCCAGATAGAAAAATAAAAATTTCTGCGATTCTGCCAGCAAAATTTAAACCTTCTCCTTGGTGATGTCAGCTCGGAAGTTGAGGCCATACTTTGACGGCCACAAAATAATTGTCCTGACGAACTTTCCTTTGAAAAACATATTGAGCAAACCTGTCACTTCCGACCCGTTGAAATGCTAAAGAGATCTAGACCAGGTTCAAGAAAAAGATTATGAGAGCATAGACCTAGTGGTCCCCCTCGAGGGGTGAAACCTAATGGTCTCCCTCATGAAATTCAAACCGCTCTGACCCGCAGAAGTGCTAAAGAGGTTTGCACCAGGTTCAAGGAAAAGATTATAAGGGCCGAGACCTAGTGGTCCTCCCTCAAGGGCTGAGACTTAATAGTCCGCCCTCAAGAAATTCAAACTGCATGACTCTGACTCGCCGAAGTGCTAAAGAGGTCCGGATCAAGTTCAAAACAAAAGAAAAAGAAAAAGAAGAGATTATGAGGGTCGAGCCTTAGTGTTCCCCCTCGAGGGCTGGGACTTAGTCGTTTCTCCTCAAGAAATTTGAACTGCTCCGGCCCGTTGAACTGCTAAAGAGGTTCGGACCAAGTTCAAAACAAAAGAAAAATAAAGATTAAGAGGGTCGAGACCTCATGGTGCTGAGACTAGTGGTTCTCTCTCAAGAGAATCGAACCACTCTGATCCGTTGAAGTGTTAAAGAGGTTCGGATCAGGTTCAAGAAAGAAAGAAGAATAAAATTTAGAGGACCGGGACTTAGTAAGTCTTTTCCCAAGAAAAATGAACTCATCTAACCTCTAATGTCACTAGATGGGATCAAATCAAGTTTAAAGAAAGAGAAAGTGAAAGAAAAAGAAGAGGTAGAAGAGCACAAGCACTTAAGTGAAAATGTTATTACAAGTTCAAGTATTATGATATAGATTGAACTAGCAGAACAGGGATTAGAAATTTGTTATGTTATATGCTTGATATTGAAAGCAGTTGGCATAATTTTGGAGTAAGGAAACAATAAGTCGAAGCAGGAAAGAAATGGAAATATGATAAAGTGTCAAGAAACTTGAAATTTTATTTACAGAAGGAAGACCTAGCTATTACAAAAAACCCTAACTATTATAAAAAGCAATCATTATAGAAGAGGCCTAAGGTGCTACACTAGAGGGTCCGGCTGACGAAGTGGAAGATGGGTTCATAGGTTTAGACTCAGTTTCAGGAGCAGCAATTTTGGGCTCAGAATTCTCTGAGGTTGTATCTTCAGGAGCTCCAGGGATTGGTACCAGAACCTTGAATTGTGCCTGTAAATTGTTGATGACCCCTTCATCGACAGAGGCATTGTAAGGCAAACCCTTGTACAGATAAGGGTTCTTTACCAAGTGATCACACGCCATTGTGAACCCCATGGTGAAGACCTTCTCAGTGAATGCCTTGAGCATCGCGTGTCTTACAATCTTTGCCTTTTCTGAAGTGACGAACGCATTTTTTCCTCATATAAGGAACTCATTCTCCTAAGAGTTGAACTTTGCCTCGGCCATTTCAGCCTCCTCCTGGAGTTGAAGGATCCTTTTCTCTTGATCATCAAAATTCTTGTTTCCGTCGTTGATGTCAACTTACAGGGTCTTCTTCTCCATTTCAGCTTGGCGAAGCTTTTCTCTGACCCCATCCAGCTCGGCTCTCTACTCATCATATTTTTTACCGGCCTCGATGTTGCATTTTAGCTCTTTGGCCTTCACAACTTCCTTTACCTTTTGGTCCACCTCGACTCTAGAATGGGCTAACTCCTGCTTCACAGAATTCACAGTGGAGTTAAAGAAGGCTTCCCTCTTAGCAACAACGGGCAAAATTGTGACAGCTTGAAAAACAATAAGCAAAGAAGCCAAAACTTTGTTAGAATTGTGGGATAGGTCAATTCTTCGAAAAGGAATAAAAAAGAAAACAAGAATGTTTACGTTCATCAAGTATATTGATACGCAGGTAGTCTAGCCTTTGTTGGGGGGGTGAGCCTCTTCACGTAGACTACATCCTAAGGCATAGAGATGAACTTTGCTTATTCACGTGCTACCCTTACAAATTGAGACCGATCATTAATATCAATCAAAGGAGTGAGTTGGAATTGGGTGCTCCCTGGGGTGAAAGGGACTGGAAAGGGGTCAATTGACACTTGCGCCCATGATGGATCCCGTGACCCAGCCGACCTTGTCTCCTTCTCGAGGCTATATTTTGTGCCTCTTGAAAAGTTGAAAAAGAAAAAGTTAGCCAGCGATTATGACTGCACAGTAGAAGAATGTGTAAACTAACTAAGGTGGGTGAAAAGAACTAAGGAAAGTAATCCTTACCATAGGCAGTGATGAATTGTTTGCTTACAGGGAGGTTTCTAGAAGCCTCCCCAGAGGTTCTCGCCATTGTACTCGAGCTTGTGGGTCTTGTTGGTGACGGTGATGTGGCCGAAGTGCCCAAAGAAGATAGGGTAGGTAAGAACTGCCTTTTGATGACAACAGTTTCCCTGGTCCTCTTCTTGGTGACCCAAATTACATCAAGTTTGGGCCGTGCAGTGGGATGAATAGCTAAGGTGACTAAGCTATCGTCACCCGATCCCCTTGAGGCAGCTTCGACTTCGAAAGTGAGATCCACAGTTGTTCCCGGGATAGCACTAGCAATCTCTGAGTTGGCGCTAATTGTTGCCGGTGAAGACCCGCTGGTGGATGATGGTGCAAGCTAGCTGGACGAACCTGCACCAGGGGTGGTGGAAACCAACCCTCTCAAGAATGCTTTGAATTCTGCAAAAGGATAAGTTTGTCAGTTTGGGCTACAAAAATACATATATAAAAAAAAGAAGGTAAAAGTAAAAAAAAAATATTCTACAACCACCTTCATGATGATTGTAGTTCTCCGGAGTATTATGAGAAGGAAATAGTCCAGCCCAGGCCAAAATATTGTTGGACAAGATGCCCGACTGGTTATGGTAGTCTATTATGAGATTGGACTCGATAAGTCTAGCATCTTTAGCAACATCAGAGTCCTGAGGAGAGGCTTTTTTTGTCTTTAAGTTTTCTTTTATGAGATTCTAGGGACCTCGGGGCATAAGGGGATCTAAATAACAGACAAAGAAAAAAGATTTCTTTTAATCGTGAGTGGAAGAGGGCTTCCCCGAGGTGAACTGTTTACCTGGGGCTCGGGGAGAAATGTAAAAAAATCCCTTCATGGGGAAAAGTTTTAGCATCATTTTAAATGTATCTAAGGAAAGAGAGAAGTTGTACAATCTACAAAGAAGAGAAGTTGTACAATCTACAAAGAAAAGAAAATCCAGCAATGAGCCAGATAGCGTAGGTGGTCAGTTGGGATATGCTGATATCCTAGCGGTCAGAAAGATGAACAAGAAGAGGAGCAACGGGGAGACTCAGCCTAGCCTTGTGTTTCCTGGTAAATTGTTTTGTAACTAGGAGGTGGCAAGTGACCTCGGTCCTCGGGTATAGGGAATTTGATGTGCACGTTCTTAGGGAATCGGTAATCCTATCCTTAAGAATTTTGATGTCTTCTGGTTCAAGGATGTTCATAGTGTTCAATATTTGAAGGTCGGGGTATTGATTTTGTGGATGTTCGGCTGAAGGAGGTTCCGGTGGAAAATTTAAGGGGACTGGTGCAAGAAGGGCTTCATCGGAGAGGTTAAGTATCCTATCAACCTCATTTAAAGGAGAATGGGGCTCTGGAGTGCTAATAAGAGAAGGAGTGAACATTCCGACCATTTCTTCTGGTTGAATGTACAGAAAACTTGAAAAACTTGGGTTTTGCTGGAAAAAGGGCAGCGAACGGTGTTTAATTCAACGACGGACGGTGGTTGCTGGCCGAAAAGCAAAAATTTGTAGGGGAGGCAAGGAGGACAGAGGCAGGAGAAGCACGAGAGAAAGCGGAAGGAATGTGAGGGGAGAAGGAGAAGAATTTTTGCGGAAGGAAAAAGAAAAAGAGCAAAGGCAGAAACGAAAGCAAAAATGAAACTACAAGGAGAATGGGTGTATAAATAGTTCTCTTATACAAAAGTCCCGCTTTCTTCAGCGGGACTTTTGTCTCGAATGCTCTTTAGTTGGAGGGAAAACGAAAAGTTAACGGACTCCAGAAGATTCAAATGAATTTGAAATAGGGTTGACTTTTGAGTAGAAGTAATAAAAGCAGGTGAAGAAAAAGAAACGCTGTGCAGTGAATGCATTAATGATATGGTGCAAAGAATGTAGTTATGGTACATGGAGACTCAGTGAACCGCAGGTATTATGTGGGAGTAATCATTACGGAAATAGCATGTTTGATGAGAAAACTCGCTATTATGGGAAAAAGGGAAGAAACCTTGGGTTCGCGTTGAAGGGCCTAGAGAAGTTTGGGGCTCGTACGTGTTTCGACTTGGGGAATATGCTTCTCAGTTCGGCACATCACAACAAGGGGAACCAAACTTCAGCGTCATGGCTCACAGAAAGTTCCAAGGGACTTATATTGATTATTATCAGTTCAGCCTTGACCTCAAGGTTCGGTACCAAGCCAGGAGGACTATTGATAATGCTCAGGGTTAGCTTCACATAATACATTCCCCAAGATTGTTCTAGAAGTACTTATGTGGCAGCCTCATTAAGGGCAAATATACAATTCACACATGGATTCAATTAGTAGGATTCTTGCCCAACTCCCCCTATGTGTATCTATAAATAAGGAGCTTGGGTGCTAAGATGGTGATTACAGTTCCTATTGTAAGCTCCTCATAATATAATCTCTAAATTCTCTTCTCAGTTCTCTACTTTTCTCTCTACCAATTTTGCTTTTCCTCATAAGGCAACCTGGAAAATGATATATTTGTTTACTTCAATGCAAGTGTAATATAATGCTTCCATCCATAAACATTTTTCCTTGTAATCTTTACTTCTTAGAACCTCCGTCCCATTTTATTAGCATGGTCAATTCGACAAATAGTTCAAGTAACTTTGATGTTTGACTAACTAGTACAATACTTTTTCCATTATTGTCCCTCATTCAAATTCAAGATTTGGTAGTTGGTTTTGGAATTTCAAAATTTGAAATAGTTTGTTTTTCTGTAAAAGTAATTAATATTGAAACATGACTTTATTGCTATTTTTTGGGATTTGCATGGAAGGTAAAATAGGAAAATTAACTTTATTTACTTTCCTTTTTAAGAGATGACAAATAATTTGGGACAACCAAAATCAGAAGAGTGACAAATAGAATGGGAAGGAGGGAGTAATTAAAGCACTGCACATTCCACAGGTTGAACTTTAATTAATTAGCTGCTATTTGCTCAAAAATTTGTGGTATTAATATTCAAAAGTCTTGATTTTTTTTTGTTTGATTTCAAAGAAAGTAGTACAATATATTGCTCTCATTCTCTATTTATTAATCCTTGCATAATCACAACTATGTACAAACAATTAAAGCATATTCCAGAGCAAGACTTCAGTTCATGGACTGACATATATTAATTGGTTTACTTGAAAATTTATGGTCTTGGTCTTCAAAAGTCTTGATCAGCCATCATAAGGAAACTTGGAAAATTATGGTTTTGGTAGCAGAAGCTTATCTTATGGATCTGAGAACCCTGACAACTTATCTATTGTAAAATATTGATTCTAGTTACAAAACCAGTAAATATGAAAAATTTTATATCTAAGTTTTTGGAGGTTTAGTTATATGATACAATTTAGAGTCCCTAATTTCATGTAGCAATAACATTACCAAATTCATAGAATGACCAAAATAATGCATAAAATAGGCGAGGTAAAACTTGAATGATTTAGTGAAAAACTGAAATTTCTAAATAGTTTAATGATTAATGGTGCTCCTCCCTCCCTTGGCTTCTTGTGGGTAACTTTAATAGATCCTTATTAACTCTGAAAAATTAGGGTGTAATCTCATTAACAAACAAAGATGTGCTCTATTTTTTTATTTTATTGAAGATTATCACCTTATGAATCTTGGATTATTTGGACCCAAATTCACTTGGTGGTAAAAAAGAAAAGGTGGCCTCTTTATCCATGAAAGACTTGATAGAGCCCTTTGCAATTCTAATCAGTGTGATCTTTCTAATGCATACAATCTATGCTAATGTTCAGCACCTAGTTAGAATCAAGTCTAATCATTGGCCAATTCTTGTTTCTACCAAACCTAGCTCTCTTTCTAGTCCTATAATGTCTAGATTGGAAAAAGTTTGGCTTCAGCACCCTGATTTTAACATTCTTGTGGAAAGCCATTGGAATAATCCTAGCAAAACCTTTTCTAGTAGTGCTTTTGAGCTTTCTGATTCTATCAAAATTTGGAGCAAAAACTATTTTGATAACATCTTTTATAAGAAAGAAAAACTTCCAATAGGTTATCTGGCATTCAAAAGTCTGTTTTATTGTATCACTCTTCTTTTTTCAGCCATATTGAAACCACCTAAATTGAGGATTGCATTATTTTGAAACTTGAAAAAGATCTCTAATCTCTCAAGGCGAGAACTGATTGCCTCTTATGGGATGATGTAAACAAAATTTATCAAAAAAACCACTGTTCTCAAAAGAAAGCAACATAAAATCCTTACCCTCATGAATTATGTGGGACATTGAAGGATAGTTAGTGACAAGAATCTGAAAGCTCCTATTAACTCCTTTTTTGAACATTTGCATTCTACCTCTAAGGATAGCTCTCTTAGACTCTCATCTCTTTATGGCTGTGAGAGAATTCTAAGCTCATATGATAAACTTCAACTTGAAGACACTCTTGCTGATGAAATCAAAAAAGCCTGTTTTGGTTTCAAACCTTTCAAAGCTCCTGGCCCAGATGGCCTTCACTTAGCTTTCCTTCATAAATTTTGGATCACTTTCTCTACTTCCATTTTTTCTTTGTTCATGATGCCTTTGAGAAAGATTTTTTATTGGACCTCTCAAATGATATTTTCATTTCCCCAATTCCTAAAATTAAGCCACCTGATGGCCTTCACTTTGCTTTCCTTCATAAATTTTGGATCACTATCTCTACTTTCGTTTTTTCTTTGTTCATGATGCCTTTGAGAAAGATTTTTTAGCGGACCTCTCAAATGATATTGTCATCTCCCCAGTTCCTAAAATTAAGGCACTTCCTGAAATTATCAAGTACTCCAGGCCTATTAGCATATGCAACTCCATTTACAGTCTTGTCCAAGGTTCTTGTGAACAAAATTAGATCTTTTATGGAAAACTCGAATCTCTCCTTTTCAAACTAGTTTTATCCACAGTAGAAAGGGGTATTGATAATTGAATCGAATCCATGAACTTATCTTCAAACTGAAAAAGTTTAAAGGTGAAAGAGGGATTCGTGCTGTCTCAAGTTGGAGCTTGAAAAAGATTTTGATAAACGTAAATGGTCTTTCGTTAATGATACTCTAATCTAGTTTGACCTTCCCTTTATGCTCATCAAAACTCATTATGACTTGTATCACATCTACTAGCTTTCTTGTTATTCACAATGGATCTACGGCTGATTGGTTTCTCCCCTCTATCAAGATTATTACAAAAGGAGATTCCATCTCCCCCTATAATTTTATTCTTCGCATGTAATATTTGTCTATTAAGATTACTCAATCTTGTAATTCTAAGAACTGGGATCCCATCCCAGTTACTACTTGTAATTGTAATCCTACTATTTTTCATTGCTTATTTGCTGATGATAGTATTTTTTTTCCAAGAATACTGATAAGCTTCCAGGTTGGCAAACTAATATGATCTCCCTTACTGGAAGGAAAACTATCATCAAACAAGTTGCAATAGCTATGCCTACTTACTACATGCAATGCTCTACTCTATCTTTTATCCTTTTCTGATGATCTTGATAAACTCAATAGAAAATTCTATTGGCAGTGGAAATGATAATAGCAATAAGATGAGTCTAATAGGATTGGATAAATTAACCAGTCCCAAGGATTTCAATGAACCAGGTATCATAAGTACTAGGGAAGTCAATGAAACTGCTTTGGCTACACTTAACTAGAGAACACTCAAGAATCAGGAATCCAATTGGGCCTTCATATATGTTGTGCCTCTGACTTGACAGAAATAAGAATACCTTTGATCCTTTCTATAAATTTAGAGACCTAATGACTTTCTGCATACCAATGGCATCTGAATATTAAGTCTTCTTCACTGATCCTTCCCACCATAAACACTAAAGCATCAAGAATGTTTTATTGGTTAGAAACCATAAACTCCCCCTACCTCAAACTCAACTTTGATGGCTTTTCTTTTGAAAACTCCAGTAATACTGGTGCTGGAAGTATTATCAGGAACCACAATGGTGACTCATTCATGGGTTTTAATAAAAAATTAAGTTTGTATCCATCAATTTTGCAGAAGGTTGTGCCTTAAGGGATTGCATATTGCAATCAACCAAAATTGCACTCATTTGGTTGTCGAAATTGATTCCAAGGTCATATTTGATGTGGTCACTTTTGACGTCTCTAATACTCATATGGTCTCTCCTATTATTTATGACTGTAGAACATTGCTGAGGCAACTAAATCAAGTGGAAGTTTTCCATACTTTTAGGGAACTTGATCAAATTACAGAAACCCCTGCCAATCATGGAGCCAAGCAACAACATCCTTTTATTACTTATATAGCTCCCCATTCTTTTGCTGCAATTTATAACTAATGTATTAGATAAAGAAATTAGACGAGTTAAACTCCAACATTGGATTCATGTGACCTAGTTTATTGTACTTCTTTCATTACCCAAGAAAAAAAAATAAACAAAGTTTGATAGCCAAACCATGAATGTCTCTACATTGATAGTATTTTATACAAGCAGCAACCAATTTTGATATCTTGTACAAATATTATTTCAAATATCATGTGACAATAAGAATAAATAATGGGCTTCGACTCAGGCCATATGTACTCTTCAGTGCAACGCTATAAAGCTCGAAAACAATAGCAAATTAGGATGTTAGGTACTTTGAGATTTTCTAACTGTCATTTTTTAAATAATTTTTTTTCACAGTTTGGTAAAAGGCTTTCCAGTGATGTTATGTAAATTATGACGTTCCTTTGTTTAATAGTTGTTTTAATTAGAAATTGGAAATTTTAGTGTCGTATAAATTATTAATTTTCTTTAATCACTCAGTTACTTTTAGGTCCTTAAAAATTCTATCTTAATTATTTGTTTTACATAGATCAACATCTTTTCTAGTAGGGTTTAAATGTAGAGCTTTTTGGGGAAATTTGTGATGGAAAATGGATATTCTAACTTTACTATCTTCTGCTTATTTAAACTTTATTAGCTATTTATGAATTTTTCCTTAAAGGAGCTTTTAAGTAACTCTTAAAATTGCACTTGGCTTTTTCCGCTCAGACCTTGCATGCTTAGTATTTGGCAAGTTTCTTGGGCTAGTTTTGCATGCCTAGTATTTAGTTTTGTTGGGCTAGTGATAGTTAGCCCTAATTGACATGATTATTTAACCCAAAAACCCTCGTTACAAGCCTTCAACCACTTACACCAATTGTAGGAATTAGAAAGAACGTTTCATAAAAGCATAGGGAAGAGTTTGTTCTAGCAACTAAAGCAGCTAAAGGAGTTATCATAATAGTTCTTGTAGCTATCCGTCCGCTATTTCTAAAAGAGAAATAGAGTAAGGACAGTACGACAGCAAAAAGGCGTGTTTCTAGAAAGAATGTCCATAAAGAGATACCAAGTTCCAAGTATGGAGCCAACGTCTTCGCCCCAGTGTGCCTACGTTTAAATAGGAAAGCTACAACAAATAGTTTCAATTTTAGAAGAAAAATAGATGCCATGTGTGGGTATATATATATATGATTGTATATAAGTATATATATATATATATGTTCTATAAATTGCCAATATAATTTATTGTAAAAAAAACATGCATAAATATTAATTGTGAACTAAATATTTTATTTTGTAATAAAAACAAAAGAAACTTTTACAAGAATATGAATTTTCAACATAAAAATGAAAGTTATAAAAATAATAGCTGGACTCGAATCCAATGGATCTGGGTGTGAATCTAATTTTATAGACCGTATTTAGATCCAGATCCTAAAAAAGTATTATTAATCAGATACAAGTCTGGATGTTCTTAATCTGACTTGTAGTCTTAATTCGGAGTACTGTTGCTATATACACTACAATTGTCTTTCCGTGGGCAGACGACCAAAAAGTTGGTTTAAACTTTTGATTTTAGTACTTAATGGAATTTCTCTTAACTAGTTATTGTAAGAAAAATTCAAGATGCTCAAGGAGGAGTTCGGAAAAGTCTAAAAAGAATTGACCTAGAGAGATGATTTATAGATGGATCAAGATATTCCAATTTTCCCGTTAGACCAATGTTGCTTGGAACAATTCCTCCCAATTGATTACACAACAAATTCAAAGATTTTATCAATTACAAAATAGAAATTAATTTGCTAAGGATATTATTAGAGAATTAAATTATTTGAGAGGTCAATAACAATGAAGGTTTAAGCGCGATCCGTAATCTTTACCATTTCCTTTGGTTGTTGCACTTGGGATATGATTTATATTGGCATAGCCATAGTCTGCACTCTGTATATCATGGAACACAATTATTATCTCTTTCTGTGGATGCAAAATTCTTAAAACACCTAATGATTGCGAGAATCGAAGTAAAGCTTTATTTTTGCACAATTTTTGCTTAGCTCCTCATGCATAGCATACAACTTTAATCTTCTGTTAATATAATCTATAATGTTGTAATTACCATTTCTTTTCAAAATTAAGTCTAATAATGTACTGTTTAGATTCTCATGTTACTAAATGAAGGATTGCTGAGGATGATGATTTGATATAGCAGCTAGCAATCCACTTCCTACTATCAGAATAATATAGCTAGCTAGATGGATGCCTGATATAAAACTGAAGGGATTCTTGAACAAATACGCAGAGAGATATGTGATTATGAAGCATTGAGAAGAAATGCAGATAGCACTAAAGCAAACTAGGAGATTAGTGTGTCCTTGGATTTTTTTCAGCACTTTTAACATGTTTGGTAAGTATCACCCCATAAATTTAGGTGTAGATCTTTTTAGTGTCAAGAGCACTTTTAGCTCAAATTAAATTTGATGCTTTTGAATTTGCTTTTCTTTTTAAAATAATTAAATTTAAAATTTAATGATTTTATCATAAATTTAAAACTGAATGCTAAAGATAGAAATACCCTTTTAAAAAATTAAAAATCATGCATTATCAGATGTAAAAGATCTTATGCAAGTTTATTCCAAACTGTAAAATTATGCACTTATAAAACACTTTCTTTCAAAATTACACTATCCAATCCCAATGGACCCTTTTTTTTTCTTTTTTTTTTTTTGAGGAAGGGCCATAGTTATTGAGGTTGTTAGTTTGTGAAGTACTTATGCAATTGGTCTTCGATCATTAGAACTTAAGGCAATTTTGTGTTTTTAGTTTGATCAACTACTTGTACATACTTATAGGTTTAGCAATACAAAATCAAAAACATTTTCCTAAGAAAATGGAATACAATTTGATGAAATATGATGGGCGATGATTCATACATTCTCCTTATTCAATCATAAACTCTGCATCAACTTTATATTAATTTGTATGAAAAATTGCCTTTTAGTCAATTATATGGATTGGGTCTTGACTTGTAATTATGGAGAAAAAGATAGCATGAAATTGTAAAAAAATACAAATCCCCTTGTCCCGTTTATATTATCATATTTTGGGTAAAACAGAAAACAGTATCACATTTTCAAATTGGTCTTTGCTTTTGTTGAACCCCAGTTATGTTAATCATGTTTTGATGATGACCAAATCATACTAATGGTTTGAAAACAAGTGTGCAGAAAAATAGGTAGGTTCGGACGAAAATAATCGTCCGAACAAAACAACCAGAAGACTCCATTGACACAAATGACTGTCTGAAAGATAGAGCTTCAGACGATGGTAATTGTTCGACACAAAGAATTTAAAGCAAGGCTCGGATGAAGAACAGCGTCCAATCATATTTCCAGAAGACTTTGCTTCGATCGGGCGCATGTTCGGACGCATCCTCGGACGTCCGAACAATTATCCTCGGAGAACGGACGCAGCGTCGGATGTAGGGTTTAGCAGCGGCCGTCCGAACGATCCAACGGCTAGTTCGTTCGGACGCACACTTGCTGCATCGGCCGTTGGGAAGTTGTTGGAAGAAGCAGATTTTGGGCAACTATAAATACCCCTAAGCCTGAATTAAAGCACAAGAGACTTCTACATTGATTACAAATAACTCTTGAGCTATTTGGGAGAAATAGTGGGAACAAGTGTTGTCATAGTGTAGGTAGTTTTGTGAAAAGAGTTTAGAAGTGTAAGAGTTCTTCAAGTGTAAGAGTGGAGAGATAACAATTGTAACAAAGGGAGGTTGTGAGTGTAAAACTCTTGGCTCAACTAAAGGAAATTAGTGTGAGCAAGAGTGATCCTCATTCGTGTACAAGAGGTTATTGTCTCACCTACTTTGAAGAGACTTTTAGTGGCTAAACTTCAAGTTGTGAACTTGGTAGTTGCCTTGTAAGAAACTCTTTGCAGTTGTAAGCTCCAAGCTTGAGAAGTTTGGGAGTTTGGTTTGATTCTCTTAATCTCAATATTCTTGTTTGTTCTTTAAGCTTAAATAGTTGAATATCTATTGTATTCATTTGTGCTTAAGTTTTTATTTGGTCTAATGTTCAAAATTTGCTGCATAAAGTTTTCTATTAAGCACATAAAAAGGTTTGTTTTATATACATCCTAATTCACCCCCTCTTAGGTTGCTCTTTGGGGCCAACAATTGGTATCGTAGCCCTAGGTCTCATATATTGAGCTTAATTGCTTTTGAGTAAAGATCATTATGGCAACCAATAATGCTTTGTTTTTAGAGGGGCATTCTATCACTAGACCTCCCATGTTTAATGGCATTAATTTTGTTTATTGGAGGGATAGAATGAAATTTTTTGTTCAATCTATTAATATTGAATTGTGGTATATTATTTATGAAGGTCCTTTTGAAGAAAATATTCTTGATGAAAATACTCATAGATTAAGGCCTAAGACTAGATATGAGTTAAATGCACAAGACAAAATAAATTTATCTTTAAATGCTAAAGCCATTAATATTTCGTATAATGCTTTGGATGCAGATGAGTTTTCTAAAGTAAAAGATTGCATATCGGCCAAGGAGATATGGGACAAATTGAAAGAAATCCCTTTAATATGAAGGAAGTGAAGATATAAGAGAGCAAAAGAAGTCACTTCTTGTGTCTAAATATGAATCCTTCAAAATGGAACCTCATGAGAATATTGACAAGATGTATTGTAAGGTTCAATGATATGGTAAAGGATTTGGAAGATTTGGGTAAAGAATATTCCTTGGGTGAAAAGAATAGAAAAATTTTGAATGCTTTACCTAAGGAATGGGAACCTAAATCCATTGCCATAGAAGAGTCAAAAAATTTAAATTCTATGGCTGTTGATTCATTGATCAATTCTCTAGCCTCCTTTGAATTGAAGTTGAAATACAAGGTACAAAATGAGGAGGCAAAGGAAAAAAGTTCACAACTTGAAGTTTAGCCACTAAAAGTCTCTTCATGATACATGTAGGCCTCACTTCAACAACTTCCAAATCACTTGGGATGATTGCAATTCGGATGGAGAGGTTGAAGAAGTATATGAGGAGGCTCAAATGGCTTTTATGGCACTTAGCAATAATGAGGTATCAAAAACTCCAGTTGTGATTCTTGTGATGATTCATGTGATAATGATGATGATGATGTTGAATCATTTATTTTTAAAATGCATGAATGTTTGAAAGAATCATATGCTAAGAACACAGAGTTAAAAATTAAAGTTAATACTTTATTGAGTACCAACTCAAAACTTGTGCAAGAAAATAATTCATTGACAAAAGAAAATGATGTTTTGAAAGAAAAATTTGTTGAAAAAACCAAGATCATGGAAGAACAAGCTTCATTGAAGAAGAGATTAGATGATCTTGATGATATTTTGAAAAAGAAGAAAGAAAATGTTTTTGAAAAGAAGAAAACTAGAAATATGTTTTTGAAAAATTTTTTTATCACCTTTAAAAAGGATGATTTATGCTTTGTAAAATATAAATCTTCTTCTTATGACAATAAGAATATTATTTGTAATTATTGTCATGAACATGGCCATATAACGAAAAATTGTTATGTTAAAAGGAATGAAATATTAGGAGTAAATTCTGTACTTGGGTGATTAAGCATGTTACTAACCCAATTGGACCCAAGAAAGTTTGGGTACCAAAAGTTGTTGCTTAACTTTGCATGTAGGTATGCTTGGAAGAACACCAAGGAATTCAAGATAGATTATCATGGAGGGTGTTCAAGGCATATGAGCTAAGATGATATTGAAATGGGTAACATCTAAAATTTTGTGTGCTTTCATTTATCAAGTTGAACTATGTTGTGTTTGAATTTATTTAGAATGCTAGGAAATATGTATCCCCAATTTTTGTCTATAATAAGTCACAACTTATAAAAGAAAGGGGGAGCATTCAAATTTTTTATGGATTATTTTGCAAAAATTGCATCACACATGCTTCATTGTTTTGATGATGTTTTTGGTGAGGAATGAGCAAAAAATGTTTTGATCCTAATTCTTTGCATGAATTCCCTCATATCTACTTGAATATATAACCTGTCTCTTATTTGTCTCAATGTAATTTGACATATTCTCCATGTACTCATATTGAATTATATTCACCTTTCAAGGGGGAGAACAAACTTACGGGGAGCTTAAATTGCATTATATTTTTTATGCTTTGATGAAAGGGGGAGAAAATATTGGACAAAACTTCTTATCTTATGCTTCATATTTTTTGGTTGTTTTTAAAAAGTGTCCAATTGATTTGTCATCATCAAAAATGGGGAGATTGTTGAACCCCAGTTATGTTAATCATGTTTTGATGATGACCAAATCACACTAATGGTTTGAAAACAAGTGTTTGGTCCTTCTAGGGTAGGTCTCGGACGAAAATGATCGTCCGAACAAAACAACCAGAAGACTCCATGGACACAAATGACTGTCTGAAAGACAGAGCTTCGGACGATGGTAATCATCCGACACAAAGAATTTGAAGCAAGGCTCGGACGAAGAACAACGTCCGTTCATATTTCCAAAAGACTTTGCTTCGATCGGGCGCATGTTCGGACGCATCCTCGGACGTCTGAACGATTATCCTCAGAGAACGGACGCAGCGTCGGACGTTCAGGGTTTAGCAGCGGCCGTCCGAATGGTCCAACGGTTAGTTCGTTCGGACGCACACTTGCTGCATCTGCCGTCCGAAAGGACCAACGGCTAGTTTTCCAGTAAACAGAAAATAGCCGTTGGAAAGTTGTTGGAAGCAGATTTTGGGCAACTATAAATACCCCTAAGCCTGAATTAAAGCACAAGAGACTTCTACATTGATTACAAATAACTCTTGAGCTATTTGGGAGAAATAGTGGGAACAAGTGTTGTAATAGTGTAGGTAGTTTTGTGAAAAGAGTTTAGAAGTGTAAGAGTTCTTCAAGTGTAAGAGTGGAGAGATAACAATTGTAACAAAGGGAGGTTGTGAGTGTAAAACTCTTGGCTCAACTAAAGGAAATTAGTGTGAGCAAGAGTGATCCTCATTCGTGTACAAGAGGTTATTGTCTCACCTACTTTGAAGAGACTTTTAGTGGCTAAACTTCAAGTTGTGAACTTGGTAGTTGCCTTGTAAGAAACTCTTTATAATGATGCGCAGTTGTAAGCTCCAAGCTTGAGAAGTTTGGGAGTTTGGTTTGATTCTCTTAATCTCAATATTCTTGTTTGTTCTTTAAGCTTAAATAGTTGAATATCTATTGTATTCATTTGTGCTAAAGTTTTTATTTGGTGCATAAAGTTTTCTATTAAGCACATAAAAAGGTTTGTTTTATATACATCCTAATTCACCCCCTCTTAGGTTGCTCTTTGGGGCCAACAGCTTTGTCATACAATTTTTCTACCTGTTACTAAACATTTAATAACTTTTTTATCTGTTTTGTATAATATATGAGGTATACTTAGGTTTACGAACCATAAAATTGAATTATTTAAAAAAGGTGTACCAACCCCATAAGCGAATTAAATTACCGAGTTGGAGGGAGTGCTAAAAATTAACGGGCTACTGGGTTGGGGGGTTTCAAAGTCTCGAATGAGGTTCTTTCCAATACATAATGCTTAGAACATTGGCATTATAATTGAAATTTTGGAATCATTTCTAAAAAATCTTTGGGTTACAATGATACCCAACTAAATTAGCAGGTTTGTTGGATCCTCACAATTGATTACTAAATTTGAATAAAAAATAATTTGTAAATTAAAATCGGGTCTCTCTTCCCACTCTCCTTTCCCCTGCCCCTTAACCTCCCACTAGCACCGCCTTCTACTTCCTGCATGTCCACCTCTTTTCCCATCATCGATTGCCCATCTCTTCACCTCAAATGAATTTGTCGAAAGAGAAAAAATGAAAAAAAAAATAAAAATTGATACCCATTCCTTTACATGTTTGCCAAGCAACGGTCACTATAATGATACCTAGAAACCATACCCATACTAATTTTCCTTTTACGATTACAATTAGAGGTACTTAGTCCATGAGATAAAAAAAGTCTTCGACCTTCACTGTTCAGCTCAAGAAAATTCTGACCCTCTACTCGATCCATACATAGTAGGTTGTCTATTTATAAATCCTATATTTATAACTAGTAGGACATTAAGAGAACTTTGCCTAGAAACATTAGTAGAGTTGAAGACATAATTATTTTGGGAAATTGTATGGTCCAGCAACGGAACCATCCGTCATACGTTAAAATCTTGTACAGCACAACATTATGTGTTTTAAAAGTTTGTAACAAAATAGTTGATGGCTCATTTCATGTTCGGAAACAAACTTAAATACTTTATTTAGTCCATCATATTTAAAATGATTCAAAAAAATCTACACCCAATTTTTAAAATAATACAATTTCATCCCTCACATTTAACAATTTTCAATTTTAGGAAGGCGACCTAGCATAATAGTATGACATGTTTCATGGTTATATCCTTTTAGTTTTTCATGTTTAAAATGATGAAAACAAATCATTTACAATTTTAAAGTGCACCATTTTTGTTCTTAAACAAAATTTTGGACAGATTTTGGGGAAGTATAAGTTCACAAAGATCATAAATTGTTGTGAGATGGAGGAGTAATGGTAAATGATCTTTTTTGATACCCCTATTCCTCCTTTATTGATTACCATGAGTCCATAAGAGAGTGAAAATTAAATTACCATATCAAATGTTTGTACACTAAAAACTTGACATAAACGTGCCCCAAATGTAGAGTATTCGAGCAAGAATCAGAAAACCGAAGCTCAAGAGCCCTTGATCTGCAGTGCAGAAGTGCCCAACAGCAAATTGACTAAAAAAAATAGGCAACTGGCAAGCATATATAATACTAATAATGGCAATAAATTCATTAATTTTATGATCGAGTAAACGATAGATAACCAATTCCCTTCTCATAAATAAATCAGTAATTAATCAAATAATAGAAACTATTGTATTGCTACATCACACCACAATATGGTCTTGGACAATAATAAATTCGAATTGGTAATAGAGCATTTATGAAAAAACTTAAAGCCTTGATCATTTCACATGTAAATATTTCTTCAAAAGCACTTGTGCAAAAGAGTAATTAACTAATAATATGCTACACTAGTTGATTAACCATAAAATACTGGCACTAATCTAATACTAACTACCTACCCATCTATAAAAAACACTATGAGATGCAAAAATAAATCAAAATCTTCCTCAACATATATGTATATATAGTTTACAAATGCAAACAAAGCACAAATCCCAAATTAGACTGATGATTGGCCATTCTCATTATTCTTGTAGGCACCTTCTTCTAATTGGCTATATTTCTTATCATCAAGAACATGATCATCATCCATAAACCTCTTCCAAAGCCGATGCTGCTTCCAAACTCTTTCAGTCATTTCTTCGATGGGCACGTTTTTGGTCTCCGGGAGGAGGAAGAGCACAAAGAAAGACATGATCAAAACCCAAGCAGAGAAAAACAAGAAGATCCCAAACTTGAAATGGCAAAGCATTGAAAGGAAGGCTTGAGCAATGACAAAAGTGAAGAGCAAGTTGACACAAACAGTAACACTCTGCCCTGCTGATCTTGTCTCTAAAGGGAAAGTTTCACTTGGAATTAACCAACCAAGAGGTCCCCAAGACCAGGCGAAGGAAGACACAAATGTGCAAACTAGAATAACCACAAGAATTGCCCAACCGTGGCCGAGATTTTCCGAATGATCGGTAACTTTTAGGCCTAAAATTATGGCAATCACAAGTTGGGATAAGAACATCTGAACACCAGCTTGTAGCAAGAGAAATCTACGTCCCAATTTGTCCACGAAGTACATAGATACGAGGGTAGAAAGAACATTGACAGCTCCCGTAATAATAGCTGAATATAACGATGCATTGGCTCCAAATCCTAGTGTATCAAATAACACCGGTGCATAAAACATGATTGCATTGATTCCTGTAAATTGCTGGAAGATCTGCACGTAGCCAAATTAATTTTAACAACAAATTAAAAATTGATCACTCTCCAATAATCAAATTGCAAGAAAAAATAACATATTATCATCAAACCCTTCGTCCCATTTATTTTGTTACAAACTTTTTCGGTCAAACAAAACAATTTCGTAACGCATAAATTATATAGATTTATTATTTTTTTATGAAATTTATATTCAAGAAAAGTGAATTGATATCAAATGTTAATACATAAAAACTTAAATATTTAATATAAGTTAAAAAATCAAAGAAGATTAAGTTTTGAAAATTTAATACACGTTGATAAAAAAAAATGTAAATTGTGACAAAATATATGCGACAGTGGGAGTATAAGTACTGCTAAATTTGAGACAAACTAATTAATTAACTGACCTGTAATGCGATGGAAATGACCAACTGAGGTCTATTTCTGCGCATGAGGAGATTCTTGAAAGGATGTTCAACTTGTTTAGCTTTGCGACTTGCTTCTACAAGTTGTTCAAACTCGGGCTCAATATTGTCAGTTCCTCGGATCTTCTTGAGCACTGTCTTTCCTTCCTCTATCTGACCGCGTTCAATGAGACTGTTTGGGGTGTCCGTCACAAAAAGAGCACCTACGGTTAAAAGCAATGCTGGAAATCCAGCCAATCCAAGTGAAACTCTCCAACCATTTTCTCCTTTCATTCTGTAATAATTAAAATTATTGCCAAAAAACCATTATTAGGAAGAGAAAAAACTAATTAATTTCAATTTTAACAAAAAAATTTTTTTTGAACAATTCAAAATAAAAATATACTCGACTCATTAACTTTTCGAGTCGAATCCGAGTTTTGAATTTTTAAATATTGGTATAAACAAGTGGGGAAAAAAAAGGAAAAAGAGGGGAATTTAAATAATTACTTGTTGGTTCCATAATTGACGAAAAGGCGACAAGAATGCCGATGGTGACCATGAGTTGGAATGAAATATTGAGAGCTCCTCGGATTCTTGTGGGTGCAATCTCAGACATGAACAATGGAACAGCTTGATTAGCAAAACCAACTCCACATCCAAGTAAAATTCTGCCGGCAATTAGCATACCAAGATTTTGAGCAGCGGCATTTAGGACGACTCCAGCTATGAAGAAAAATCCGGCAGTCAACATGGTTATTTTTCTGCCAAACTTTCTTGTTGTGTATGATGCAAGAAAAGTGGCTGTTAAACCAGCCATCGAATATAGAGATGATGTGAACAATTGTAGGCCTTGGTTATCATATTTGCAGTAGTTACTATTTTCCCCTGGATTCTGAGTCCTTTTGTACACCTTTGGGAAAAATTTCTTCAAGAATGGACCCATTGATGTTACTCCACCTACATGAAATAATTCGATGATCAGTTTTTGACCCAAAAAAAAAAACGAGGCGATCTGATCATAACTTTATGTATGAACCAAATTAGAATACAAACTAAAACCATAATTAATTACGAGAAAATACGTAGTAAATCTTTAAGTAATATTGTTGTTACAAACCTGAAATACCAATATCATAACCAAACATGAGACCTCCAACTGCGACCATGAGGCAAGAGATTACAACAATGGGCGTGACCTTGGCCTCGAACTCCTTCCCTCCGCCGCCACCGGGGGCCGATATTCCTCCAGCCACCATGATTACTTAAAATAAATTCAAAGTTTACTAATAATTAATGCCTATTACTACTATTTTAACAAAGTTTTATTTTGTATTAATTCTTTTTTACTATCTCACGAAAGAAACAGAAGAGATACTAAGAAAAAACAATAAGAAGAGACTAAACTAATAATATGCAACGATGGAAGTTGTTGTAGCTAGTACTGTGTTTATATAGAGGTGAAAATATTGTATTCTTGACTAGGATTTGGAAATATGAGCTCCAAAAAATCCAATTACAAAATGGAATTAACCAAGTAATACTGATAAGACGGGGGCTTGATCAATCCACATATAACTTAGGCAATTAAGCTTGAATCGATTCCTAGTCTGATCGACTATATCCTAATTAAAATTGGAAACCACGATGTACTTGTTGCTTTTGCATTTTGGTCTGTTACTAAGAGAAATAATTAACCAATCCTAGCTAACTTAGGCTAATTTTGGCTTGCAGACTGGATATCCTTTTCTTTCTTGGAAAACTACTTATTTCTCCACCCATTCCTTGAATTACTTATTGGAGTCCTAGTATAGATAGGAAAAGTCTTTTTTTTTTTTTTTTTTTTTTTTTTATCCTTTTCTCTTTTTTTGCCAAATTAGGGAAAAGGAAACAAGACTACTTTGGTCCATTATCTTTAGATTATCGAATAATTTGGTTCATTATCAGACGACTTTGGTCCATTATCTTTAGATTATCGACCAATTTGGTTCTTTATCTATTGCAAAGATCAATTTGGTTCTCCATTCTTAAAAAAATTAACTAATCTAAGGTTTGTAATGAAAATTGTAAACAAAGTTATAAAACTGCTAACGACACATTTACTATATGTATGACCACATGATTATTATGTAGTTTGCTTTGTTCAATTTGTTCATAATTTTCATCACAAGTTTTAAATTAGTTATTTTTTTTTTTAAATGAGAGATCAAATTAATATGTTGTGATAGATAAGGAAATAATGATCGATGCCACAAAAATAAGGGACCAAATTAATTTTTTTTCTTAAAGAAAACTGCATTGAAAATGGGTAACGTGCTCCTGGATCAATTATCTGGTCCATAAAGGGAAAAAATATCCGAACCCATTACAACCGTTTTTTAAAAATTGCAACTCGTTTTATAATTTGCTTTCATTTCCTGTGCTCATCACCTTCCTGGAAAAACGGTTCCAGAACCTCAAGGACAAAGATGTATTACCCTAACAAAATTATAAAAAAATTTCTAAAATTAAACACAATTCTTTTGGAAAAGTTAGTTTTAATTATTTTTATGTTAGTGGATTTCGTTGTTTTTAAATTGTCTACTTTTGTCGCAAATATGATTAGGAAATTATACATCAATTTTGTAATAATCCAATGCTAATAAACAATCTCGATTTCGTTTGCAGACTGAAATAAAAATTTCTATAATCATGTAATTTAAGCGTCAAAAATGTAAATTCTAAATCAATCATATCATACCCTATGCGGACAGTAAGTATACTTTATTCGTTATTAATATATTATGTTATGTGAAATTACAGACTAATGACGTTGGCTCTTCGTATTTTCCCATTTACAATTGAGGACATCATAATTAACATTTGATTTTTCTCACACAATAATCCTCAAAATAATCTCCAGAAACCATTATATCATACTCTTCTTTTTGACAATTAACAAATTTTTCAGTAATATTAATACTAACAAATTTTTCAATAGCATAATTTTGAATTTATTGGTCTGCCCCATCATGATTCTGAACAACAATTAAAATCATCATTTTCTTCCAATAATTTATGTGTTCTAACATCCCTTCTTCTGCTGCCTCATAAAAATTTTCACAATATTTTCATCATCAACATACATATCATTTTTAAAATCAACTTACTATTCCAATTCAAATTTGTAAATTTATATTTGCAATTACTATTATCATAAACAAATAACATTAAAATATAGAAAAGATATTCCCAAAAAAAATTGGAGGATATTGGACTTCAATAATTAGTCTTTTATAAAATTTTCCAACTATTAATTTTTTACATAATTTTGAAAAATAATTTTGCCTTCCTCTTAATAATTACTTTTGGCAAAAATTGGATAATCTCAAATTCTATGGCATCATTTAAACTATATCTTTTCAAATATTCTTCCACGATGTTGGTCCATTCAAATATTTCTTCACTACCCATAAACATGTGACAAAATTTTAATTTTTTCACCATTAACAAATTCTCCACCCATCATGGAAATAATATCAAAAAATATTTACGAACCATGAGAAAATTTTATTTTCTCCATTCTTGAATTTCTTGGCTTACCTTGCTCCTCAACTGTAAATTTGACACGACCTTTTTCTCATGATCGTTTTCCAACATCAACAAAAATAATCACGATAGGATCCCTCTTTTTATATCATTATCCCAATTAGGATCAATTTTGTTACACCTAATTGTCAAAACGAGTACTTCAAAACCAATTTTCGTGGTCTAATTTTTCAAAATCCGAGTTCTCCAACACAATCTTCACGCCCAAGACCACAGCCAAAGGCTCTGATACCAATTGTAGCACAAAAATCATACAACAGAGTACATAATTGATACTAGTTTGAAGGAGAGTTCAAATAATTATTCAATTAAGACAGCCAAAAAATAATATTTTAACCATAATTTATTAAGAAAGCCATGTGGCTTTTTCACACGAACAAATCAAATGATTTTTTTAATCTGACAAGCCAAAGCTTGATGCTTGAACACAAACCCATAAGCAGTTGGAAAATTGACACAAACAAACTTGGGAAGAATTTGTTAATCGGAAAGAGAGGCAAACTACAAATAACCGTTGGAAGAAGAAGAAGAAGAATTTTGTTGAGGATTAAACTAAATTTATTTAATTAACTTTTCAATGCAAATTTCCTCAATTAAAATAATTAAGCACAAGAGTTTTAAATACATATCAATTTAATCTAAATTCTTAAAGAATTCAACTAACACAATTTCTTAACACAAAATAAATTAAGGAATAAATTCCTTATAAATTCAATTACTAAATATAATATAATTAATACTTCCAAATCTTAATAAGTTTGGTTTATACGTGAACACTTAATCTCTGATAGTATACCTATGTGCTCTTTCCTAATATTCGGCCTTCTTAATAGATCGTATTAAGCATATTAGAACCAAATTGTTTTATACATGGTATAAACTAGAGGTGTAAAGTGAACAAATATGTTCGATACTTGAATCGAATTCAATTCAATAAGAGTTTGTTCGGGTTTAGTTCATGAATAATCAAGACAAATTTAAATAAAATTTAACGGTTATTAATTTTCTTTTTGTTCGGCTCGAACTCAGTTTAATAAGGTAATAAATTTACATTTACATGTGAAAAATTCAAGCCACTCGGGTCCAATCCAAATTCAACTCGATAAAAACTCGTTTGACTTCAATTGAAAAGATAAACAAGCCAAATTTGAACAAAGTCACAAACTTATTAAATAATCAAACAAAATTGAACAGTTTCGTATTTGACTTATTTATGTTCTTTTACACTCCTAAACAATAACAAAGAAAGTGGTTGCCAAAATTGTTTTATTTTTTACTTTCTTTAGTTTCGGTAATAATAGTTAAAACTTCGATTGAAATGAAATAAATTTGAGAGTTTCAAATGTAATGTATACAAAATTAAAGCATAATGTGCAAAGTGGGAAGCAACTACCAAAATTAGAATTGACTAAATTAGGGGATGCAAATTGGAATCTTATTGACAGATCGAGATAGTCTAATTTTTCTATTTGACCAATGTTCCTGGAACCATTCCTCTCGATTGATTGCCCAAAAAAAATTTCAAAACTCTCATCAATTTCAGAATAGATGTTAATTTGTTTGGGATGATACTAGAAAAGTAAATTATCTCTGGGTCAATAGTACGAAGCTGAAACCACGATCCATAACCATATACCATTTCATTTGGTTTCCAAATTTGCACTTGGATATAATTTACATTGGCATAGCAATCGCCTGCACTTGTAGAAGGTATCGACTCTAATAATCACTTTTAGGTTGTAATGATCATTTTCTTTTCATATTATCGACTTCAAAATAAGTCTACCAGTGTACTCTTTAGGATTCTCATGGTATTAAATGGAGGATGCTGAGGTTCATGGTTTGATACAGTCACTAACAAACCATTTGCCTACTAATCAGGATGATGTAGCTTGATGGTTGCTTGATAAAATTGGGAATTTCAGAGTCAAGTCTGCAGTCAAATTACTGAGTCCTATATCCAGTAATGTGGACTGGTATCATTTGGTTTGGCATCCAAAACCAATTTTCATTCTATGGCACATGTGTAAGAATAGATTAAGTACCAAATTAAGATAGGTTCATACAATGGGGCTGAATTGCAGTCCATAAATAGTGTATCTTATGTGGTATGGCCGATAAATCTATTGACCGCCTGTATTTGACTGTAGCAATATGGCCCTAGGTGCAGTGGCGTATCACTTATAGAGAGAAAGAGAGAGAGAAAAATAGGGATTCTTGAATATGTGTTGGGGAGGAAAAAAAAACTATGAGAAAGCCCACTAAAAGAGGTCTAATACATAAGTTGGTATTCAACTTTGACCAAAAAAGTTTAAAGCAGTAGGCCTTGAACCCAACCCATATATTAATTGATCTTTATTCCTCTCTCAAACCAATGTTGGCAACTTAAACCTATCCATGAACCCAACAATCTCTCCTTTCATGAGTATACTCCCACATTAAAACTAAATTTCTATCTCAAGCCCACTCCCAACTTGTCATGAGCTGGCTGTTGGCTTAATGCCAACACCCATGATCAACTGGCCTAAATGGGCTAGCCAAGTGCCAGAAGGGCTAGCCGGGCGCTAGGAAGGCTAGCGGGTAGACCGTAACTCGTTGAGTAAAGTGTGGAGTTTTGAGACAATCTTGTATGGGACACTTGCTTAGGGCGTGGAGGGATACCTTGCCAAGTTTGGGATTAATCCGTGCTTGTTTGGTCGAGGAATGACACAACCGGTCACAAACTTTGGCATAATGGGATACACAGAGATGCACGTTTGGGCTCATGTTTTGTAGGAAACTTGGATGGCCACAAGACTTGTTAGGATGTCTCTGACATAATAGAGAAAGTCGAGACGAAGCCAACACAACTAACAGATCATGATTTAGAGCTCCAGAGAGAACGTAATGGTAGTTTATTGTTTTAGAAAAAAATAGTGTCTACTGCTATCACTTTGGAAATTTTCTTGAAGCCTTATATAGGAAAGGCATGCAACGTGTGCTAGCTACAAGCTTTCCTCGTGCTTGTGGGCAACTACTTGTACTAAGTGAGCACTTTTTAGGAGATCCTAGGGGCTAGCTTTCGGCAATCAAAAGAGTGTCTAAGGTCTTCGTTAAGGGTAGGGAAACTTACGAACCGCACTAGCCTACGGGCTTGTGTTGGGCCATCTGTGGGGGCCGAAGGCTTAGGTATGGCATTCTCTATGTCAGATGATTTGCCTAATTAAGCTATCGAAGTACCACTAAGGCTTTGTGTGCTGACTTATGGCATTGGCATCGGATTCTTAACTTGGTTATAAGGGTTCGTTATCTAAGAGCATGCAATGACGGAGCAACGTTGCATGAGTAAATGGTCAGAAGCAATGCGTGTTGTGAGCATAATATGTAATGCTATTGTGTATACAATTGTTGGACGGTCTTGACCCAAACGTTGGGCATTCTAGTATGGTGGAAATCATTCAAAAAGCATTATCAAATGAACCATGGATTTAACATTGCTCCACTCTGGCGAGGAATAAGTAAGCGGGGCCTAGGCAACACGAATACCAATAGTACTTTTGTGCAAGTGTTGAGCATGAGGATTGGGCTTCGGGCGTTCGCATGTCCTCAGTCCCGTTCGAGCATAGTAATATGTTAGATGTGCCTTGGGTGCAAAAGCAACCCTTGGTGCTTGGTTGGCAAGGAAATACGCCATGGCCTTGCGAGATATGGCATATCCCATATGGACTAAAGGGCTTATTGATGGTTGCAGGTAACTTTGCTTGATTGCGTGTTGATGGATAAACATATGCGGCACACGAGAGGTGCTAGTGACGGAGTACATTCTAGGCAATGGCCGAGGAATGGGCGAGTGCTCGGTATGTGCGTAGGGCACTAGTACAGTGAAGTGTTCCCATGTTCACAAGTGGCCTTGTATGGGAACCTTAGACAAGGGATTGTATTGTGCATAAACATGAGAACCTTCGTGGGATTTTTGTTAGCAAGCTTTTGAGCCGAGACATGTGCAGATAAAATAGTAGAGATTTGGAGGTCAAAACAGGCGAGACCTTTGATTTGGTGGAATTGACAGTGCCGCATGGGCAAAAATATCTGCTGCGACATGCTTGACAAGGCACAAAAAATCAGACCGTGACACAACTACTTGTGCCAAAGAAAAGACAATATCTTTCTTGAATAAGCAAGTTTATAAATTCTCAATTGAAATTCATATTGGAATAACCAATGGTTCCTTATCAAACTAAAAACATGGAGTTTATTTGAAAACTTTGATGTAAAATCCAATAATAAATGAAGAATTCTTAAGCCAACATCTTAAGAAATCCTCTTCCAAAGCAAATTTCACAAGTATGTGTTTCTGATCAAGTAAAGTCCCAAATGAAATTCCCCCTTGAATCCTATTGTCTGAAAACTTTTATGTAAAACCTCTGTTGATGGTCTTCCTCGACCGAATTGACCAACCAAGGAAAACTTGAATGGCTTTCCAAGTTGTTGAATTTCCTCATTTGAAAAGAATATTGAAGGCTCACCTTTGTATTATTGTAGTGGTTTCAACTTCATATCTTGGTCCTCCTCCCTACTGACAACTTATTTTTGTTCATGAGATTGCACTCTTGAAAGCATAGATGCAAAAGTCCGAGCAAGTTGTCCTTTTGTCTCCTCAACAAGAGGTTGAGGGATAGTGGAAACTGCCGGCAGCAAGAAGAAGAATTGCAATTTGAGAGATAGAAAAAAAAGTAAAATCTCACTCAAACCCACCTTTAATACTCGAAGAAAGTCTAAATTTTTCATCAACCAACTCATGGACCCACTTTTCTTAAACTCCATTGTACATTAAATTGGACCCCTGGCCATGGTACAACTGGCAAAACCCCTAGCCCATGGTCTAACAACAAGAAGAGAACATTACTTTCCAAAACTGAAATGATACCGATCACTTGTGAATGAGTAACTCAGGCTGTAACCGAAAAGTTATGATATTACTGTTGGGAAGAAAAAACCATGAGAGAGCCCAACAAAAGAGGCCAAATACATAAATTAATTGGTACTCAACTTTGACCTAAAAATTTAAACCTGTATGTCTTGGGTAGTGCTCTAGTTCTTCTCTCAAATCAATTTGGGACACGTAAACCTACCTATGAACCCAATATTATTTAGAATTGTGGAGAAATGTGAATAGAACTAAAGAAACTAGGAGATCAGTGTGTCTTGGATTTTTCTCAGCAAATTTTCTGCTATAGTAATAGTTAGAGATAGTTGTTGAGGTAGTTAATTTGACATAAGTACTTGTGCTACTGGCCTTTGGTCGTTAGAATTGAAAACATTCTTTTGTTCTGATCAACTACTTGTACAGACTTTTGGTTACTCAATAAAAGTCAAAATAATATTATTAAAAAATGGAATACAATTTCATGAAATATGAAGGGAAATTACTCCTACACTCTCCTTATTTATTCATAAACACTGCTTTAACTTTTACATTAATTTTTGTGAAAAAAATTACCTTTCAACCAATTATATGGATTGGGCCTTGACTTGTAATTAAGGAGAAAACGATAGGATAAAATTGTTTAAAAAAAATGCTTACCCTCTTTTTCGGTTTATATTGTCAAATTTTGGCTTGTTGAAAAATAATGTCGCTTTTCTAAAATGGCTATTGTTTATTATACAATTTTCCAATTTTACTCTTACTATATTTAAACTATAACTCTTTTAGATTTTTTTTAAATTCATAATTTGTAACTTAGTTTCACGAGCAATAAAATTGATTTATGTAAAAGAAAAAAGAAGCACTACCCCATACATGATAATAAATTATCGGGATGAAAAGAGTGAAATTGATGTATAAAATCAAATATTTGCTTGGCAGGAAAAAAAATTTTCAATTCCTTTAACAAAAATCTCTTTAACTTCGTGATATTTATAAAATCATATATTAACTGCAAGATATTTAAATCATCATTTCTCTTGCAGCGCATTTTTCGAAATGTTCAAATTGATCACTAAAGCCGCACATGTATCCTACTACGTCTAAGGCGTATCTCCACAAGATAATCTTGTGATTTGAATTTCTCTTATTTTTAATTTTTAAAAACAATGGAGAAAAAGAGACAAAGACTAGAGTATTTACTGGTAACCTTATGTTCTCTATTTATATAGTACATATTTCATATTCTACTAAATAGAAAATAAATACGTTATTAGTGATTTCCTAATTCAAATAGGAAATAATCACTAATAATTAATAAATGCTCCTTATTAATGATTTCCTATTCCAAATAAGAAATAGTCATTACTATCAATTAAGTTTTCTTTTTATTTAAATTACATATTAGCCCCATATGTTTGTGACCTTTTAGGTTCAAACTAATTTGACTACAGAAATTAAATTATAACTCTTGTAATTAATAAGAGTGTCCGTTAATTAACTAATTAATTAATTATTTCTTAATTCCTATTTGCCACAAATAACACCCAACGGTATATTGTGACAACCAAATAGTATGAATTACTTGCGAACTTTGCCGTTAGTGGTTACTGTATAATTCAATCCTTTCACTATTAATATCCTGATTAGTCTATTAGGGTATAGAATTACTGGGAAACCCATAGACATAATCAAATGTTCCAATCTAAAATATAAATTCGAACAAATTAGAAAGTCCTTTCTAATTTTCACATTGCCTCAATAAAAGACTACCTAGTTTTTTTTTTTTTTTTGAAATATATAAAAATCTAGCTTCCCTCCTTATCTTCTAGTGATTCAAACCCATGACTAATAAGTTATAGGGGATACGTCTTACTAATTAAGTTGCACTCTTTTGTTGACATCTTAATTATATCTTAAAAGACGACATAGGATATTCTCCCATTTTACCAAAGATGATATATTCCATATTTATGTTGAAGGACAGATCTGAAGGCACGGTGATTGAGTGATGGGAACCAGCAAGAAGCTCGAGCCTGCTACATGATGTCCTTGCAGTCCCAATCGCAGAACATGTCTGTTGCTGATAAAGCATTCTTGCAATCCTTCAACACTCCGTCCAACTCGGGCATTCCTAAAGAGTCAATGTCCAACCCGAGGATGGAAGGAGAAGATGTGGGGTAATCAAGAAGCACATTAGAGATACCAGAGGTACTTGAGCCTAAGGGAAAGGCCAAGGCCAAAATTGTGCCGCAAGACAAGTTGCCCATCGAGGGGACATTACTGGACCCGAGCATCCCAGATAGAAAAATAAAAATTTCTGCGGTTCTGCTAGCAAAATTTAAACCTTCTCCTTGGTGATGTCAGCTCAGAAGTTGAGGCCATACTTTGACGGCCACAAAATAATTGTCCTGACGAACTTTCCTTTGAAAAACATATTGAGCAAACCTGACACTTCGAGAAGGATGTTAAAATGGTCTATAGAGATGTTTGAATTCGACATTGAGTTCAAATCTCGGGCGGCCATCAAAGCACAAGTTCTAGTGGACTTCATAGCAGAAAACTATAGGACTGAGAAGCTAAAACTAATTATGATAGTGGATCGGCTCGAAAAGCTTCAGCTTAGTAAGGATATCATATGAGAGCATCATGTTGATAGAGCTTCGTGTGAATTAGGAGCTGGAGCTGGTATTATGATTAAGTCCTCGAAAGGGGATTATCTCACACATGTTCTGAGGTTTGGATTCCCAACAACAAACAATGAAACTGAATACGAGGCCCTCATGTGAGGGATGAAAATGGCTCACAAATGTGAGCTCAGAACATAAACATATAGTCTGACTTGCAACTGGCTATGAATCAAAATCTGGAAAACTATGATGCCTGAAGCATGATCCTGAAAAAATATCTAGCCGAGGTGAAGAGCTAGATGTCTAAATTTTAAAAAGTGGACATTATCAAAATCCCCCGACTAAAAAATACGCATGCGTATGTATTTTCGAAACTTGCCTTAGTGATATATTTGCATCTAACGAAGAACATATTAGTGAAAATACAAGACTTTAGTTCCGCTGGATCCTAGGGATAAAATTGTGGATATCTATACGGATCTCGGATTGATGGAACCTATAATAAATTACCCCAGCAGTAATAAACTTCCTAAAGATTTAGCTGAATCTAGAGATATTAAATATAAAGTTGTCAAATATATGCTGATTGATGGAGTCCAGTATAAAAAATTTATTTACGCCCGCATTGGACCGAGGAGTTTGGCTCGCAAAGTCCTGCTTGTTGGATATTACTGGCCCACTTTACATTTGGATTCAGATGATTTAGTGAGGAAATGCCATCAATGCCAAATACATGCACCTATTCCTCGAATACCTGGATCGGACATGGTCCCCATTCAAAGTTCTTGGCCATTTGCCCAATGGGGAATAGATATTTTGGGTCCACTTCCAAGGGGAATAGTTAAGCTTGAATTTTTTATAGTAGTGATTGACTACTTCACCAAGTGGATTGAATCTGAACCTCTAGCCTCGGTTTCTAGGAAGGCAATGGAGAAATTTTTTTGGAAGAATATTACATTTGCCAGTTTGGGATCCGTTCTCTTCTTATATTTGATAATAGAAAACAATTTGAAGGGGAACCTTTCAAGAGCTTCTGGTCTAATCTCAGCATAAAACAACACTTCACTTCGGTGGCACATCCGCAAGTGAATGGGAAAATAGAAATCTACAACCGAACTTTACTAATGGGACTCAAGACTCAATTGGAATGGATTAAGGGCCTGTGGGTAGTGGAACTGCCCAGTGTCCTATAGGCATACAGAACCACTTCCCGAATAGCCAATGGGCATACAACGTTTAGTTTGATCTATGGTTCTGAGGTCGCCATCCCAACTGAAATTGGATTACCATTTGCTTAGGTGGCACTATGTGACTTGGAACAAAATGACGACGCCCTAAGAGTTAATTTGGATCTGCTAAAAGAAAGAAAATTAGATGCATATCTCCGAGAAGCCAAATACAAACACGTCATGGCTAGACATTATAACTCTAGAATCAAACATAAATACTTGCGACCTGGAAGCTTCGGTGCTTCAGAAAAAATAAGCAAGCAGAGATGAAAGAACAAAAAAATTAGATCCGAATTGGGAAGACCCTTATCGAGTGATAGAGGCTCACAAATCGGCTATTATAACCTTGTTGACATAAAAGGGGAACCTGCTCTAAGAAATGTGGAACATTGTAAATTTGAAGCAATATTATCAAGAAATATAATAAAAATTCCCTTTCTCATACAAATAAGAGATTCTTGAAGAAGCACATCAAGGAACGTATAAATACACAAGAAGGCTCTAACCTAGTGGCCCCCTTTGAGGGCTAAGCTTAGTAGTCCCTCTTCATGATATTCGAACCACTCCGACCCCTTGAAGAGCTAAATAGGTTCGGACCAGGTTCAAGAAAAAGATTATGAGGGCCGAGACCTAGTGGTATCCCCTTCAGAGCTGAGACCTAGTGGTCCTCTCACAAGAAATTTGAACCGTTCCGACCCGCCGAAATGCTAAAGAGATCCAGACTAGGTTCAAGAAAAAGATTATGATAGGAAAGAGCATAGACCTAGTGGTCCCCCTCAAGGGCTGAAACCTAGTGGTCTCTCTCATGAAATTCAAATCGCTCCGACCCGCAGAAGTCCTAAAGAGGTTTGCACCAGGTTCAAGGAAAAGATTATGAGGGCCGAGATCTAGTGGTCCTCTCTCGAGGGCTGAGACTTAGCAGTCCACCCTCAAGAAATTCAAACTGCTCTGACTCGCAGAAGTGCTAAAGAGGTCCGGATCAAGTTCAAAACAAAAGAAAAAGAAAAAGAAAAAGAAGAGATTATGAGGGTCGAGCCTTAGTGGTCCCCCTCGAGGGCTGAGACTTAGTCGTTTCTTCTCAAGAAATTTGAACTGCTCCGACCCGTCGAAGTGCTAAAGAGGTTCGGACCAAGTTCAAAACAAAAGAAAAATAAAGATTAAGAGGGTCGAGACCTCATAGTGTTGAGACTAGTGGTTCCCTCTCAAGAGAATCGAACCACTCTGATCCGTTGAAGTGTTAAAGAGGTTCGGATCAGGTTCAAGTCTCTTTAAAGAAAGAAGAATAAAATTCAGAGGACCGGGACTCAGCAAGTCTTTTCCCAAGAAAAATGAACTGATCCAACCTCTAATGTCACTAGATGGGATCAAATCAAGTTTAAAGAAAGAGAAAGTGAAAGAAAAAGAAGAGGTAGAATAGCACAAGCACTTAAGTGAAAATGTTATTATAAGTTCAAGTATTATGATAAACTAGAAGAACAGCGATTAGAAATTTGTTATTTTATATGCTTGAATTTAAAGCAATTGGCATAATTTTGGAGTAAGGAAACAATAAGTCGAAGCAAGAAAGAAATGGAAATAGAATAAAGTGTCAAGAAACTTGAAATTTTATTTATAGAAGGAAGACCTAGCTATTACAAAAGACCCTAACTATTACAAAAAGCAATCATTATAGAAGAGGCCAAAGGTGCTACACTAGAGGGTCCGGCTGACGAAGTGGAGGATGGGTTCATAGGTTTAGACTCAGTCTCGGGGGCAGCAATTTTGGGCTCAAAATCTTGTCTCCAAGGTCGTAGCTTTAGGAGCTCCAGGGATCGGTACTAGAACCTTGAATTGTGCCTGTAAATTATTGATGACCCCTTTATTGACAGAGGCATTGTAAGGCAATGTTTTGAAAATCGGACCGGTCATTAAACCGGTGGCCTGTCCGGTTCCCTGTCCGACCGGTACAACAGGCCTGTTTTTTTTTTTTATTTTTTTTTTAAGTGTGATAAAATTTAAAGTGACTTTAAGATTAAAATACATTTCTATAAAATTCAAAATAAAAATACCACATCATCTCTAAGTTGAAAATAACCTGTCAAATGCCAACATCATCTCTACAATCAACATTAACCTGTCCAACATCATTTTCGACTTAAAAAAACTAACAACAATAATTCTACAAGAATATTGTCTACATCCCAAACAAAGAAACAAATACAACAAAGAACAAGTACAGCAAATAACATTACAACTGAACTGTCATTTTCTTAAGTAACACAATCAACATCGAACGAAGATTAAAAACAAATAGATACAATCATCTCATAACTTCACTTCATGATTATCTCAGTTTAGCCATTCATCATCTTCATCAATAAGACTAATACCCCTACGTTGAAATGATTCCAAATCCACATCTTCCTCAATTTTATCATCATTATCATTATCTAAAAATAAAAACAAAATAATATATATTAATAAAAAAAAAAAACAATAATATTAATTAAAAAAATATTATAGTACAATAGTATAATTTATAATTAAAATTTAGAAAGATTCAAAAAAATTATTTGAAACCAACCTTCAACTTGTTGAAAATTGGAACATTCAACATCATCATCCACAGGTAGTTCTTCAAGTTCAGCCTCCAACTCCTCATAATCAAGCTCCTCCCGGCTGGTTCTTCTTCTACGACCCAAAATTCTGTTTTATCAATCGACTCATAATCAACAGGATCATAAGATCTCTTTCGATTGGTTGTTTCTAATAAAATATACATAACTTATTAATCTACTAATTTATTTTTTTACAAAAATTATTAGTAGATAACCAAAATGTTACCTGTATTGCAAACGCAAATTGTAATGCACATGCACAAGATCATTAAGTCTCTGATGCTGTTTCGATTCCTTTTTTTCATGTGAATGCGTTCAAAGACACTCCAATTACGTTCACAGCCGAAAGAAGATGAAGTTTGACTCAAAATTCTAATCGCAAGTCTTTGTAAATTTGGAGCATCACAACCGAACAACTTCCACCAATTTTCTATCACAAACATATCATATTAAAAATTAAATATATAATCTCAAATATTAAAACATACTATTGCCATAAATTTTAAATTTCAAAAAAATTTACTACCTGGTCGATCTATCCTGCTAGTATTAAGAGCTAGTTTCTGTCCAAAACTACCTTCCCGTTCCCGAAACATTGCAATCTCATGTGTAAATTTTGCATGATCACACCAATCCACATATGTTTCAATATAATCCAATAAACCATTTGTGACTTCTTTAATTCCAACATATGTAGGGTCATATTGAAATCATTAGCAGGATTCAAGAAATAAGATGCACTATGAAGATTTTTGCGCAACATTTTATCCCATCGGAAATTGATAATATCAATATATGGCTTGCACAATCTGTCCTTGTATTTGAAAAGCTTTCTAATACCTTCAATTGCTCTTTGCATACCTTCATAAACATAACCCATTGAAGGCTTTTCATCCGCATCACATACACGTAACAATCGAATAAGAGGCCCCATGATCCTAACAAGAATCAAAGAATTATTCCAAAACTTATCATTCAAAACAATTTGCTTGGCCTCTTTTCCTTTAGCCATTTTTAAAAAAAATTTGTAATCTCCACTAGTGACTAAAGCTTGCAAATTTTCTTTCCGATCATACAAACTTTTTAATGCTATAAAAGTTGTAGCAAATCTAGTTTCCCCAGGACGAATAATCTCCTTCCATCCTTTGCTTTTCCTCAACCAATTCAAAGTGAACTTATGATTATACATAAATACAGTCACCGTTGAAGCAAGATCTACTAAGAGCCTTTATATCAGATAATTCACCAATATCTTTCAAAATCAAGTTGATACAATGAGCAGCACAAGGTGACCAACAAATAGTAGGATATCTTTCACTAATTTTAAATCCAGCAGCCTTATAGTTACTAGCATTATCAGTAACCATATGCACCACATTCTTTGGACCAACCATTTCAACAATTTCAGTAAATAGATTACACAAATTTTCAGCATTTGATTCAATATCTGATACATCTACAGATTTAATGAAAGCTATACCCTTGGGACAATAAACTAAGAAATTAACCAATGATCTTTGCCTGCTATCTTTCCACCCATCACCCATTATAGTACAACCAGATTCAGCCCAATTACTACGAAGGGAATCAATTACTAATTGTACATCTTTTTTAGCATTTCGTAATAAAGGGACTCGTAAAGCATGATAAGATGGACCTTTATATCCATGTCCCATGGATGCTATATGATTAATAGCTCTTTGATAAAATGGAGAATTAACGGCATTTATAGGAATGCAAGCATCATAAAACCAAAGAGCAATAGCCATGTCAGTGTTATGCCATTTTTCTTTACTTTGCAAACAAGCCTTAATAGCGTCCACCTTTAAAATAAGCATTTATACCTGTCGTGGCTTTTCTTTTTCCTTTACCTGCTGATGCTCCTGCCATATTGATAGAAACTCCTTTGGCTCGAAGAGGGAGAATTTCTTGAATATCATCACCATCAAAATCATTCACAGAGCGACCATATGGATTTTCTTCCCCAAAATCTCCTATCTTTTCTTTAGCTTTTTGTGCATACTCTTTCAAAGATCCTAAAATTGCATGCCTTACTTCTGGAGCGACCTTTGTGCATGGAGCAACACTACCCCTTTCTCCTACTAAGTGTAGCTTCATACGATGAATGCCACCACCAGCAAATTGATTGTTACAAAACCCACAAATCAAGACTTTTCTTCCATTTTCATTGATGGCTTCACTGATGTATTTCCATGTTGTATCCATTTTTTGTCTATGACTAATTTGACTTAAGCTTGTGGATTCCGCATTGCTAGATACTCCTAAATGTGAAGAATGTGAATCACTACCTATAGCATTCATTATACTAAAAATTTTACAAACTAGATGACAACATTAATTAATTTAATTTTTTTGTTTATAAAATTATTTTTATTTAAGTAGTATTGTTATGAGTAAAAAAATCCATATGAGAAAACTAGACTAAAAAATAACATAAAAGAAATAACAAAAATAAATGAACGAAAAATAGATTAAAAAATAACATAAAAGAAATAACAAAATAAATGCAGAAAAATAGACAAAAATAATGGAAAATAAATGATAAAAATAAATGAAGGAAAAATAGATTAAAAAATAGAAAAATAAGAAAATCAATACAAGAAAAATAGACCAAAAAATAACAAAAAATAAATAATAAAATAAACACAGGACAATAGAAAAAAAAAAGTAGTGGAAAAGAAATAAGAAACATAATTGCACCAAAAAACCGAAAATAAATAATAAAATTAAAATGGAGAAAAAATAGACCAAAAAACAGAAAATAAAATATGAAATAAATGCATGAAAAATAAACAAGAAAAATAACAAAACATGAAAGGAAAAAAAAATGCCCGAAAAATAGAAAAAAATAACGAAAAAGAAATAATAAAAATAAATGCATGAAAAATACACCAAAAAATAACATAAGATAAATAACAACATAAATATAGGAAAAATGGACCAGAAAAATAACAAAATAAATGCATAAAAAATAGAAAAAAAAATAACATGAAAGAAATAATATAACTTGTCTAGATGAAAAGGTGGAGTGGAAGAGATGATGGAGAAAGTGAAGAGTTGAGAAGAAGCCAAGAGGAAGAGCCAAAGCACTAAGAGTAGGAGGAGGAAGGAGGCGGATAGGCTAGTGGGAAAAAAAAAAGCAAGAAGAAGATGAGGAAGATATATAGATCTAGATATTATGTTCGTCAAAAAAAATCTAAACAAATGGAAATTGAAAAGAAGGTGCTGCTGCTGTGCTGTCTTTGGTCTTTGCTGCTGCATTGCAAATTGCAACTTGCAAAGTTGCAATTGGATCACGTGCTGTTGCTGCTGCCGCTTGAAGGAATTTTTTTTTTTTTTTAAGTAAAAACTGAAAACCGCAAAGCACCGGTTGAATCAGTTTTTACCTGTTTTCCCGGTTCAATCCGGTTCTCTGCGGTTTTTTGTTCCACCCGGTTATGAAAGTGGACCGGACCGGTGGTTCTTTCGGTTAGCGGTTCGACCAGTCGAATCGGCCGGTCCGGTTTTAAAAACACTGTTGTAAGGTAGACCCTTGTACAGATCAGGGTTCTTTACCAAGTGATCACATGCCATTGTGAACCCCATGGTGAAGACCTTCTCAGTGAATGCCTTCAGCATCGCGTTTGCCTTTTCTGAAGCGACGAACGCATTTTTTCCTCAGATAAGGAACTCGTTCTCCTGAGAGTTGAACTTCGCCTCGGCCATTTCAGCCTCCTCCTGGAGTTGAAGGATCATTTTCTCTTGATCATCAAAATTCTTGTATACGTCGTTGATGGATTGTAAACTTACAGGGTCTTCTTTTCCATTTCAGCTTGGCGAAGCTTTTCTCTGACCCCATCCTGCTCAGCTCTCTACTCATCATATTTTTTACCATCCTCGATGTTGCATTTTAGCTCATTGGCCTTCACAGCTTCCTTCACCTTTTGGTCCACCTCGACTCTAGAATGGGCTAACTCTTACTTCACAGAATTCACAGTGGAGTTAAAGAAGGCTTCCCTCTCAGCAATAGCGGGCAAAATTATGACAGCCTGAAAAACAATAAGCAAAGAAGCCAAGACTTTGTTAGAATTGTGGGATAGGTCAATTCTTCGAAAAGGAATAAAAAAGAAAACAAGAATGTTTACGTTCATCAAGTTGATACGCAGGTAGTCTAGCCTTTGTTGGGGGGGTGAGCCTCTTCACGTAGACTACATCCTAAGGCATAGAGATGAACTTTGCTTATTCACGTGCTACCCTTACAAATTGAGACCGATCATTAATATCAATCAAAGGAGTGAGTTGGAATTAGGGGGTGCTCCCTAGGGTGAAAGGGACTGGAAAGGGGTCAATTGACACTTGGGCCCATGATAGATCCCGTGACCCAGCCGACCTTATCTCCTTCTCGAGGCTATATTTTGTGCCTCCTGAAAAGTTGAAAAGAAAAAATTAGCCAGCGATTATGACTGCACAGTAGAAGAAAGCGTAAAATAACTAAGGTGGGCGAAAAGAACTAAGGAAAGTAATCCTTACCATAGGCAGTGATGAATTGTTTGCTTAGAGGGAGGTTTCTAGAAGCCTCCCCAGAGGTTCTCGCCATTGTACTCGAGCTTGTGGGTCTTGTTGGTAACGGTGATGTGGCCGAAGTGCCCAAAGAAGAGAGGCTAGTTTCGATGACAGCAGTTTCCCTGGTCCTCTTCTTGGTGACCCAAATTACATTAGGTTTGGGCCGGGCAGTGGGATGAATAGCTAAGGTGACTACCCTATCGTCACCCGATCCCCTTGAGGCAGCTTCGACTTCGAAAGTGAGATCCACAGTTAGTGTTCCCGGGATAGCACTAGCACTCTCTGAGGTGGCGCTAATTGTTGCCGGTGAAGACCCGCTGGTGAATAATGGTGCAAGCTAGCTGGACGAACCTGCACCAGTGGCAGGGGTGGTGGAAACCAAGCCTCTCTAGAATGCTTTGAATTCTGCAAAAGGATAAGTTTGTTAGTTCAGGCTACAAAAATACATATATAAAAAAAAGAATGTAGAAGAGAATAAAAATTATTCTACAACCACCTTCATGATGATCGTACTTCTCAAGAGTATTATGAGAAGGAAACAGTCCAGCCCAGGCTAAAATATTGTTGGACAAGATGCCTGGCTGGTTATGGTAGTCTATTATGAGATTGGACTCAATAATTCTTTTAGCAACATCAGAGTCCAGAGGAGAGGCCTTTTTTGTCTTTAAGTTTTCTTTTATGAGATTCTAGGGACCTCGGGGCATAAGGGGATCTAAAAAATAGACAAAGAAAAAAGATTTCTTTAATCGTGAGTGGAAGAGGGGTTCACCGAGGTGGTGAACTGTTTACCTGGGGCTCGGGGAGAAACGTAAAAAAATCCCTTCATGGGTGAAAGTTTTAGCATCATTTTCAATGTATCTAAGGAAAGAGAGAAGGTGTACAATCTACAAAGAAAAGAAAATCCAGGAAAGAGAGAAGTTGTACAATCTACAAAGAAAAGAAAATCCAGCAATGAGCCAGATAGCGTAGGTGGTTAGCGTAGGTGGTCAGTTGGGATATGCTGATATCCTAGTGGTCAGAAAGATGAACAAGAAGAGGAGCAATGGGGAGACTCAGCCTAGCCTTAAGTTGCTCCTGGTAGATTGTTATGTAACCAGGAGGTGGCAAGTGACCTCGGTCCTCGGGTATAGGAAATTTGATGTGCACGTTCTTAGGGAATCGGTACCTATCCTTTGACGTCTTCTGGTTCAAGGATGTTCGGAGTGTTCAATATTTGAAGGTCGGGGTATTGATTTTGTGGATGTTCGGCTGAAGGAGTTTCCGATGGAAAATTTAAGGGGACTGGAGCAAATAATTCAATTGGTTCTGAGAAGGGCTTCATCGGAGAGGTTAAGTATCCTATCAACCTCATTTAAAGAAGAATGGGGCTGTGGAGTGCTAATAAGAGAAGAAGGAGTGAACATTCCGACCATTTCTTCTGGTTGAATGTACAGAAAACTTGAAAAACTTGGGCTTTGCTAGAAAAGGGGCAGCTAACGGCGTTTAATTGAACGACGGACGGTGGTTGTTGGCCGAAAAGCAAAAATTTGCAGGGGAGGCAAAGAGGACAGAGGCAGGAGAAGCATGAGAGAAAGAGGAAGGAGTATGAGGGGAGAAGGAGAAGGATTTTTGCAGAAGGAAAAAGAAAAAGAGCAAAGGCAGAAACTAAAGCAAAAATGAAACTACAAGGAGAAAGGGTGTATAAATAGTGCGGGACTTTTGTCTCAAATGCTCTTTAGTTGGAGGGAAAACGAAAAGTTAAAGGACTCCAGAAGATTCAAATGAATTTGAAATAGGGTTGACTTTTGAGTAGAAGTAATAAAAGTGGGTGAGAAAACTTAATAGAGACGAAACGTTGTGCAGTGAATGCATTAATGACATGGTGCAAAGAATGTAGTTATGGTACATGGAGACTCAGTGAGCCGTAGGTATTATGTGGGAGTAATCATTACGAAAACAACATGTTTGATGAGAAAACTCGCTATTATGGGAAAAGGGAAGAAACCTTGGGTTTCGCGTTGAAGGGCCTAGAGAAGTTTGGGGCTCGTACATGTTTTGACTTAGGGAATATGCTTCTCAGTTCAGCACATCGCAACAAGGGGAACCAAACTTCAGCGTCATGGCTCACAGAAAGTTCCAAGGGACTTATATTGATTATTATCAGTTCAGTCTTGACCTCAAGGTTCGGTACCAAGCCGAGAGGACTATTGACAATGCTCAGGGTTAGCACATAATACATTCCCCAAGATTGTTCTAGAAGTACTTATGTGGCAGTCTCATTATGGTCAAATATATAATTCACACATGGATTCAATTAGTAGGATTCTTGCGCAACTCCCCCTATGTGTATCTAGATAAATAAGGAGTTTGGGTGCTAAGATGATGATTAATGTTCCTATTGTAAGCTCCTCATAATATAATCTCTAAATTCTCTTCTCAGTTCTCTACTTTTTCTCTCTACCCATTTTGCTCTTCCGCATAAGGCAACCTGGAAAATGATATGTTTGTTTACTTCAATGCAAGTGTAATATAATGCTTCCATCCATAAACATTTTTCCTTGTCGAAATCCTTACTTCTTATAACCTCTGTCCCATTTTATTTATCATGGCCAATTCGGCACATAGTTTAAGCAACTTTGATGTTTGACTAACTAGTACAATACTTTTTCCATTATTGTCCCTCATTCAAATTCAAGACTTGTTAGTTGGTTTTAGAATTTCAAAATTTGAAATAGTTTGTGAAAGTAATTAATATTGAAACATGACTTTATTGCTATTTTTTGGGATTTGCATGGAAGGTAAAATAGGAAAATTAACTTTATTTACTTGCCTTTTTAAGGAATGACAAATAATTTGGCAAGACAACCAAAATCAGAAGAGTGACAAATAGAATGGGACGGAGGGAGTAATTAAAGCACTGCACATTCCACAAGTTGAACTTTAATTAATTAGTTGGTATTTGCTCGAAAATTTGTGGTATTAATATTCAAAAGTCTTGATTTTTTTTAATTTTTTTTTTTATTTCAAAGGAAGTAGTACAATATATTGCTCTCATTCTCTATTTATAATCCTTGCATAATCACAACTATGTACAAACAATTAAAGCACATTCCAGAGCAAGACTTCAGTTCATGGACTGACATATATTAATTGGTTTGCTTGAAAATTTATGGTCTTGGTCTTCAAAAGTCTTGATTAGCCATCATAAGGAAACTTGGAAAATTATGGTTTTGGTAGCAGAACCTTATCTTATGATCTGAGAACCCTGACAAATTATCTATTGTAAAATATTGACTCTAGTTACAAAACCAATAAATATGGAAAATTTTATATCTAAGTTTTTGGAGGTTTAGTTATATGATGCAATTACATTAGAGTCCCAAATTTCATGTAGCAATAACATTACCAAATTCATAGAATGACCAAAATAATGCATAAAATAGGCGAGGTAAAACATGAATGATTTAGTGAAAAACTGAAATTTCTAAATAGTTTAATGATTAATGGTGCTCCTCCCTCCCTTGGCTTCTTGTGGGTAACTTTAATAGATCCTTATTAACTCTGAAAAATTAGGGTGTAATCTCATTAGCAAACAAAGATGTGCTCTTGTTTTTTATTTTATTGAAGATTATCACCTTATGAATCTTGGATTATTTGGACCCAAATTCACTTGGTGGTACAAACGAAAAGATGGCCTCTTTATCCATGAAAGACTTGATAGAGCCCTTTGCAATTCTAATCAGTGTGATCTTTCTAATGATGCTAATGTTCAGCACCTAGTTTGAATCAGGTCTAATCATATTCAATTCTTGTTTCTACCAAACCTAGCTCTCTTTCTAGTCCTATAGTGTCCAGATTGGAAAAAGTTTGGCTATAGCATCAGCAGCCTGATTTTAACATTCATGTGGAAAGCCATTGGAATAATCCTAGCAAAAACTTTTCTGGTAGTGCTTTTGAGCTTTCTGATTCTATCAAAATTTGGAGCAAAAAATATTTTGATAACATCTTTTATAAGAAAGAAAAACTTCCAATAGGTTATCTGGCATTCAAAAGTCTGTTTTATTGTATCACTCTTCTTTTTTCAGCCTTATTGAAACCACCTAAATTGAGGATTGCAATATTTTGAAACTTGAAAAAGATCTCTAATCTCTCAAGGCGAGAATTGATTACCTCTTACGGGATGATGTAAACAAAATTTATCACAACAACCACTGTTTTCAAAAGAAAGCAACATAAAATCGTTACACTCAGGAATTATGTGGGACATTGGATTGTTAGTGACAAGAATATGAAAGCTCATATTAACTCCTTTTTTGAACATTTGCATTCTACCTCTAAGGATAGCTCTCTTAGACTCTCCTCTCTTTATGGCTCTGAGAGAATTCTAAACATATTAGCTTATATGACAAACTTCAACTTGAAGATACTCTGGCTGATGAAATCAAAAAAGCCTGTTTTGCTTTCAAACCTTTCAAAGCTCCTGGCCCTGATGGCCTTCACTTTGCTTTCCTTCATAAATTTTGGATCACTATCTCTACTTCCATTTTTTCTTTGTTCATGATGCCTTTGAGAAAGATTTTTTAGCAGACCTCTCCAATGATATTGTCATCTCCTCAGTTCCTAAAATTAAGGCACCTGATGGCCTTCACTTTGCTTTCCTTCATAAATTTTGGATCACTATCTCTACTTCCGTTTTTTCTTTGTTTATGATGCCTTTGAGAAAGATTTTTCAGCGGACCTCTCCAATGTTATTGTCATCTCCCCAGTTCCTAAAATTAAGGCACCTGGAATTATCAAGAACTGCAGACCTATTAGCATATGCAACTCCATTTACAGTCTTGTCCAAGGTTCTTGCGAACAAAATTAGATCTTTTAAGGAAAACTAGGATCTCTCCTTTTCAAACTAGTTAAATTATCCCCAGTAGAAAGGGGTATTGATAATTGAATCGTGTCCATGAACTTATCTTCAAACTGAAAAAGTTTAAAGGTGAAAGAGGGATTCGTACTATCAAGTTGGAGCTTGAAAAAGATTTTGATAAACATAAATGGTCTTTCATTAATGATACTCTAATCTAGTTTGACCTTCCCCTTAAGCTCATCAAAACTCATTATGACTTGTATCACATCTACTAGATATCTTGTTATTCACAATGGATCGATGATTGATTGGTTTCTCCCCTCTATCAAGATTATTAGAAAAGGAGATTCCATCTCCCCCTATAATTTTATTCTTCGCATGTAATATTTGTCTATTAAGATTACTCAATCTTGTAATTCTAAGAACAGGGATCCCGTTACTACTTGTAATTGTAATCCTACTATTTTTCATTGCTTATTTGCTGATGATATTATTTTTTTTCCAAGAATACTGATAAGCTTCCAGGTTGGCAAACTAATATGATCTCCCTTACTGGAAAGAAAACTTATCATCATCAAACAAGTTGCAACAGCTATGCCTACTTACTACATGCAATGCTCTACTCTACCTTTTATCCTTTTCTGATGATCTTGATAAACTCAATAGAAAATTCTATTGGCCGTGAAAATGATAATAGCAATAAGATGAGTCTAATAGGATTGGATAAAGTAACCAGTCCCAAGGATTTCAATGAACCAGGTATCATAAGTACTAGGGAAGTCAATGAAACTGCTTTGGCTACACTTAACTAGAGAACACTCAAGAATCAGGAATCCAATTGGGCCTTCATATATGTTGGGCCTCTAACTTGACAGAAATAAGAATACCTTTGATCCTTTCTGTAAATTTAGAGACCAAATGACTTTCTGCATACCAATGGCATCTGAAGTCTTCTTCATTGATCCTTCCCACCACAAACACTAAAGCGTCAAGAATGTTTTATTGGTTAGAAACCATAAATTTCCCCTACCTCAAACTCAACTTTGATGGCTCTTCTTTTGAAAACTCCAGCAATAATATTCTTCGTGCTGGAAGTATTATCCGGAACCACAATGGTGACTCAATCGTGGGTTTTAATAAAAAGATTAGGTTTGTATCCATCAATTTTGCAGAAGGTTGTGCCTTAAGGGATTGCATATTGCAATCAACCAAAATTGCACTCATTTGGTTGTCGAAACTGATTCTAAGGTCATATTTGATGTGGTCACTTTTGACATCTCTAATACTCATATGGTCTCTCCTATTATTTATGACTGTAGAGCATTGCCGAGGCAACTAAATCAAGTGGAAGTTTTCCATACTTTTAAGGAACTTGATCAAATTACAGAAACCCCTGGCAATCATGGAGCCAAGCAACAACATCCTTTTATTACTTATATAGCTCCCCATTCTTTTGCTGCTAATGTATTAGATAAAGAAATTAGATGAGTTAAACTCCAACATTGGATTCATGTGACCTAGTTTATTGTACTTCTTTCATTACCCAAGAAAAAAAATAAACAAAGTTTGACAGCCAAACCAAGAATGTCTCTAATTTGGTGCATTGATAGTATTTTATACAAGAAGCCACCAATTTGGATATCTTGTACAAATATTATTTCAAATATCATGTGACAATAAGAATAAATAATGGGCTTCGACTCAGGCCATATGTACTCTTCAGTGCAACGCTATAAAGCTCAAAAAAAATAGCAAATTAGGATGTTAGGTACTTTGAGATTTTCTAACTGTCATTTTTTAAATAATTTTTTTTCACAGTTTGGTAAAAGGCTTTCCAGTGATGTTATGTAAATTATGACGTTCCTTTGTTTAATAGTTGTTTTAATTATAAATTGGAAATTTTAGTGTCATATAAATTATTAATTTTCTTTAATCACTCAGTTACTTTTAGGTCCTTAAAAATTCTATCTTATTTGTTTTACATAGATCAACATCTTTTCTAGTAGGGTTTAAATGTAGAGATTTTTGGGGAAATTTGCGATGGAAAATGGATATTCTAACTTTACTATCTTCTGCTTATTTAAACTTTATTAGCTATATATGAATTTTTCCTTAAAGGAGCTTTTTAGTAACTCCTAAAATTGCACTTGGCTTTTTCTGGTCAAACCTTGCATGCTTAGTATTTGTCAAGTTTCTTGGGCTAGTTTTGCATGCTTAGTATTTAGTTTTGTTGGGCTAGTGATAGTTAGCCCTAATTGACATGATTATTTAACCCAAAAACCCTCGCTACAAGCCTTCAACCACTTACACCAATTGTAGGAATTAGAAAGAACGTTTCATAAAAGCATAGGGAAGAGTTTGTTCTAGCAACTAAAGCAGCTAAAGGAGTTATCATAATAGTTCTTGTAGCTATCCGTCCTCTATTTCTAAAAGAGAAATAGAGTAAGGACAGTACGACAGTAAAAAGGCATGTTTCTAGAAAGAATGTCCATAAAGAGATACCAAGTTCCAAGTATGGAGCCAACGTCTTCGCCCCAGTGTGCCTACGTTTAAATAGGAAAGCTACAACAAATAGTTTCAATTTTAGAAGTAAAATAGATGCCATGTGTGGTGTATATATATATATGATTGTATATAAGTATATATATCTATGTTCTATAAATTGCCAATATAATTTATTGTAAAAAAAACATGCATAAATATTAATTGTGAACTAAATATTTTATTTTGTAATAAAAACAAAATAAACTTTTACAAGAATATGAATTTTCAACATAAAAATGAAAGTTATAAAAATAATAGCTGGACTCGAATCCAATGGATCTGGGTGTGAATCTAATTTTATAGACCGTATTTAGATCCAGATCCTAAAAAAGTATTATTAATCAGATACAAGTCTGGATGTTCTTAATCTGACTTGTAGTCTTAATTCGGAGTACTGTTGCTATATACACTACAATTGTCTTTCAGTGGGCGACCAAAAAGTTGGTTTAAACTTTTGATTTTAGTACTTAATGGAATTTCTCTTAAATAATTATTGTAAGAAAAATTCAAGATGCTCAAGGAGGAGTTCGGAAAAGTCTAAAAAGAATTGTCCTAGAGAGATGATTTATAGATGGTAATCAAGATATTCCAATTTTCCCGTTAGACCAATGTTGCTTGGAACAATTCCTCCCAATTGATTACACAGCAAATTCAAAGATTTTATCAATTACAAAATAGAAATTAATTTGCTAAGGATATTATTAGAGAATTAAATTATTTGAGAGGTCAATAACAATGAAGGTTTAAGCGCGATCCATAATCTTACCATTTCCTTTGGTTGTTGCACTTGGGATATGATTTATATTGGCATAGCCATAGTCTGCACTCTGTATACCATGGAACACAATTATTATCTCTTTCTGTGGATGCAAAATTCTTAAAACACCTAATGATTACGAGAATCCAAGTAAAGCTTTATTTTTGCACAATTTTTTTAGCTCCTCATGCATAGCATACAACTTTAATCTTCTGTTAATATAATCTATAATGTTGTAATTACCATTTCTTTTCAAAATTAAGTCTAATAATGTACTGTTTAGATTCTCATGTTACTAAATGAAGGATTGCTGAGGATGATGATTTTATGATATAGCAGCTAACAATCCACTTCCCTACTATCAGAATAATATAGCTAGCAAGATGGATGCCTGATATAAAACTGAAGGGATTCTTGAACAAATACGCAGAGAGATATGTGATTATGAAGCATTGAGAAGAAATGCAGATAGCACTAAAGCAAACTAGGAGATTAGTGTGTCCTTGGATTTTTATCAGCACTTTTAACATGTTTGGTAAGTATCACCCCATAAATTTAGGTGTAGATCTTTTTAGTGTCAAGAGCACTTTTAGCTCAAATTAAATTTGATGCTTTTGAATTTGCTTTTCTTTTTAAAATAATTAAATTTAAACTTTAATGATTTTATCATAAATTTAAAACTGAATAAAGATAGAAATACCTTTTTAAAAAATTAAAAATCATGCATTATCAGATGTAAAAGATCTTATGCAAGTTTATTCCAAACTATAAAATTATGCACTTATAAAACACTTTCTTTCAAAATTACACTATCCAATCCCAATGGACCCTTTAGTTTTTTTCTTTTTTTCTTTTTTTGAGGAAGGGCCATAGTTATTGAGGTTGTTAGTTTCCGAAGTACTTTTGCTATTGGTCTTCGATCATTAGAACTTAAGGCAATTTTGTTTTTTTAGTTTGATCAACTACTTGTACATACTTATAGGTTTAGCAATACAAAATCAAAAACATTTTCCTAAGAAAATGGGATACAATTTGATGAAATGTGATAGGAGATGATTCATACAATCTCCTTATTCAATCATAAACTCTGCATCAACTTTATATTAATTTGTGTGAAAAATTGCCTTTTAGTCAATTATATGGATTGGGTCTTGATTTGTAATTATGGAGAAAAAGATAGCATTAAATTGTAAAAAAATACTAATCCCCTTGTCCCGTTTATATTATCATATTTTGGGTAAAACAGAAAACAGTATCACATTTTCAAATTGGTCTTTGCTTTTGTTGAACCCCAGTTATGTTAATCATGTTTTGATGATGACCAAATCATACTAATTGTTTGAAATACAACAAGTGTGCAGAAAAATAGGTAGGTTCGGAAGAAAAAAATCGTCCGAACAAAATAACCAGAAGACTCCATGGACACAAATGACTGTCTGAAAGAGAGAGCTTCAGACGATGGTAATTGTCCGACACAAAGAATTTAAAGCAAGGCTCGAACGAAGAACAGCGTCCAATCATATTTCCAGAAGACTTTGCTTCGATCGGGCGCATGTTCGGACGCAACCTCGGACGTCCGAACGATTATCCTCAGAGAACGGACGCAGCGTCGGATGTAGGGTTTAGCAGTGGCCGTCCGAACGATCCAACGGCTAGTTCGTTCGGACGCACACTTGCTGCATCGGCCGTCCGAAAAGACCAACGGCTAGTTTTCCAGTAAACAGAAAATAGCCGTTGGAAAGTTGTTGGAAGCAGATTTTGGGCAACTATAAATACCCCTAAGCCTGAATTAAAGCACAAGAGACTTCTACATTGATTACAAATAACTCTTGAGCTATTTGGGAGAAATAGTGGGAACAAGAGCAATGTTGTCATAGTGTAGGTAGTTTTGTGAAAAGAGTTTAGAAGTGTAAGAGTTCTTCAAGTGTAAGAGTGGAGAGATAACAATTGTAACAAAGGGAGGTTGTGAGTGTAAAACTCTTGGCTCAACTAAAGGAAATTAGTGTGAGCAAGAGTGATCCTCATTCGTGTACAAGAGGGTATTGTCTCACCTACTTTGAAGAGACTTTTAGTGGCTAAACTTCAAGTTGTGAACTTGGTAGTTGCCTTGTAAGAAACTCTTTGCTCCAATAAGCTCCAAGCTTGAGAAGTTTGGGAGTTTGGTTTGATTCTCTTAATCTCAATATTCTTGTTTGTTCTTTAAGCTTAAATAGTTGAATATCTATTGTATTCATTTGTGCTTAAGTTTTTATTTGGTGCATAAAGTTTTCTATTAAGCACATAAAAAGGTTTGTTTTATATACATCCTAATTCACCCCCTCTTAGGTTGCTCTTTGGGGCCAACAATTGGTATCGGAGCCAGGTCTCATTAAATATGGAGGTATATTGAGCTTAATTGCTTTTGAGTAAAGATCATTATGGCAACCAATAATGCTTTGTTTTTAGAGGGGCATTCTCTCACTAGACCTCCCATGTTTAATGGCATTAATTTTGTTTATTGGAGGGACAGAATGAAAATTTTTGTTCAATCTATTAATATTGAATTGTGGTATATTATTTATGAAGGTCCTTTTGAAGAAAATATTCTTGATGAAAATACTCATAGATTAAGGCCTAAAACTAGATATGAGTTAAATGCACAAGACAAAATAAATTTATCTTTAAATGCTAAAGCCATTAATATTTTGTATAATACTTTGGATGCAGATGAGTTTTCTAAAGTAAAAGATTGCATATCGGCCAAGGAGATATGGGACAAATTGAAAGAAATCCATGAAGGAAGTGAAGATATAAGAGAGCAAAAGAAGTCACTTCTTGTGTCTAAATATGAATCCTTCAAAATGGAACCTCATGAGAATATTGACAAGATGTATTGTAAGGTTTCAATGATATGGTAAAGGATTTGGAAGATTTGGGTAAAGAATATTCCTTGGGTGAAAAGAATAGAAAAATTTTGAATGCTTTACCTAAGGAATGGGAACCTAAATCCATTGCCATAGAAGAGTCAAAAAATTTAAATTCTATGGCTGTTGATTCATTGATCAATTCTCTAGCCTCCTTTGAATTGAAGTTGAAGTACAAGGTACAAAATGAGGAGGCAAAGGAAAAAAGAAGCATAGCATTTAAAGCTTCATCAAAAAGGAGAAAAGACTCAAGGAAGCCTCACTTCAACAACTTCCAAATCACTTGGGATGATTGCAATTCGGATGGAGAGGTTGAAGAAGTATATGAGGAGGCTCAAATGGCTTTTATGGCACTTAGCAATAATGAGGTATCCTCCAGTTGTGATTCTTGTGATGATTCATGTGATAATGATGATGATGATGTTGAATCATTTATTTTTAAAATGCATGAATGTTTGAAAGAATCATATGCTAAGAACACCTAGAGTTAAAAATTAAAGTTAATACTTTATTGAGTGCCAACTCAAAACTTGTGCAAGAAAATAATTCCTTGACAAAAGAAAATGATGTTTTGAAAGAAAAATTTGTTGGAAAAACCAAGATCATGGAAGAACAAGCTTCATTGAAGAAGAGATTAGATGATCTTGATGATATTTTGAAAAAGAAGAAAGAAAATGTTTTTGAAAAGAAGAAAACTAGAAATATGTTTTTGAAAAAAAATTTTATCACCTTTAAAAAGGATGATTTATGCTTTGTAAAATATAAATCTTCTTCTTATGACAATAAGAATATTATTTGTAATTATTGTCATGAACATGGCCATATAACGAAAAATTGTTATGTTAAAAGGAATGAAATATTAGGAGTAAATTCTGTTTGGGTGATTAAGCATGTTACTAACCCAATTGGACCCAAGAAAGTTTGGGTACCAAAAGTTGTTGCTTAACTTTGCATGTAGGTATGCTTGGAAGAACACCAAGGAATCTTTTAGTCAAGATAGATTATCATGGAGGGTGTTCAAGGCATATGAGCTAAGATGATATTGAAATGGGTAACATCTAAAATTTTGTGTGCTTTCATTTATCAAGTTGAACTATGTTGTGTTTGAATTTATTTAGAATGCTAGGAAATATGTATCCCCAATTTTTTGTCTATAATAAGTCACAACTTATAAAAGAAAGGGGGAGCATTCAAATTTTTTATGGATTATTTTGCAAAAATTGCATCACACATGCTTCATTGTTTTGATGATGTTTTTGGTGAGGAATGAGCAAAAAATGTTTTGATCCTAATTCTTTGCATGAATTCCCTCATATCTACTTGAATATATATTCTTGAAGGGAAGAAACGTTTTGCATAATTTGACATATTCTCCATGTACTCATATTGAATTATATTCACCTTTCAAGGGGGAGAACAAACTTACGGGGAGCTTAAATTGCATTATATTTTTTATGCTTTGATGAAAGGGGGAGAAAATATTGGACAAAACTTCTTATCTCAGCTGATTATGCTTCATATTTTTTGGTTGTTTTTAAAAAGTGTCCAATTGATTTGTCATCATCAAAAATGGGGAGATTGTTGAACCCCAGTTATGTTAATCATGTTTTGATGATGACCAAATCACACTAATGGTTTGAAAACAAGTGTGCAGAAAAATAGGTAGGTTCGGACGAAAATGATCGTCCGAACAAAACAACCAGAAGACTCCATGGACACAAATGACTGTCTGAAAGACAGAGCTTCGGACGATGGTAATCATCCGACACAAAGAATTTGAAGCAAGGCTCGGACGAAGAATAACGTCCGATCATATTTCCAAAAGACTTTGCTTCGATCGGGCGCATGTTCGGACGCATCCTCGGACGTCTGAACGATTATCCTCAGAGAACGGACGCAGCGTCGGACGCAGGGTTTAGTAGCGGCCGTCCGAATGGTCCAACGGTTAGTTCGTTCGGACGCACACTTGCTGCATCTAAGTCCGAAAGGACCAACGGCTAGTTTTCCAGTAAACAGATGCATCTAAAATAGTCGTTGGAAAGTTGTTGGAAGCAGATTTTGGGCAACTATAAATACCCTAAGCCTGAATTAAAGCACAAGAGACTTCTACATTGATTACAAATAACTCTTGAGCTATTTGGGAGAAATAGTGGGAACAAGTGTTGTAATAGTGTAGGTAGTTTTGTGAAAAGAGTTTAGAAGTGTAAGAGTTCTTCAAGTGTAAGAGTGGAGAGATAACAATTGTAACAAAGGGAGGTTGTGAGTGTAAAACTCTTGGCTCAACTAAAGGAAATTAGTGTGAGCAAGAGTGATCCTCATTCGTGTACAAGAGGGTATTGTCTCACCTACTTTGAAGAGACTTTTAGTGGCTAAACTTCAAGTTGTGAACTTGGTAGTTGCCTTGTAAGAAACTCTTTGCAGTTGTAAGCTCCAAGTTTGAGAAGTTTGGGAGTTTGGTTTGATTCTCTTAATCTCAATATTCTTGTTTGTTCTTTAAGCTTAAATAGTTGAATATCTATTGTATACACTAAATCCTCTACTCATTTGTGCTTAAGTTTTTATTTGGTGCATAAAGTTTTCTATTAAGCACATAAAAAGGTTTGTTTTATATACATCCTAATTCACCCCCTCTTAGGTTGCTCTTTGGGGCCAACAGCTAAGTCATACCTCATATATTATGTCTCTTATAAACTTATTGTAATAACTTTTTTATCTGTTTTGTATAATATATGAGGTATACTTAGGTTTACGAACCATAAAATTGAATTATTTAAAAAAGGTGTACCAACCCCATAAGCGAATTAAATTACCGAGTTGGAGGGAGTGCTAAAAATTAACGGGCTACTGGGTTGGGGGGTTTCAGAGTCTCGAATGAGGTTCTTTCCAATACATAATGCTTAGAACATTGGCATTATAATTGAAATTTTGGAATCATTTCTAAAATTTTGGGTTACAATGATACCCAACTAAATTAGCAGGTTTGTTGGATCCTCACAATTGATTACTAAATTTGAATAAAAAATAATTTGTAAATTAAAATCGGGTCTCTCTTCACCCCACTCTCCTTTCCCCTGCCCCTTAACCTCCCATCTAGCACCAATGAATCTAGGCTTGCATGTCCACCTCTTTTCCCATCATCGATTGCCCATCTCTTCACCTCAAATGAATTTGTCGAAAGAGAAAAAATGAAAAAAAAAATAAAAATTGATACCCATTCCTTTACATGTTTGCCAAGCAACGGTCACTATAATGATACCTAGAAACCATACCCATACTAATTTTCCTTGTACGATTACAATTAGAGGTACTTAGTCCATGAGATAAAAAAAGTCTTCGACCTTCATTGTTCAGTTCAAGAAAATTCTGACCCTCTACTCGATCCATACATAGTAGGTTGTCTATTCATAAATCCTATATTTATAACTAGTAGGACATTAAGAGAACTTTGCCTAGAAACATTAGTATTGAAGACATATAATTTTTTTGGGAAATTGTATGGTCCATGGGGAACCATCCGTCATACGTTAAAATCTTGTACAGCACAACATTATGTGTTTTAAAAGATTTGTAACAAAATAGTTGATGGCTCATTTCATGTTCGGAAACAAACTTAAATACTTTATTTAGTCCATCATATTTAAAATGATTCAAAAAAATCTCCCAATTTTTAAAATAATACAATTTCATCCCTCACATTTAACAATTTTCAATTTTAGGAAGGCGACCTAGCATAATAGTATGACATGTTTCATGGTTATATCCTTTTAGTTTTTCATGTGTTAAAATGATGAAAACAAATCATTTACAATTTTAAAGCGCACCATTTTTGTTCTTAAACAAAATTTTGGACAGATTTTGGGGAAGTATAAGTTCACAAAGATCATAAATTGTTGTGAGATGGAGGAGTAATGGTAAATGATCTTTTTTGATACCCCTATTCCTCCTTTATTGATTACCATGAGTCCATAAGTGAAAATTAAATTACCATATCAAATGTTTGTACACTAAAAACTTGACATAAACGTGCCCCAAATGTAGAGTATTCGAGCAAGAATCAGAAAACCGAAAGCTCAAGAGCCCTTGATCTGCAGTGCAGAAGTGCCCAACAGCAAATTGACTAAAAAAAATAGGCAACTGGCAAGCATATATAATACTAATAATGGCAATAAATTCATTAATTTTATGATCGAGTAAACGATAGATAACCAATTCCCTTCTCATAAATAAATCAGTAATTAATCAAATAATAGAAACTATTGTATTGCTACATCACACCACAATATGGTCTTGGACAATAATAAATTCGAATTGGTAATAGAGCATTTATGAAAAAACTTAAAGCCTTGATCATTTCACATGTAAATATTTCTTCAAAAGCACTTGTGCAAAAGAGTAATTAACTAATAATATGCTACACTAGTTGATTAACCATAAAATACTGGCACTAATCTAATACTAACTACCTACCCATCTATAAAAAACACTATGAGATGCAAAAATAAATCAAAATCTTCCTCAACATATATGTATATATAGTTTACAAATGCAAACAAAGCACAAATCCCAAATCTTAGACTGATGATTGGCCATTCTCATTATTCTTGTAGGCACCTTCTTCTAATTGGCTATATTTCTTATCATCAAGAACATGATCATCATCCATAAACCTCTTCCAAAGCCGATGCTGCTTCCAAACTCTTTCAGTCATTTCTTCGATGGGCACGTTTTTGGTCTCCGGGAGGAGGAAGAGCACAAAGAAAGACATGATCAAAACCCAAGCAGAGAAAAACAAGAAGATCCCAAACTTGAAATGGCAAAGCATTGAAAGGAAGGCTTGAGCAATGACAAAAGTGAAGAGCAAGTTGACACAAACAGTAACACTCTGCCCTGCTGATCTTGTCTCTAAAGGGAAAGTTTCACTTGGAATTAACCAACCAAGAGGTCCCCAAGACCAGGCGAAGGAAGACACAAATGTGCAAACTAGAATAACCACAAAAATTGCCCAACCGTGGCCGAGATTTTCCGAATGATCGGTAACTTTTAGGCCTAAAATTATGGCAATCACAAGTTGTGGATAAGAACATCTGAACACCAGCTTGTAGCAAGAGAAATCTACGTCCCAATTTGTCCACGAAGTACATAGATACGAGGGTAGAAAGAACATTGACAGCTCCCGTAATAATAGCTGAATATAACGATGCATTGGCTCCAAATCCTAGTGTATCAAATAACACCGGTGCATAAAACATGATTGCATTGATTCCTGTAAATTGCTGGAAGATCTGCACGTAGCCAAATTAATTTTAACAACAAATTAAAAATTGATCACTCTCCAATAATCAAATTGCAAGAAAAAATAACATATTATCATCAAACCCTTCGTCCCATTTATTTTGTTACAAACTTTTTCGGTCAAACAAAACAATTTCGTAACGCATAAATTATATAGATTTATTATTTTTTTATGAAATTTATTCAAGAAAAGTGAATTGATATCAAATGTTAATACATAAAAACTTAAATATTTAATATAAGTTAAAAAATCAAAGAAGATTAAGTTTTGAAAATTTAAGATATACACGTTGATAAAAAAAAATGTAAATTGTGACAAAATATATGCGACAGTGGGAGTATAAGTACTGCTAAATTTGAGACAAACTAATTAATTAACTGACCTGTAATGCGATGGAAATGACCAACTGAGGTCTATTTCTGCGCATGAGGAGATTCTTGAAAGGATGTTCAACTTGTTTAGCTTTGCGACTTGCTTCTACAAGTTGTTCAAACTCGGGCTCAATATTGTCAGTTCCTCGGATCTTCTTGAATTACAAGAATCTCCTCATGCGCAGAAATAGTTTCAATGAGACTGTTTGGGGTGTCCGTCACAAAAAGAGCACCTACGGTTAAAAGCAATGCTGGAAATCCAGCCAATCCAAGTGAAACTCTCCAACCATTTTCTCCTTTCATTCTGTAATAATTAAAATTGCCAAAAAACCATTATTAGGAAGAGAAAAAACTAATTAATTTCAATTTTAACAAAAAAATTTTTTTTGAACAATTCAAAATAAAAATATACTCGACTCATTTTATGTGAACTTTTCGAGTCGAATCCGAGTTTTGAATTTTTAAATATTGGTATAAACAAGTGGGGAAAAAAAAGGAAAAAGAGGGGAATTTAAATAATTACTTGTTGGTTCCATAATTGACGAGGTTGGCGACAAGAATGCCGATGGTGACCATGAGTTGGAATGAAATATTGAGAGCTCCTCGGATTCTTGTGGGTGCAATCTCAGACAAGAACAATGGAACAGCTTGATTATTGTAGAAACCAACTCCACATCCAAGTAAAATTCTGCCGGCAATTAGCATACCAAGATTTTGAGCAGCGGCATTTAGGACGACTCCAGCTATGAAGAAAAATCCGGCAGTCAACATGGTTATTTTTCTGCCAAACTTTCTTGTTGTGTATGATGCAAGAAAAGTGGCTGTTAAACCAGCCAAATATAGAGATGATGTGAACAATTGTAGGCCTTGGTTATCATATTTGCAGTAGTTACTATTTTCCCCTGGATTCTGAGTCCTTTTGTACACCTTTGGGTCTTATCCAAAAATTTCTTCAAGAATGGACCCATTGATGTTACTCCACCTACATGCAATAATTCGATGATCAGTTTTTGACCCAAAAAAAAAACGAGGCGATCTGATCATAACTTTATGTATGAACCAAATTAGAATACAAACTAAAACCATAATTAATTACGAGAAAATACGTAGTAAATCGTTAAGTAATATTGTTGTTACAAACCTGAAATACCAATATCATAACCAAACATGAGACCTCCAACAGCGGCCATGAGGCAAGAGATTACAACAATGGGCGTGACCTTGGCCTCGAACTCCTTCCCTCCGCCGCCACCGGGGGCTGATATTCCTCCGGCCACCATGATTACTTAAAATAAATTCAAAGTTTACTAATAATTAATGCCTATTACTACTATTTTAGCAAAGAACCCTCTTCACCCTTTGTATTAATTCTTTTTTACGGTCTCACGAAAGAAACAGAAAAGATACTAAGAAAAAACAATAAGAAGAGACTAAACTAATAATATGCAAGTGGCGATGGAAGTTGTTGTAGCTAGTACTGTGTTTATATAGATGTGAAAATATTGTATTCTCGACTAGGATTTGGAAATATTAGCTCCAAACAATCCAATTACAAAATGGAATTAACCAAGTAATACTGATAAGATGGGGGCTTGATCAATCCACGTGTAACTTGGGCAATTAAAATCCTAGACTGATCGAGAATATCCTAATTAAAATCGGAAACCACGATGTACTTGTTGCTTTTGCATTTTGGTCTGTTACTAAGAGAAATAATTAACCAATCCTAGCTAACTTAGGCGAATTTTGGACTGGATAGTGTATCCTTTTCTTTCTCGGAAAACTACTTATTTCTCCACCCATTCCTTGAATTACTTATTGGAGTCCTAGTATAGATAGGAAAAGTTTTTTTTTTTTTTTTTTTTTTTTCCTTTTCCTTTTCTCTTTTTCTGCCAGATTAGGGAAATGGAAAAAGGACTACTTTGGTCCATTATCTTTAGACTATCGATTAATTAGGTTCATTTTATTTGATCTATTACAAAGATCAATTTGGTTCTAAATTCTTAAAAAAATTAACCAATCTAAGGTTTGTTATGGAAATTGTGGACAAAGTTATGGAACCGTTAACGACACATTTACTATATGTATGGCCACATGATTATTATCACGTACAATTTGTTCATAATTTCTATCACAAGTTTTAAATTAGTTAATTTTTTTAAAATGAGAGATCAAATTAATATGTTGTGATAGATAAGGAAATAAATTGATTGATACCACAAAAATAAGGGACTGAATTGATTTTTTTTTCCTAAAGAAAACAGCATCGAAAATGGGTAACGGTGTTCCTGGATCAATTATCTGGTCAATAAAGGTAAAAAATCCGAACGGTTTTTTAAAAATTGCAACTCGTTTTATAATTTGCTTTTATGTCATGTGCTCAGCAACTTCCTGGAAAAACGGTTCAAGAACCTCAAGGACCCTAAGAAAATTATAAAAAAAATTTTAAAAATAAACACGATTCTTTTGGAAAAGTGACCCGGATAGTTTTAATTATTTTTATGTTAGTGGATTTCATAGTTTTTAAATTGTCTACTTCTGTCGCAAATATGATTAGGAAATTATACATCAATTTTGTAATAATCCAATGCTAATGAACAGTCTCGATTTCGTTTGAAGACTGAAATAAAAATTTCTATAATCATGTAATTTAAGCGTCAAAAATGTAAATTCTAAATCAATCATATCATACCCTAAACGGACCGTAAGTTTTCTTTATTCGTTATTAATATATTATGTTATGTCAAATTATAGACTAATGATATTGGCTCAGATTGAACGCTGCATATTCTGTGAAAAGTAGTAGTACAAAAGAATGACCTTGGTTTTCTGTGACATTTTTTATATAACACTTGTGTGACACCATATAAATGAGTGACATGTGTTCTTACTCTCATCTAAATGGTGTCACACAAGTGTCATACCAAAAAGTGTCACACTTTGAAAGAACTAAAATAATTTTTCAATTAAGAGAGTCAAAACAATAATATTTTAACCAAAATTTATTAAGAAAGCCGTGTGGCTTTTTCACACAAACAAATTAAATGATTTTTTTAATCTGACAAGTCAAAACTTGATGCTTGCGCACAAATCCGTAAGCAGTAGAACAATTAATATTAACAAACTTGGGAAGAATTTGTTAACCAGGAAGACAGGCAAACTACAAATAACCGTTGGAAGAAGAAGGATTTTGTGGGGGATTAAACTAAATTTATTTAAATTTCCTCCATTAAAATAATTAGGCGCAAGATCTTTAAATACATATAAATTTAATCTAAATCTTTAAGTGATTCAACTAACATAATTTCCTAACATAAAATAAATTAAGAAAAAAGTCTCTTACAAACTCAAATACTAAATATAATATAATAAAAACTTCTAAATCCTAATTAGCTTTGGTTTATATGTTAACATTGCCTCCCTTAAACCAAATTTCATGGAATACAATCTGACACCATCACGAGCCACAGCCTTCACAGAAATTTCCGTTCATTATGTAGACCAGGTGTGCAACTCCAACTTATAATTGGTTTTTATTTTTATTTTCGCACGTGATAGTGGATAGATATTATACTTTGCATATAACTTGGTGACTAACTTTTCTTAATCAAAGAATTGATCCATCCTTACCCATTTACAATTGAGGACACCATAACTTTCTCTCACACAATAATCCTCAAAATAATCTCTAGAAACTATTATATCATACTCTTCTTTATGACAATTGACAATTTCAAAATTTTCAATAATATTAATACCAACAAATTTTTCAATAGCATAATTTTGAATTTATTGGTCTGCCCCACCATGATTCTGAACAACAATTTTAAAATCATCATTTTCTTCCAATAATTTATTGGTTCCAAGAAAATCAATTTCATCCATCACATTATTCTTCTCAATAATATTTTTAAAAATATCAATGATGTCTTTTTCAAATAATTTTCTCTCACACAATATTTTATTCTCCCAATAAAATATTATTTTCTCTTGGATTGGATTAGGTAATGATGAGAAATGTGGCCAAGACGACACCCAGAAAAGCATACCTCTACTAGTGAAGGTATCATATTAATCACCTGCAGCCCATTATTAGATACTTTGTTCAGGTCCACACCACTCATATCTAAGTGCTGCAGATTTAAAAGCCTTGTCAGCCACTGGAAATTGTTGACTTGGAGATAGTCGGAAAACTCTCCTCTCATACTCAAAGTGCGTAAATTTGACACATTTCCAAGCCGATGAGGGATGATTCCGTGAAATCCTGCATAAGATAGATTGCGATACCGTAAACTTTTGAGAGACCCTATAAAACTGGGATTTCGAAGGTGAAGCTCCGTGACATGGTTGGTGATGTTATTGCAAACTATGCCTTCCCAGTGATAGCAGTCAACACCATCAATTCATGAGGAGAGTCGATTGGATAGATCAGTCAATGCTTGCTTGAAGGTCAGAAGAGCTTGTTTCCCGTATTCGACACAAGCTGCTTCATTTCTATGGCAATAGTTAGATAACTACAAATGTAGCTATGATAAGAAGAAACTTGGAGAAAAGTGTTGGTCACTCATGGTAAATACCAATGTTCATCTTTTTGGACATTTGGTGCAACTAGAAATTGCAACATGCATTACTTGAATTATATATTTTTTTATTTTTTTTCTTTTATTGTTTAATAAACTTTGTATTCATGAAAAATTATAAACATATAAAAATTTATACAACCTTGAGGTTTGAAAACTTGATGCGTTGATTTTAAAAATCAAATTATGACAAAATAACAAGATGGGGACAATAATAACTTTCAAATTTATTATTATTACATTTGAGTAATATTTGTCTTTTTTCCAAAATATACGTATAAAGTTGGGCTAAATTGGTAAAATTATATTAGAAATCAAAGAATAATTCCTAAAACAAAATTTCTTGATGTTGATGATGAGGTTAACCAACTTGATCTGAAATATGAGGAAAGATAAATTTAGTTGTAAGAATTGGTAGTGAATTTGTAAATTATATAAAACAAAATAACTCAAATGTTACAATAAAAGGAACATTATATACATGTTTGCTCTTCGTCTTTCGCCATTGAAACTTGTGATATATTGTAAATCGTAGAATTGGATAAACAATATATTAGTTTCAACTTCATGATGGGTTACTTATAAGACAGATGTAAAAGTAATTTTTTTAGTGAAAGCAGTGATGAGGAGTTCTCTTAATTTATGGTGATTGGATATCATCCTCATTCTCAAGTATTATGATTGTTATGATGTATAGTGGTAGTTTCTATTAGTATACATTGTTATTACGTAATGTAAGAATTTTCTTATATCGATTTTCAATATTGCAATATAACGAAGGAGTTAGTATTCATTACTTTAGAGAATGATAGAAAGTCTTTTTTTCTTTAAAAGAAATACTTTTTTGACTGTTCGTTTTCTTAGTATTCATTAATTAGAGAATTATTTAATTGTTATTCATTTCCCATTTAATTGTTAACTTTTCAAAATTCCCTAATTAACCTTTTTTTTGGAGATACTTGAAAAAACTAAATTAAAGGGTATTTTATGATTTCAAAATGTCAAAAAAAAGAAAAAAAGAAAAAAAGAAGCTCATTCTCTTAAAACGCAGTTAGGAATTAGTATTCATTAATTAGAAAATGATTTTATTAGAGTTCATTTTTCACTTAATTATCAATTTTTCAAAATTTCTTAAATATCCCTCATTTTGTGATATTTAGAATACTGCAATATGTGCATTTTAGGAATTAAGGGGCGGTTTTACCTTAAAAAAAATAGTTTTTTGGCAGTTCATTTCCTTTTTTAGGTGACTATTTATTTTTTTGGTGTTCATTAATTAGAGAATTATTTAATTAGTATTCATCTCCCAGTTAATTTTATTCTTTCTGTAGTTAGTTGTTATTTTGTTTTAGAAATTAAGGGGCATTTTTACTTCAAAAGAAATAAGTAGTTTTTTGCCGGTTTATTTTTATTTTTTTCAGCCGACTATTCATTTTCTTAGTGTTCATTAATTAAATTAGAGAATTATTTAATTAGCATTCATTTTGCAGTTAATTGTATTCATTTTAATGTTAATTGTTATTTTCTTTTAGGAATTAAGAGCTATTTTTACTTTAAAAGTAATGGTTTTTCGATGGTTCGTTTTCTTTTTTTTTTAGGTGACTGTTCGTTTTATTAGCATTCATTAATTAGAAAATTATTTAATTAGTCTTCATTTTGTAGTTAATTGTATTCATTTTGAAGTTAATTTTTATCTTGTTTTAGTAATTAAGAGGCACTTTTACTTTAAAAGAAATAATTTTTGACCGCACATTTTTTTTATGTGACTGTTCATTTTCCTAGTTAATTTTTTGATGGCTCATTTTTTTAGGCGACTGTTCATTTTCTTAGCATTTATTAATTATAGAAATATTTAGTTAGTCTTCATTTTGTATTTAATTGAATTCTTTTTGCAGCTATTGTTACTATTTTCAAAATTTCCTAAATACACTCATTTTATGATGCTTGAAGTAGAAAATCAAAAAAGACAGCGTAGGTATTTTAGAAATGAAAAATGTCAAAAATAATAAGTTACTTGGTACTATTAAAAGCCATTTTTTATTTTAAAAGAAATAGTTTTTCGACGATTCATTTTCTGTTTTTAGGATGACTGGTCATTTTTTTAGTGTTCGTTAATTAGAGAATTATTTAATTAGTCTTCATTTTACAGTTAATTGTATTCATTTTGAAGTTAATTGTTATTTTGTTTTAGGAATTAATAGGCACTTTACTTTAAAATAAATAATTTTTTGACAGCTCATTTTTTTAAGTGATTGTTCATTTTCTTAGTTAGTGTTTGATGGCTCATTTTTTTTTAGATGACTACGCATTATCTTAGTGTTCATTAATTAAAGAATTACTTAATTCATCTTCACTTTGTGGTTAATTGAATTCATTTTGTAGTTAATTGTTACTTCTTCAAAATTCCCTAAATAACCTCATTTTATGATGCTTGAAGTACTAAATCAAAAGGTATTTTAAGAAATTTTTACTTTAAGTAAATCAAAAATAATTTTTTGACGGTTTGTTTTCTTTTTTTCTAAGTGATTATTCATTTTCTTACTGTTTATTAATTAGAGAATTATTTAATTTGTCTTCATTTTGTAGTTAATTGTATACATTTTAAAGTTAATTGTTATTTTGTTTTAGGAATTAAGAGGTACTTTTACTTTTAAAGAAATAGTTTTTTGGCGGCTCATTTTTTCTGGTGATTGTTCATTTTCTTAGTTAGTTTTTTTGACGGTTCATTTTCTTATTATAAGATGACAGAGATATTTTCTTAGTATTTATTAATTAGAGAATTATTTAATTAGTCTTCATTTTGTAGTTAATTGAATTCATTTTGCTGTTAATTGTTATTTTTTCAAAATTTCTAAAATACCCCTAATTTTATGATGCTTGAAGTACTAAATCAAAAGGCATTTTATGAATGAAAAATATCAAAAAAAATAAGCTAGTTAGTACTTTTATATATAGTATAGATATAGATCTTGAAATTGATAAATACTATTAAATGTCGATGATAGTCACATATATAAGAATTTCGATACTTAGTGGACATAATTTTTTTTTCGATATTCTCATTTTTTTTGGATAGTGTTTGTTGGAGTATTGCTAAAATGTTATTAGAATATTAGCTTTTTGTTTAGAATGATTTTTGATGGGGTTAGATATTTATTTCTTATTGACTTTTCTAATTTATTTAATTAAGTTGAATTTAATTTTGTTTCTTTAATTTTTCTTTAATGCCCTTTCTTTAAATGATTGTAAAGTATCTAAATTGGGGGTATATTTGGAACAAAAAAATTTCAAAACATTAAAATCTTCATACTTTTATATTTAATATAGATGTTATAAAACTACTATATTTTGCTTGCTATAATTTACAATATTTATAGCACTTCGTAATGTTAAAAAAGTTTTGACTAGTAAAAGGAAAAATCTCTACAATTGGCTGTTAACTTTTTTATCTTTTTTTGAGGTATTAAAAGTGATATCCACTTGACAGACTTCACTTTCCAAAAATACTGGCAATAACTGTTTGTAATTTTTTTGGGATAATAACAATTTACCCTCTTGAACTAGTTAGGTAATAACACTTTGCCCCTATGAACTAAAAAAACTACACTTTGGCCCCCAATCAATTTATTCATCCTTTAAAAATTTTATAATATCATGTTAAATGACTTAAATACCCTTAGAACTATATTTTGATTTTTGTATTTAAATTTTGATAATGATGTGATAATTATTTAAAAATAATGAAAAATAAATTATATAATATTTTAATATAATCCATATCAATATATATCTTGGTCAAACTTTTAAATTTTGTTATTTCAATGTATATTATTTCGAATTTGAATGTTTAATTATAATAGTAGAACAATTCCTAAATGGGCTAATTTTCTATTGAAAATTCTTCTGTAAAGATATTGTGTGACAATATATATATATATATAATATATATATATATAATTTGTAATTTTTTTGATGTCTCTTAGCATTTTACAATTTTAATATTTGGATGAGACCCATCTGTGTAAATTGCAATATCAAATATAATATAATTCGACATTTTATCACATTTTCACTCCCTAATTATTTTGTTATTATATTTTATTATAGTAATTATGTTTATTATAATGTTAGTTTGTTGTTATATTTTATTTTTTCCTAATTCTTTTATACGTATTGAACATCAAAATTAAATATATGAAAATCAAAATCTAATACTAAGGGTATTTTTGTCATTTAACTTGATATTATAAAATTTTTAAAGGACGAATCATGTGATTAGGGGGCAAAGTGTAATTTTTTTAGCTCAGATGTGTGTTATTACCTACCTAGTTCAGGGGGACAAAGTGTTATTAACCCTTTTCTTTCCAGAAAGAGCGAGTTATTATTCCCCAAAACATTGTTTACTTTTAGTGCTGGTAAAATGTTAAAATCATTAAATAGGCATTCTGGAGCCATTACAAAGTCTTAACTAAATTGGGCTCTTGAGGTTGCCAAAATGTTGTAGTGTCATTTTTTTTCCTTTTCACAAATTACCGTGCTATTCATGAATCATGAAATGAATAAGATACATTTTCTAATATTCTTAGCCTACATTTTGATGGAGTGATTTGAATGGATTTGAATTTCAATTTCAGTCCCTCCTTATCAAAGCAACTTAAGTAATTTAATCAGAGAATTGAAATTTACCAAGAAGTAACTATGGAATTTTAATTATTAAAATAAATAAATTTCAAATTCACTTAAATTTTAAGTTATTTCAAATCCATTTACTTAAATTCCTTCTTACAAACCCTTTGTAAAATTGTAAATCATAAAGTACGGAGAACAAATTGCGGGTGGCAACAATTACAGGAACGGCTACAAAACGGTTATAACCAACTCACTTTAGGTGAGTTCACCACCAAAAAGTTTGTTTGAGTGTAAAGTTGGGAATTCAAATCCCCGTCTTGCATTCTCAAGGATAGGGCCTTCCCTTTCCGAATAGTAATATATATTATTAAATAAAAGTAGGTTAGACTGTTGAATCGTTAAAAAAAATAATACAAAACGGTTGTATGAATTAACGTACAAGATCAAAACAAGTATAGACGACTGCAAAAAAAAAAAAAAAAAAAACAGAGGAAAGATCTAGATGTCGTTTGATTCCTAAGCTTATTGACGAAACGGGTGACTTGGGGTGTTCAAATCCAACCCAAATAAATTCAAGACTAAATTAGTTGTGTTAATTGATTTTGGATTATTTGTGCTGAGCTATCTGAAATTTGTTATGTTGGGTTGGTTCATTTTTTTATTTTTTTTTTAAAACCCAACCCAAGTCAATAACGGATAGCCTAATAAAATTTACTAGATTTTTATTATTTTCCTAGCCATTTTATCTAATTTATACTCCCTCTATTCCAAAATAATTTTCATCTTTAGGTAGTGCACACGGGTTAAGGAAGTTATTAAATTGCATTAATTTTACAAAAAAGATAGTTCAAAGTGACCAAATTATCCTTCTGCATTAATATCTCAACTACGTAATCTTCCCATTATTATTAATGTTGTACAAAGGGTAAAAGTTGAAAAAATATCCGTTAATACTTCTTCGATTTTCTAAAGTGATACATAATATAAAACATGACAAATTGTCTAAAGTAACAATTATTTTGAAATAGAAGTGTAATTTTTTTTGCTTTCATTGATATTCATCTAATATTATTTTATAATTGTTTCATTTCATTCTTGACCTAACCATTTCATTTTGAACAAAATACATATAGTAATGAATGATCTTACAAATAATAGTTTTTTTTTCTGGGCTAATAACACTTTGCCCCATTGAACTAGGTGGAAATTACACTTTGCCTCCCTAAATTAAAAAAATAAACTTTGTCCCCATTCACATTATTCATCCTTTAAAAATTTAAAATACCAAGAAAATCTAATTAAATGAATAAAATACCCTTAGTATTATATTTTGATTTTTCATGTTATTTAATTTTGATCGATAGTTATAAAAGAATTATGAAAAAAATAAAATATTGTAATAAATTGATATCATCTTTAACTCTAGATAGTGAAAATGTGAGAAAATATTGAATTATATTACATCCGACATTACAATTTGCACAGGTTTATCCAAATATTAAAAGTGTAAAATGTTAAGAGACATAAAAAAGATCACAAAATTTTATGTAAAATATATTGTCATGCAACAGCTTTAAAAAAATAAATTCAATAGAGCTCCAAACCAATTGTCAATAGAATTTTGAAACTGATATATTCATCTTTTTGGACATTTGGTGCAACGTTATGAAACTGCTATATTTTGCTTGGGATAATTGACAATATATATAGCAGTTATAATGTTAAAGTTTTTACTAGTAAAAGGAAAACTCTCTCAATTGGCTGTTAACTTTTTGACATTTTCTTGAGGTATTAAATGTGATATGATATCCACTTGACAGAATTCACTTTTTAGAAATTGACAATAATTGTTTGTAAATTTATTTTTTTTGGAAAGAGCAATTTTTTATTTTTCCTCCTTTGCTTGTTCTTATACTTAATGAACTTCTTTAAAAAATTTTGTTTACTTTTAGTGCTGGCAAAATGTTTAAAATCATTAAAAAGCATTCTGGAGCCATTACAATGTCGAGACTAAATTGGACTCTTGAGGCGGCCAAATTGTTGTAGTATCATTTTTTCCCCTTTTGTGAGTTGAAGTGTTCAATGCCAAGCCAAATAAATTTAGAATTAAATTAGTTGTGTTATTAGGTTTTGGGTTATTTGTTGAGTTATCTAAAATTCGTCGAGATGGTTTTTTTTTTTTTTTTTTTTAAATTTAGAAAACTCAAGCCAAGTCAATAACATGATAACCTAACATAATTCACTTTGTTTTTATTTTTTTCCTAACCATTTCGTCTAAGTTATAATTTTTTTTCATTTCATTCTTGATATAATATTCATCTAATATTATTCTATAATTTTTTCTTTTCATTCTTGACCTGACAATTTCATTTTTAAGAAAATAATATTGTAATGGATGCTTTTACAAATAATAATTTCTTTTTAAAATTTTTGTAGATTTTAACTTAAGTAATCCAAAATCCAAGTAACATGTCCGAGTAATACTTGAGCTGAGTTTATTTGGGTTTTCATATTACTTGGATTCGGTTGGATTTTAAATTATCTACCCAAAAATCGAAAAATCCACTTACCCAATAACTTACTTCATGAACACCCCTAAAGGTGAGAAATGTAATGATAAATCACCAAAAAATGTTAAAATTTTGGATTTAAAATAAATTAGAATGCTCATAACTAACATACTAATTAGTTATTCAATGAAAATCTCCTACGGGAAAGTAAGTTTTATTTTTATTATTATTATTATTATTATTATTATTATTATTATAATTTTTATGAGTGCAGGTTGTTCAGCTGAAGTCTCCACAAAGCAATGCTAATATACATTTTGCGGTACACACTTCGTAAATTTTTATTTGTTAGTGAAGACCACTAGTAATCCCTGCTTAATCCAAAACTAAATTTGAAAATCGAAGTATTTATTGAATATGAATATGAACAGGGATTCCCAGAGGAATAGCTTTAGTTTTCTGAAATGACACAAACATACGTGTATGCAATTTCTTTTAAAAAAAACATGATGAAAAAATTAAAATTCAAAATATACAGGATATGGGAAATTAGGAGAAGTTAATGTATTAGGTAATTATGAAAACTTATGAGAGTAATTAAGAAAACACATTAATTTTGACAGTAAATAAAAACTAGTTCGCTTTAGAGTTTATAAATTGGACTAGATAGATATATGTAAAGTTTTATCTTACATTATTCTTCTTTCTTCACCTATTAGCTTTTTGTCCATGTAAAAATAGGAGTGTTTATGGGTTGAGTTTTCAGGCTGGTGGATTTTCGAGTTTTTGGTCAAAAAATTAAAATTAAGTCCATTCCAATTAATATAGAAATCCAAATAAATGCAACTCAAGTATTAGTCAGACGGGTTACTCAAATTTTCAAGTTACTTCAGTTAAAAATCAAAACTAATGAATTTTTTTTTTTTAAAATTCATGACACTTGTAATGTCAAATATTAAAAATTTATATTTGGTAAAAAATAAAATAGTTAGGCAAAGAGAAAAAGAAAAAATATACAACATGGTAAATTAGATGTCATTCAAGAATGAAAAGCAAGAAATTTTATGTTACACGAAATAATTAGGACAAGAAGGAAAAATTTTAAAAATATAAGTAAACATTATTAGGTTATCGAGTTGTCAAGTTGGGTTGGGTTTTATTTTTAAAATCCAACCCAAGTAAATAGAAACCTGATAACCCAATCCATTTAGTATCAAATTTATTTGGGTTGGATTGAGTTTTCGGATTGGATTAGCTTTTAACACCCCTATGCATAAATATCTCACGTCAGTTAGCTAATAGATCTTGAATTGATTAATAAGTTTGACCACTCCATTTATTATCAATTGATTTTTAGATAGAAAAATATATGGAAACCCATAATTTTTAACACTTTTCATTTAGATATTCCATTTTTATATTTCTTTCCTTTGAAAGCAAATCCTTGTAAAACATTTTAGTTTATTTAAAAAAATACAATTTGATCAAAAATAATGCAAATAATTCATATACTCCTATTTATTGCTATACTGCAAATCAACTTCATATTAATTTTTGTGACAAATTACCAATTCAATAAATAATATGACCAGAGCTTTGACTAGTTATAAAAAGTATTAAAAAAAAAATGAAGTGGAGCATATCAAGAGGGATTTACTCCACTTTGCTGCACTTAATATTAAATTCTCTCTTTGTACTCTACATTTAAATGTTTTACTCATTGCACTTCTAAATATTAAATTCATCACACTTCAATTTAATTTTTAACATTGTTACCAAAATTAAAATGTATTCCAACTGTATAAATCACGCATCCAAACTACAACATTCATTAAATTTCTTAACACACTTAAAAATTGGACCGAAGTTAGATGGATCTGAAAGTTGGAGGTACATTATAAATCACGCATCCAAACTACAACATTCATTAAATTTCTTAACACACTTAAAAATTTCATGGACCGAAGTTAGATGGATCTGAAAGTTGGAGGTACATTATATACAAGGGAATTGTGGGTGGTAAGTGAGAATTAATCATAAGTTAGGGTTGAAAAATGAAATTAATTCTGATTACCTCCACTGATGCCTTGTACTCCTAAATAGGTATGTGGAATACACATATCTAACATCCGTCAATTCTAATAATGGTGTTAAAAATTAGAACAGAATATGATGAATTTGAAAGTTAGAAGAAATTTATAGTGCGAAGTGAGAATTGGTTACATAATATTCTTTCTCGCAATCCTTGCTTTAACAAACAACTACAACACTTGTATGTATTCTTTTTTCAAGTCATCTCGTTTAACTTGCAAGTTTGAGGTTTAAATCACCTATTAATGTGATAAGGTGATGATGCTCAGGATTAGCACATGACACATTCCCCAAAATTATTCTAGAAGTGCTTATGTGGTAGCCTCATTAAGGGAAAATATGTAATTCACACATAGATTCAGTTAGTAGGATTATGCCCCTTTGTCCCCCATGTGTATCTATAAATAAGAGGTTTGGGTGCTAAGATGATGATTACTATTCCCCTTGTAAGTTCCTCATAATACAATCTCTAAATTCTCTTCTCAATTTTCTACTTTCTCTCTCTACCAATTTGCTCTTCATCAATTGGCGCCGTCTGTGGGAACCGAGAAATTTTCAACTTTTTCAACTACTTTCAGCTATCTCTTCTATTAGTTTTGTTTTTGAAAGGATGAAGAACCGAGGCATAAGATGCACTGCCAGCAAGGACACCGAGGCGAGTAATCCGCATCTCTTGCTACAGAATGATGAGGTGCAGGACTTCGGAGTAGGCACTGAATCTCAGCAAAAACAAAACGATGTCTTGAAGTACGTCGCCGACCTTTTTGAGTCCTTTAGAGCGTTCATCGAGTAGCGCGAGCATCAAACTTCATCGAAGTGATCTAATCGGGCTATCACACCGTGAGTTGGAAAGCAGTAAATTCCAGGCCAAAGACCTCTCAGAAAACAGCCAGTAAACGCCGTGAGTCCAAGTGATCTCTAGCATAAAATCACGAAGTCCCACTCGGACGAGCGATCCAATGAATCGCACTTAGCTACCATCAAGCCTAAAAGATTGCCGGTACATGACAAAATTGGTGCACAATCCTCGAAAAGCATCGAACACAAATACCCCTCCTCAGCTGTCCAAAAACAGCTCAAGAAGCAAAGCCTCGAGAACAAAATTCAGGAGATTTTAAGGAAAAATAGCCTGGTGTTGCATGCTTTTGCTCAAACAGAAATAGATAGAGATCTATTCACGATCTTTATTAAGATCGAGCCACTTTCGATGCAGATCAAATTGCGTGACCTTTATAGATACAAGGGCGACTCCGATCCATCTGAGCACCTATAACATGTGGTGGCTGTCACTAGCCTCTACAGCTATAGTGATGCATCCGCTGTAAATTGTTTGCTACTACACTTTATGGACTGGCTCAAAAATGGTTCCAAGAGTTGCCAACAAATTAGACTATAAGACAATTGCAACTTTCCATAAGCTAACGAAGTCTTTTCTAGCTCATTTCGAAGCAAATCAGTATTGCAGAATGACGTTTCGCACCTTATGAACATTCGCCAGAAGCCTGACGAATCTCTCAACAAGTTTGTGGATCATTTCAATGATGAAGGCATCCAAACAAAAAACCTGGATGAGAAAATTCTAATCGCTGATTTCTGCAGTGGCATTCGACCTGAAGTTTCAACGTCGAATTATATAAGAGGATGCTGGATACTTACTCAGAACTATTGGAGAGGGCATTGGAGTTTATTCGGGGCGAGGAGTCCAATAGAACGACAAGAGAAATGTACGACTCCAAAAGGAAAAGAATCCAAGAACTTTGAACCCTTCTTCTTCTAAAAAGCCAAAAGTGATGGATAGACTGAATTATCCCAACAACAGGCCGTTAGCAAATCAGGTAGTCTACCCAAACAACAATATTGAGGCCCAACCTCTAAGGACAAGAGTTCTACCAAACTCAGATTTCGCACCACCTAAACACTTCAAAGAGGGAAATACTCTGCCAAGTACAGTACCTGGGGATCCTTGAGCCTCCTCTTCCAATGATGTTAGGTCCGAACCAAAGAGATAAATCGAAATACTGCGTATTCTATAGCCAACATGGTCATGATAGAGTCCTGTAATCATTTAAGGTCAGAATAGAAAAGGTTATCCAAGAAGAGCACCTGCAGCAATTCATCAGCCAAACTATTGCGGAATTCCAAAGAAATGCCAATAATAGGGAGAATCAGGTGCAGCCTTGACCTTATCCACCTCGTCAGCCGAACCGGAACGGTCTGAATAGAAACAATCCCCCAGCTCGGGATGAGCAGATTTGCATAGCCGGAGTAATAAATACCATAGCTGGAGGGCTAGCGACCAGGGACTCTAGCAATGCAAGAAAGAAATATGCGAGATACGTACCCCCAGGCGAGGATCGGGACAAGCACCTAAAACCTTTTATGTGCCTCGAGTACATTTCAGAAGATCCTGTCCCCATCCACATCTGCTACACAATGGCCATGTGGTAATTCATGTACAAGTGACTAGATACAAGATGCACCAAGTATTTGTGGACACAGAAAGCTCAGCTAGTATCATTTTTTGGGATGTTTGGGAGAAGATGCATATGAATTTCTCTTTGATAAAACCTTTCAAAACCTCTCTGGTAGGTTTCACAGGTGACTCGGTCATGCTAGATGGTCAAATAATGCTTCCTCTGACCCTCAAAACTCTCCCGAAGCATAGGATTGAGATGACCAATTTCGTCATCGTCAAACGAGATAGTTCCTATAACATGATCCTTGGCTGACCCACGCAATACATATATATGATCATTCCCTCTGTGTTCTATATTGGAATCAAATTTATGTTGAAGGACAGGACATGAAGGCACGGTGATTGGGAACCCGCAAGAAGCTCGAGCCTGCTACATGATGTCCTTGCAGTCCCAATCGCAGACCATGTCTGTTGCTGATAAAGCATTCTTGCAATCCTTCAACACTCCGTCCAACTCGGATTAGCATTCCTAAAGAGTCAATGTCCAACCCAAGGGTGGAAGGAGAAGGTGCGGGGTAATCAAGGAGCACATTTGAGATACCAGAGCTACTTGAGCCGCAAGACGAGTTGTCCATCTAGGAGATATTACTAGACTCGAGCATTCCAGATAGAAAAATAAAAATTTCTGCGGTTCTGCCAGCAAAATTTAAACCTTCTCCTTGGTGATGTCAACTCGAAAGTTGAGGCCATACTTTGACGGCCACAAAATAATTGTCCTGACGAACTTTCCTTTGAAAAACATATTGAGCAAACCTGACACTTCGGGAAGGATGTTAAAATGGTCTATGGAGATGTTTGAATTCGACATTGAGTTCAAATCTCGGATGGCCATCAAAGCACAAATTCTAGTGGATTTCATAGCAGAAAACTATAGGACTGAGAAGCTAAAACTAATTATGATAGTGGATCAGCTTGAAAAGCTTCAGCTTAGTGAGGATTAGGAGCTGGAGTTGGTATTATGATTAAGAACATCCCCGAAAGGGGATTATCTCACACATGTTCTGAGGTTCGGATTTCTAACAACAAACAATGAAACTGAATACGAGGCACTCATGTGCGGGATGAAAATGGCTCACAAAATGTGAGCCAGACCATAAACATATACTCTGACTTGCAACTGGCTGTGAATCAAAATCTGGAAACCTATGAAGCCTGAAGCATGATCCTAAAAAAATATCTAGCCGAGGTGAAGAGCTAGATGTCTAAATTTAAAAAAGTGGACATTATCAAAATCCGACTAAAAAATACGCATGCGTATGTATTGTCGAAACTGGCCTCAGCGATATGTTTGCATCTAATGAAGAAGATATTAGTGAAAATACAAGACTTTAGGTCTGTGGATCCTAGGGATAAAATTGTGGATATCCATACGAATCTCGGATGGATGTAGCCTAAAATAAATTACCTCAACAGTAATAAACTTCCTAAAGATTTAGCTGAATCTAGAGAGATTAAATATAGAGTTGTCAAATATATGTTGATCAACATTGATAGAGTCCAGTATAAAAAAGTTTATTTATGCCCGCATTGGATCGTGGAGTTTGGCTCGCAAAGTGCTGCTTGTTGGATATTGTTGGCCCACTTTACATTCGGATGCAGATGATTTAGTGCAGAAATGCCATCAATGCCAAATACATGCACCTATTCATCGAAGACCTGGATCGGACATGGTCCCCATTCAAAGTCCTTGGCCATTTGCCCAATAGGGAATAGATATTTTGGGTCCACTTCCAAGGGGAATAGTTAAGCTTGAATTTTTGATAGTAGCGATTGACACCAAGTGGATTGAATCCGAACCTCTAGCCTCAGTTTCTAGGAAGGCAATGGAGAAATTTTTTTGGAAGAATATTATTTGCCAGTTTGGGATCCCTTCTCTTCTTATATTTGATAATAGAAAAAAATTTGAAGGGGAACCTTTTAAGAGCTTCTGGTCTAATCTCGGCATAAAACAACACTTCACTTCGATGGCACATCCGCAAGTGAATGGGCAAATAAGCCAGAAATCTACAACCGAACTTTACTAATGGGACTCAAGACTCAATTGGAATGGGTTAAAGGCCCGTGGGTAGTGGAACTGCCCAGTGTCCTATAGGCATACAGAACCATTTCCCGAATAGCCAATGGGCATACAACATTTAGTTTGATCTATGGTTCCGAGGTCGTCATCCTAGCTGAAATTGGATTACCATTTGCTTAGGTGGCACTATGTGACTTGGAACAAAATGACGACGCCCTAAGAGTTAATTTGGATCTGCTAAAAGAAAGAAAATTAGATGCATATCTCCGAAAAGTTAAATACAAGCACGTCATGGCTAGACATTATAACTCCAGAATCAAACATAGATACTTGCGACCTGGAAGCTTGGTGCTCAGAAAAAATAAGCAAGTAGAGATGAAAGAACAAAAAAATTAGATCCGAATTAGGAAGACCCTTATCGAGTGATAGAGGCTCACAGATCGGCTATTATAAGCTTGTTGACATAAAAGGGGAACCTGCTCCAAGAATGTGAATAATCACATTGTAAATTTGAAGAAATATTATCGAGGAATATAATAAAAATCCCTTTTCTCATACAAATAAGAGATTCTTGAAGAAGCACATCAAGGAACGTATAAATACACAAGAAGGCTCTGACCTAGTGGCCCCCATTGAGGGTTAAGCTTAGTAGTCCCTCTTCAAGAAATTCGAACCACTCCGACCCGTTGAAGAGCTAAAGAGGTTCGGACCAGGTTCAAGAAAAAGATTATGAGGGCCGAGATTTAGTGGTATCCCTTTTAGAGCTGAGACCTAGTGGTCCTCTCGCAAGAAATTTGAACTGTTCCGACCCGTCGAAGTGCTAAAGAGATCCAGACCAGGTTCAAGAAAAAGATTATGAGAGCATAGACCTTGTGGTCCCCCTCGAGGGGTGAAACCTAATGGTCTCCCTCATGAAATTCAAACCGCTCCGACCCGCAGAAGTGCTAAAGAGGTTTGCACCAGGTTCAAGGAAAAGATTATGAGGGCCGAGACCTAGTGGTCCTCCCTCATCAAGGGTTGAGACTTAGTAGTCCGACCTCAAGAAATTCAAACTGTTCTGACTCGCCGAAGTGCTAAAGAGGTCCGGATCAAAATCAAAACAAAAGAAAAAGAAGAGATTATGAGGGTCGAGCCTTAGTGTTCCCCCTCGAGGGCTGGAACTTAGTCGTTTCTCCTCAAGAAATTTGAACTGCTTCGGCCCGTTGAACTGCTAAAGAGGTTCGAACCAAGTTCAAAACAAAAGAAAAATAAAGATTAAGAGGGTCGAGACCTCATGGTGCTGAGACTAGTGGTTCCCTCTCAAGAGAATCGAACACTCAGATCCGTTGAAGTGTTAAAGAGTTTCGGATCAGGTTCAAGAAAGAAAGAAGAATAAAATTCAGAGGACCGAGACTTAGTAAGTCTTTTCCCAAGAAAAATGAACTAATCTAACCTCTAATGTCACTAGATGGGATCAAATCAAGTTTAAAGAAAGAGAAAGTGAAAGAAAAAGAAGAGGCAGAAGAGCACAAGCACTTAAGTGAAAAATGTTATTACAAGTTCAAGTATTATGATAAACTAGCAGAACAGCGATTAGAAATTTGTTATGTTATATGCTTGATATTTAAAGCAGTTGGCATAATTTTGGAGTAAGGAAACAATAAGTCAAAGCAAGAAAGAAATGGAAATAGAATAAAGTGTCAAGAAACTTGAAATTTTATTTACAGAAGGAAGACCTAGCTATTACAAAAGACCCTAACTATTATAAAAAGCAATCATTATAGAAGAGGCCTAAGGTGCTACACTAGAGGGTCCGGCTGACGAAGTGGAAGATGGGTTCATAGGTTTAGACTCAGTCTCAGGAGCAGCAATTTTGGGCTCAGAATTCTCCGAGGTCGTACCTTCAGGAGCTCCAGGGATCGGTACCAGAACCTTGAATTGTGCTTGTAAATTGTTGATGACCCCTTCATTGACAGAGGCATTGTAAGGCAGACCCTTGTACAGATAAGGGTTCTTTACCAAGTGATCACATGCCATTGTGAACCCCATGGTGAAGAGACCTTCTCAGTGAATGCCTTTAGCATTGCGTTTGCCTTTTCTGAAGCGACGAATGCATTTTTTCCTCATATAAGGAACTCATTCTCCTAAGAGTTGAACTTTGCCTCGGCCATTTCAGCCTCCTCCTAGAGTTGAAGGATCCTTTTCTCTTGATCATCAAAATTCTTGTATCGGTCGTTGATGTCAACTTACAGGGTCTTCTTCTCCATTTCAGCTTGGCGAAGTCTTTCTCTGACCCCATCCAGCTCGGCTCTCTACTCATCATATTTTTTACCGGCCTCGATGTTGCATTTTAGCTCATTGGCCTTCACAGCTTCCTTTACCTTTTGGTCCACCTCGACTCTAGAATGGGCTAACTCCTGCTTCACAGAATTCACAGTGGAGTTAAAGAAGGCTTCCCTCTTAGCAACAGCGGGCAAAATTGTGACAGCCTGAAAAACAATAAGCAAATAAGCCAAGACTTTGTTAGAATTGTGGGATAGGTCAATTCTTTGAAAAGGAATGAAAAAGCGAAAACAAGAATGCTTACGTTCATCAAGTTGACATGCAGCTTGTCTAGCCTTTGTTGGGGGGTAAGCCTCTTCACGTAGACTATATCCCAAGGCATAGAGATGAATTTTTCTTATTCACGTGCTACCCTCACAAATTGAGACCGATCATTAATATCGATCAAAGGAGTAGGTTGGAATTGGGTGCTCCCTGGGGTGAAAGGGGCTGGAAAGGGGTCAATTGACACTTGGGCCCATGATGGATCCCGTGACCCAGCCGACCTTCTCTCCTTCTCGAGGCTATATTTTGTGCCTCTTGAAAAGTTGAAAAAGAAAAAGTTTGCCAGCGATTATGACTGCACAGTAGAAGAATGCGTAAAATAACTAAGGTGGGCAAAAAGAACTAAGGAAAGTAATCCTTACCATAGGCAGTGATGAATTGTTTGCTTACAGGGAGGTTTCTAGAAGCCTCCCCAGAGGTTCTCGCCATTGTACTCGAGCTTGTGGGTCTTGTTGGTGACGGTGATGTGGCCGAAGTGCCCAAAGAAGAGTGGGTAGTTTCGATGACAGCAGTTTCCCTGGTCCTCTTCTTGGTGACCCAAATTACATCAAGTTTGGGCCGTGCAGTGGGATGAATAGCTAAGGTGACTACGCTATCGTCACCCGATCCCCTTGAGGCAACTTTGACTTCAAAAGTGAGATCCACAGTTGTTCTCGGGATAGCACTAGCACTCTCTGAGGTGGCGCTAATTGTTGCCGGTGAAGACCCGCTGGTGGATGATGGTGCAAGCTAGCTGGACGAACCTGCACCAGGGATGGTGGAAACCAACCCTCTCAAGAATGCTTTGAATTCTGCAAAAGGATAAGTTTGTCAGTTCGGGCTACAAAAATACATTTATAAAAAAGAAAGTAGAAGAGAACAAAAATTATTCTACAACCACCTTAATGATGATCGTAGTTCTCAGGAGTATTATGAGAAGGAAATAGTCCAGCCCAGGCCAAAATATTGTTGGACAAGAAGCCCGACTGGTTATGGTAGAGTCTATTATGAGATTGGACTCGATAAGTCTTTTAGCAACATCAGAGTCCTGAGGAGAGGCTTTTTTTGTCTTTAAGTTTTCTTTTATGAAATTCTAGGGACCTCGGGGCATAAGGGGATCTAAATAACAGACAAAGAAAAAAGATTTCTCTTAATCGTGAGTGGAAGAGGGCTTCCCCGAGGTGAACTGTTTACCTGGGGCTCGGGGAGAAATGTAAAAAAATCCCTTCATGGGGGAAAGTTTTAGCATCATTTTAAATGTATCTAAGGAAAGAGAGAAGTTGTACAATCTACAAAGAAAAGAAAATCCAGGAAAGAGAGAAGTTGTACAATCTACAAAGAAAAGAAAATCCAGCAATGAGCCAGATAGCGTAGGTGGTTAGTTGGGATATGCTGATATGCTAGCGGTCAGAAAGATGAACAAGAAGAGGAGCAATGGGGAGACTCAGCCTAGCCTTGCGTTGCTCCTGGTAAATTGTTTTGTAACCAGGAGGTGGCAAGTGACCTCGGTCCTCGGGTATAGGGAATTTGATGTGCACGTTCTTAGGGAATCGGTACCTATCCTTAAGAATTTTGATGTCTTCTAGTTCAAGGATGTTCAGAGTGTTCAATATTTGAAGGTCATGGTATTGATTTTTGTGGATGTTCGGCTGAAAGAGGTTCCGGTGGAAAATTTAAGAGGACTGGTGCAAGACGGGCTTCATCGGAGAGGTTAAGTATCCTATCAACCTCATTTAAAGGAGAAGGGGGCTGTGGAGTGCTAATAAGAGAAGAAGGAGTGAACATTCCGACCATTTCTTCTGGTTGAATGTACAGAAAACTTGAAAAACTTGGGTTTTGCTGGAAAATGGGCAGCGAACGGTGTTTAATTGAACGACGGACGGTGGTTGCTGGCCGAAAAGCAAAAATTTGTAGGGGAGGCAAGGAGGACAGAGGCAGGAGAAGCACGAGAGAAAGAGGAAGGAGTGTGAGGGGATAAGGAGAAGGATTTTTTCGGGAAGGAAAAAGAAAAAGAGCAAAGAATCCCTGGCAGAAACGAAAGCAAAAATGAAACTACAAGGAGAAGGGGTGTATAAATAGTGCGGGACTTTTGTCTCGAATGCTCTTTAGTTGGAGGGAAAACGAAAAGTTAACGGAGTCCAGAAGATTCAAATGAATTTGAATTAGGGTTGACTTTTGAGTAGAAGTAATAAAAGCGGGTGAAGAAAATGAAACGCTGTGCAGTGAATGCATTAATGACATGGTGCAAAGAATGTAGTTATGGTACATGGAGACTCAGTGAACCGCAGGTATTATGTGGGAGTAATCATTACGGAAACAGCATGTTTGATGAGAAAACTCGCTATTATGGGAAAAAGGGAAGAAACCTTGGGTTTCGCGTTGAAGGGCCTAGAGAAGTTTGGGGCTCGTACGTGTTTCGACTTGGGGAATATGCTTCTCAGTTCGGCACATCGCAACAAGGGGAACCAAACTTCAGCGTCATGGCTCACAGAAAGTTCCAAGGGACTTATATTGATTATTATCAGTTCAGCCTTTCGACCTCAAGGTTCGGTACCAAGTCGAGAGAACTATTGATAATGCTCAGGGTTAGCACATAATGCATTCCCCAAGCTTGTTCTAGAAATACTTATGTGGCAGCCTCATTAAGGGCAAATATATAATTCACACATGGATTCAATTAGTAGGATTCTTGCGCAACTCCCCCTATGTGTATCTATAAATAAGGAGCTTGGGTGCTAAGATGGTGATTACAGTTCCTATTGTAAGCTCCTCATAATATAATCTCTAAATTCTCTTCCCAGTTCTCTACTTTTTCTCTCTACCCATTTTGCTCTTCCTCATAAGGCAACCTGGAAAATGATATGTTTGTTTACTTCAATGCAAGTGTAATATAATGCTTCCATCCATAAACATTTTTCCTTGTCATAATCTTTACTTCTTATAACCTTCGTCCCATTTTATTTAGCATGGTCAATTCGACAAATAGTTCAAGCAACTTTGATGTTTGACTAACTAGTACAATACTTTTTCCATTATTGTTCCCTCATTCAAATTCAAGATTTGTTAGTTGGTTTTGGAATTTCAAAATTTGAAATAGTTTGTGAAAGTAATTAATATTGAAACATGACTTTATTGCTATTTTTTGGGATTTGCATGGAAGGTAAAATAGGAAAATTAACTTTATTTACTTGCCTTTTTAAGAGATGACAAATAATTTGGGACAACCAAAATCAGAAGAGTGACAAATAGAATGGGAAGGAGGGAGTAATTAAAGCACTGCACATTCCACACGTTGAACTTTAATTAATTAGCTGCTATTTGCTCAAAAATTTGTGGTATTAATATTCAAAAGTCTTGATTTTTTTTTTTTTTTTTATTTCAAAGAAAGTAGTACAATATATTGCTCTCATTCTCTATTTATTAATCCTTGCATAATCACAACTATGTACAAACAATTAAAGCATATTCCAGAGCAAGACTTCAGTTCATGGACTGACATATATTAATTGGTTTACAAGAAAATTTATGGTCTTGGTCTTCAAAAGTTCCTTGATTAGCCATCATAAGGAACCTTGGAAAATTATGGTTTTGGTAGCAGAAGCTTATCTTATGATCTGAGAACCCTGACAAATTATCTATTGTAAAATATGGACTCTAGTTACAAAACCAATAAATATGGAAAATTTTATATCTAAGTTTTTGGAGGTTTAGTTATATGATGCAATTTAGAGTCCCTAATTTCCTGTAGCAATAACATTACCAAATTCATAGAATGACCAAAATAATGCATAAAATATAAGGTAAAACATGAATGATTTAGTGAAAAACTGAAATTTCTAAATAGATTAATGATTAATGGTGCTCCTCCCTCCCTTGGCTTCTTGTGGGTTACTTTAATAGATCCTTATTAACTCTGAAAAATTAGGGTGTAATCTCATTAGCAAACAAAGATGTGCTCTTGTTTTTTATTTTATTGAAGATTATCACCTAATGAATCTTGGATTATTTGGACCCAAATTCACTTGGTGGTACAAACGAAAAGATGGCCTCTCTAGTTTTCTTCAATTATCCATGAAAGACTTGATAGAGCCCTTTGCAATTCTAATCAGTGTGATCTTTCTAATGATGCTAATGTTCAGCACCTAGTTTGAATCAGGTCTAATCATAGGCCAATTCTTGTTTCTACCAAACCTAGCACTCTTTCTAGTCCTATAGTGTCCAGATTGGAAAAAGTTTGGCTTCAGCAGCCTGATTTTAACATTCATGTGGAAAGCCATTGGAATAATCCTAGCAAAAACTTTTCTGGTAGTGATTTTGAGCTTTCTGATTCTATCAAAATTTGGAGCAAAAACTATTTTGATAACATCTTTTATAAGAAAGAAAAACTTCCAATAGGTTATCTGGCATTCAAAAGTCTGTTTTATTGTATCACTCTTCTTTTTTCAGCCTTATTGAAACCACCTAAATTGAGGATTGCAATATTTTGAAACTTGAAAAAGATCTCTAATCTCTCAAGGCGAGAACTGATTACCTCTTACGGGATGATATAAACAAAATTTATCAAAACAACCTATGACAACACTGTTCTCAAAAGAAAGCAACATAAAATCCTTACCCTCATGAATTATGTGGGACATTGGATTGTTAGTGACAAGAATATGAAAGCTCATATTAACTCCTTTTTTGAACATTTGCATTCTACCTCTAAGGATAGCTCTCTTAGACTCTCATCTCTTTATGGCTGTGAGAGAATTCTAAGCTCATATGATAAACTTCAACTTGAAGACACTCTTGCTGATGAAATCAAAAAAGCTTGTTTTGGTTTCAAACCTTTCAAAGCTCCTGGCCCTGATGGCCTTCACTTAGCTTTCCTTCATAAATTTTGGATCACCATCTCTACTTCCATTTTTTCTTTGTTCATGATGCCTTTGAGAAAGATTTTTTAGTGGACCTCTCAAATGATATTGTCATCTCCCCAATTCCTAAAATTAAGGCACCTGATGGCCTTCACTTTGCTTTCCTTCATTAATTTTGGATCACTATCTCTACTTTCATTTTTTCTTTGTTCATCATGATGCATTTGAGATTAAGATTTTTTAGCGGACCTCTCAAATGATATTGTCATCTCCCCAGTTCCTAAAATTAAGGCACCTGAAATTATCAAGTACTCCAGGCCTATTAGCATATGCAACTCCATTTACAGTCTTGTCCAAGGTTCTTGTGAACAAAATTAGATCTTTTATGGAAAACTCAGATCTCTCCTTTTCAAACTAGTTTTATCCCCAGTAGAAAGGGGTATTGATAATTGAATCGAATCCATGAACTTATCTTCAAACTGAAAAAGTTTAAAGGTGAAAGAGGGATTCGTGCTATCAAGTTGTAGCTTGAAAAAGATTTTGATAAACGTAAATGGTCTTTCATTAATGATAATCTATTCTAGTTTGACCTTCCCCTTAAGCTCATCAAAACTCATTATGACTTGTATCACATCTGCTAGATTTCTTGTTATTCACAATGGATCTACGACTGATTGGTTTCTCCCCTCTATCAAGATTATTAGACAAGGAGATTCCATCTCCCCCTATAATTTTATTCTTATCGCATGTAATATTTGTCTATTAAGATTACTCAATCTTGTAATTCTAAGAACAGGGATCCCGTTACTACTTGCAATTGTAATCCTACTATTTTCATTGTTTATTTGCTGATGATATTTTTTTTTTTCCAAGAATACTGATAAGCTTCCAGGTTGGCAAACTAATATGATCTCCCTTACTGGAAGGAAAAGTATCATCAAACAAGTTGCAACAGCTATGCCTACTTACTACATGCAATGCTCTACTCTACCTTTTATCCTTTTCTGATGATCTTGATAAACTCAATAGAAAATTCTATTGGCAGTGGAAATGATAATAGCAATAAGATGAGTCTAATAGGATTGGATAAAGTAACCAGTCCCAAGGATTTCAATGAACCAGCTATCATAACTACTAGGAATTCAATGAAACTGCTTTGGCTACACTTAACTAGAGATCACTCAAGAATCAGGAATCCAATTGGGCCTTGATATATGTTGTGCCTCTAACTTGACAGAAATAAGAATACCTCTTGATCCTTTCTATAAATTTAGAGACCTAATGACTTTCTGCATACCAATGGCATCTGAAGTCTTCTTCACTGATCCTTCCCACCATAAACACTAAAGCATCAAGAATGTTTTGTTGGTTAGAAACCATAAACTCCCCCTACCTCAAACTCAACTTTGATGGCTTTTCTTTTGAAAACTCCAGTAATACTGGTGCCGGAAGTATTATCAGGAACCACAATGGTGACTCAATCGTGGGTTTTAATAAAAAAATTAGGTTTGTATCCATCAATTTTGCAGAAGGTTGTGCCTTAAGGGATTGCATGTTGCAATCAACCAAAATTGCACTCATTTGGTTGTCGAAATTGATTCCAAGGTCATATTTGATGTGGTCACTTTTGACGTCTCTAATACTCATATGGTCTCTCCTATTATTTATGACTGTAGAACATTGCTGAGGCAACTAAATCAAGTGGAAGTTTTCCATACTTTTAGGGAACTTGATCAAATTACAGAAACCCCTGCCAATCAAGAGACATGGAGCCATGCAACAACATCCTTTTATTACTTATATAGCTTCCCATTCCTTTGCTGCTAATGTATTAGATAAAGAAATTAGACGAGTTAAACTCCAACATTGGATTCATGTGACCTAGTTTATTGTACTTCTTTCATTACCCAAGAAAAAAAATAATCAAAGTTTGATAGCCAAACCATGAATGTCTCTACATTGATAGTATTTTATACAAGCAGCCACCAATTTTGATATCTTGTACAAATATTATTTCAAATATCATGTGACAATAAGAATAAATAATGGGCTTCGACTCAGGCCATATGTACTCTTCAGTGCAACGCTATAAAGCTCGAAAACAATAGCAAATTAGGATGTTAGGTACTTTGAGATTTTCTAACTGTCATTTTTTAAATAATTTTTTTTCACAGTTTGGTAAAAGGCTTTGCAGTGATGTTATGTAAATTATGACGTTCCTTTGTTTAATAGTTGTTTTAATTAGAAATTGGAAATTTTAGTGTCATATAACAATTATTAATTTTCTTTAATCACTCAGTTACTTTTAGGTCCTTAAAAATTCTATCTTATTTGTTTTACATAGATCAACATCTTTTCTAGTAGGGTTTAAATGTAGAGATTTTTGGGGAAATTTGTGATGGAAAATGGATATTCTAACTTTACTATCTTCTGCTTATTTAAACTTTATTAGCTATATATGAATTTTTCCTTAAAGGAGCTTTTAAGTAACTCCTAAAATTGCACTTGGCCTTTTCCGTTCAGACCTTGCATGCTTAGTATTTGGCAAGTTTCTTGGGCTAGTTTTGCATGCTTAGTATTTAGTTTTGTTGCGCTAGTGATAGTTAGCCCTAATTGACATGATTATTTAACCCAAAAACCCTCGCTACAAGCCTTCAACCACTTACACCAATTGTAGGAATTAGAAAGAACGTTTCATAAAAGTATAGGGAAGAGTTTGTTCTAGCAACTAGAGCAGCTAAAGGAGTTATCATAATAGTTCTTGTAGCTATCACATACGTCCGCTATTTCTAAAAGAGAAAGAGTAAGGACAGTATGACAGCAAAAAGCCGTGTTTCTAGAAAGAATGTCCATGAAGAGATACCAAGTTCCAAGTATGGAGCCAACGTCTTCGCCCCAGTGTGCCTACGCTTAAATAGGAAAGCTACAACAAATTGTTTCAATTTTAGAAGTAAAATAGAGGCCATGTGTGGGTATATATATATATATATATATATATATATATATATATATATATATATATGATTGTATATAAGTATATATATATATATATGTTCTATAAATTGCCAATATAATTTATTGTAAAAAAAACATGCATAAATATTAATTGTGAACTAAATATTTTATTTTGTAATAAAAACAAAAGAAACTTTTACAAGAATATGAATTTTCAACATAAAAATGAAAGTTATAAAAATAATAGCTGGATTCGAATCCAACGGATTTGGGTGTGAATCTAATTTTATAGACCGTATTTAGATCCAGATCCTAAAAAAGTAATTATTAATCAGATACAAGTCTGGATGTTCTTAATCTGACTTGTAGTCTTAATTGGGAGTACTGTTGCTATATACACTACAATTGTCTTTCAGTGGGCGACCAAAAAGTTGGTTTAAACTTTTGATTTTAGTACTTAATGGAATTCCTCTTAACTGGTTATTGTAAGAAAAATTCAAGATGCTCAAGGAGGTGTTCGGAAAAGTCTAAAAAGAATTGACCTAGAGAGATGATTTATAGATGGATCAAGATATTCCAATTTTCACGTTAGACCAATGTTGCTTGGAACAATTCCTCCCAATTGATTACACAGCAAATTCAAAAAATTTATCAATTACAAAATAGAAATTAATTTGCTAAGGATATTATTAGAGAATTAAATTATTTGAGAGGTCAATAACAATGAAGGTTTAAGCGCGATCCATAATCTTACCATTTCCTTTGGTTGTTGCACTTGGGATATGATTTATATTGGCATAGCCATAGTCTGCATACTGTATATCATGGAACACTAACAATTATTATCTCTTTCTGTGGATGCAAAATTCTTAAAACACCTAATGATTGCGAGAATCGAAGTAAAGCTTTATTTTTGCACAATTTTTTTAGCTCCCCATGCATAGCATACAACTTTAATCTTCTGTTGATATAATCTATAATGTTGTAATTACCATTTCTTTTCAAAATTAAGTCTAATAATGTACTGTTTAGATTCTCATGTTACTAAATGAAGGATTGCTGAGGATGATGATTTGATATAGCAGCTAGCAATCTACTTCCCTACTATCAGAATAATATAGCTAGCTAGATGGATGCCTGATATAAAACTGAAGGGATTCTTGAACAAATACACAGGAGATATGTGATTATGAAGCATTGAGAAGAAATGCAGATAGCACTAAAGCAAACTAGGAGATTAGTGTGTCCTTGGATTTTTCTCAGCACTTTTAACATGTTTGGTAAGTATCACGCCATAAATTTAGGTGTAGATCTTTTTAGTGTCAAGAGCACTTTTAGCTCAGAATTAAATTTGATGCTTTTGAATTTGCTTTTCTTTTTAAAATAATTAAATTTAAACTTTAATGATTTTATCATAAATTTAAAACTGAATAAAGATAGAAATACTTTTTTAAAAAATTAAAAATCATGCATTATCAAATGTAAAAGATCTTAGGCAAGTTTATTACAAACTGTAAAATTATGCACTTATAAAACACATTCTTTCAAAATTACACTATCCAATCAAAATGGACCCTTTTTTTTTTTTTTTTTTTTTTGAGGAAGGGCCATAGTTATTGAGGTTGTTAGTTTGCGAAGTACTTATGCTATTGGTCTTCGATCATTAGAACTTAAGGCAATTTTGTTTTTTTAGTTTGATCAACTACTTGTACATACTTATAGGTTTAGTAATACAAAATCAAAAACATTTTCCTAAGAAAATGGAATACAATTTGATGAAATATGATGGGAGATGATTCATACATTCTCCTTATTCAATCATAAACTCTGCATCAACTTTATATTAATTATTGTGTGAAAAAATTGCCTTTTAGTCAATTATATGGATTGGGTCTTGACTTGTAATTATGGAGAAAAAGATAGCATAAAATTGTAAAAAATTACTAATCCCCTTGTCCCGTTTATATTATCATATTTTGGGTAAAACAGAAAACAGTATCACATTTTCAAATTGGTCTTTACTTTGTCATACAATTTTTCTACCAGTTACTAAACATTTAATAACTTTTTTATCTGTTTTGTATAATATATGAGGTATACTTAGGTTTACGAACCATAAAATTGACTTATTTCAAAAAGGTGTACCAACCCCATATGCAAATTAAATTACCGAGTTGGAGGGAGTGCTAAAAATTAACGGGCTACTGGATTGGGGGGTTTCATAGTCTAGAATGAGGTTCATTCCAATGCATAATGCTTAGAACATTGGCATTATAATTGAAATTTTGGAATCATTTCTAAAAATTTTGGTTACAATGATACCCAACTAAATTAGCAGGTTTGTTGGATCCTCACAATGTGATTACTAAATTTGAATAAAAAATAATTTGTAAAATAAAATTGGGTCTCTCTTCCCACTCTCCTTTCCCCTGCTCCTTAACCTCCCACTAGCACCGCCTTCTACTTCCTGCATGTCCACCTCTTTTCCCATCATCGATTGCCCATCTCTTCACCTCAAATGAATTTGTCGAAAGAGAAAAAATTAAAAAAAAAATAAATAAATAAAAATTGATACCCATTCCTTTACATGTTTGCCAAGCAACGGTCACTATAATGATACCTAGAAACCATACCCATACTAATTTTCCTTGTACGATTACAATTAGAGGTACTTAGTCTATGAGATAAAAAAAGTCTCCGACCTTCACTGTTCGGCTCAAGAAAATTCTGACCCTCTACTCGATCCATACATGATAGGTTGTCTATTCATAAATCCTATATTTATAACTAGTAGGACATTTGGAGAACTTTTCCTAGATAAATTAGTATTGGAGACATATAATTTTTTTGGGAAATTGTATGGTCTCCGAGATGCCCAGCAACATAACCATCCGTCATACGTTAAAATCTTGTACAACACAACATTGTATGTTTTAAAAGTTTGTAACAAAATAATTGATGGCTCATTTCATGTTCGGAAACAATCTTAAATACTTTATTTAGTCCATCATATTTAAAATGATTCAAAAAAATCTCCTAATTTTTAAAATAATACAATTTCATCCCTCACATTTAACAATTTTCAATTTTAGGAAGGTGACCTAGCATAATAGTATGACATGTTTCATGGTTATACCCTTTTAGTTTTTCATATTTAAAATGATGAAAACAAATCATTTACAATTTCAAAGCGCACCATTCTTAAACCAAATTTTGGACAGATGTTGGGGAAGTATTCGTTCACAAAGATCATAAATTGTTGTGAGATGGAGGCGCAATGGTAAATGATCTTTTTTGATACCCCTATTCCTCCTTTATTGATTACCATGAGTCCATAAGTGAAAATTAACTGACCACATCAAACATTTGTACACTAATAAACTTGAGATAAATGTGCCCTAAATGTAGAATATTTGAGCAAGAATCCGAAAACCAAAGCTCAAAAGCCCTTGATCTGCAGTGCCGAAGTGTCCAACAGCAAATTGACTAAAAAAAATAGGCAACTGGCAAGCATATATAATACTAATAATGATAATAAATTCATTACTTTTATGATCGAGTAAACGATAGATAACCAATTCCCTTCTCATAAATAAATCAGTAATTAATTAAATAACAAAAACTATTGTATTGCTACATCACACCACAATATGGTCTTGGACAATAATAAATTCGAATTGATAATAGAGCGTTTATGAAAAAACTTAAAGCCTTGATCATTTCACTTGTAAATATTTCTTCAAAAGCACTTGTGCAAAAGAGTAATTAACTAATAATATGCTACACTAGTTGATTAACCATAAAATACTGGCACTAATCTAATACTAACTACCTACCCATCTATAAAAAACACTATGAGATGCAAAAATAAATCAAAATCTTTAATCCTCAACATATATGTATATATAGTTTACAAATGCAAACAAAGCACAAATCCCAAATTAGACTGATGATTGGCCATTCTCATTATTCTTGTAGGCACCTTCTTCTAATTGGCTATATTTCTTATCATCAAGAACATGATCATCATCCATAAACCTCTTCCAAAGCCGATGCTGCTTCCAAACTCTTTCAGTCATTTCTTCGATGGGCACGTTTTTGGTCTCCGGGAGGAGGAAGAGCACAAAGAAAGACATGATCAAAACCCAAGCAGAGAAAAACAAGAAGATCCCAAACTTGAAATGGCAAAGCATTGAAAGGAAGGCTTGAGCAATGACAAAAGTGAAGAGCAAGTTGACACAAACAGTAACACTCTGCCCTGCTGATCTTGTCTCTAAAGGGAAAGTTTCACTTGGAATTAACCAACCAAGAGGTCCCCAAGACCATGCGAAGGAAGACACAAATGTGCAAACTAGAGCTATATTTCCAATAATTACCCAACCGTGGCCGAGATTTTCCGAATGATCGGTAACTTTTAGGCCTAAAATTATGGCAATCACAAGTTGGGATAAGAACATCTGAACACCAGCTTGTAGCAAGAGAAATCTACGTCCCAATTTGTCCACGAAGTACATAGATACGAGGGTAGAAAGAACATTGACAGCTCCCGTAATAATAGCTGAATATAACGATGCATTGGCTCCAAATCCTAGTGTATCAAATAACACCGGTGCATAAAACATGATTGCATTGATTCCTGTAAATTGCTGGAAGATCTGCACGTAGCCAAATTAATTTTAACAACTTGATCACTCTCCAATAATCAAATTGCAAGAAAAAATAACATATTATCATCAAACCTTTCGTCCCATTTATTTTGTTACAAACTTTTTCAGTCAAACAAAACAATTTCGTAATGCATAAATTATATAGATTTATTATTTTTTTATGAATTTATTCAAGAAAAGTGAATTGATATCAAATGTTAATACATAAAAACTTAAATATTTAATGATATAAGTTAAAAAAATCAAAGAAGATTAAGTTTTGAAAATTTAATACACATTCATAAAAAAAAAGTAAATTGTAACAAAGTATATGTGACAGTGGGAGTATTAGTACTGCTAAATTTGAGACAAACTAATTAATTAACTGACCTGTAATGCGATGGAAATGACCAACTGAGGTGTATTTCTGCGCATGAGGAGATTCTTGAAAGGATGTTCAACTTGTTTAGCTTTACGACTTGCTTCTACAAGTTGTTCAAACTCAGGCTAGATATTTTCAGTGCCCCGGATCTTCTTGAGCACTGTCTTTCCTTCCTCTAACCGACCGCGTTCAATGAGACTGTTTGGGGTGTCCGTCACAAAAAGAGCACCTACGGTTAAAAGCAACGCTGGAAATCCATACAATCCAAGTGAATACTCTCCAACCATTTTCTCCTTTCATTCTGTAATAATTGAAATTGCCAGAAAATTATTAATTATAAATTTAAAAAAACTAATTAATTTCTTTTTAAAACAAAAAAAATTTTTTTGAACAATTCAAAATAAAAATATCCTCGACTCATTATCTTTTCGAGTCGAATCCGAGTTTTGAATTTTTAAATATTGGTATAAACAAGTGGGGAAAAAAAAGGAAAAAGAGGGGAATTTAAATAATTACTTGTTGGTTCCATAATTGACGAGGTTGGCGACAAGAATGCCGATGGTGACCATGAGTTGGAATGAAATATTGAGAGCTCCTCGGATTCTTGTGGGTGCAATCTCAGACAAGAACAATGGAACAGCTTGATTAGCAAAACCAACTCCACATCCAAGTAAAATTCTGCCGGCAATTAGCATACCAAGATTTTGAGCAGCGGCATTTAGGACGACTCCAGCTATGAAGAAAAATCCGGCAGTCAACATGGTTATTTTTCTGCCAAACTTTCACATCACAATGTGTATGGACTAAGAAAAGTGGCTGTTAAACCAGCCAAATATAGAGATGATGTGAACAATTGTAGGCCTTGGTTATCATATTTGCAGTAGTTACTATTTTCCCCTGGATTCTGAGTCCTTTTGTACACCTTTGGGAAAAATTTCTTCAAGAATGGACCCATTGATGTTACTCCACCTACATGAAATAATTCGCTGATCAGTTTTTGACCCAAAAAAAAAACGAGGCGATCTGATCATAACTTTATGTATGAACCAAATTAGAATACAAACTAAAACCATAATTAATTACGAGAAAATAAGTAGTAAATCGTTAAGTAATATTGTTGTTACAAACCTGAAATACCAATATCATAACCAAACATGAGACCTCCAACAGCGGCCATGAGGCAAGAGATTACAACAATGGGCGTGACCTTGGCCTCGAACTCCTTCCCTCCGCCGCCACCGGGGGCTGATATTCCTCCGGCCACCATGATTACTTAAAATAAATTCAAAGTTTACTAATAATTAATGCCTATTACTACTATTTTAGCAAAGAACCCTCTTCACCCTTTGTATTAATTCTTTTTTACGGTCTCACGAAAGAAACAGAAAAATAGAAAAAGATACTAAGAAAAAACAATAAGAAGCGACTAAACTAATAATATGCAACGATGGAAGTTGTTGTAGCTAGTACTGTGTTTATATAGAGGTGAAAATATTGTATGCTCGACTAGGATTTGGAAATATTAGCTCCAAACAATCCAATTACAAAATGGAATTAACCAAGTAATACTGATAAGATGGGGGCTTGATCAATCCACGTGTAACTTGGGCAATTAAAATCCTAGACTGATCGAGAATATCCCAATTAAAATCGGAAACCACGATGTACTTGTTGCTTTTGCATTTTGGTCTGTTACTAAGAGAAATAATTAACCAATCCTAGCAAACTTTGGCTAATTTTGGCTTGCAGACTGGATAGTGTATCCTTTTCTTTCTTGGAAAACTACTTATTTCTCCACCCATTCCTTGAATTACTTATTGGAGTCCCAGTATAGATAGGGAAAAGTTTTTTTTTTTTTTTTTTTTTCTTTTCTCTTTTTCTGCCAAATTAGGGAAAAGGAAACAAAATTAGACTACTTTGGTCCATTATCTTTAAATTATCCACTAATTTGGTTCATCATCAGACTACTTTGGTCCATTATCTTTAAATTATCCACTAATTTATAAAGATCTATTGCAAAGATCAATTTGGTTCTCCATTCTTAAAAAAATTAACCAATTTAAGGTTTGTTATGAAAATTGTACACAAAGTTATGAAACTGCTAACGACACATTTACTATATGTATGGCCACATGATTATCACGAACAATTTGTTCATAATTTCCATTACAAGTTCTAAATTAGTTAATTTTTTTTTAAATGAGAGATCAAAGTAATTGTTGTGATAGATAAGGAAATAAATTAATCGATACCACAAAAATAAGGGATTAAATTGATTTTTTTTTTTCCTAAAGAAAACAGCATTGAAAATTGGGTAACGGTGGTCCTGGATCAATTATCTGGTCCATAAAGGTAAAAAATCCAAACGATTTTTTAAAAATTGCAACTCGTTTTATAATTTGCTTTTATGTCATTCTGTGCTCAGCAACTTCCTGGAAAAACGGTTCAAGAACCTCAAGGACAAAGATGTATTACCCTAACAAAATTATATAAAATTTTCTAAAAATAAACACAATTCTTTTGGAAAAGTTAGTTTTAATTATTTTTATGTTAGTGGATTTCGTAGTTTTTAAATTGTCTACTTTTGTCGCAAATATGATTAGGAAATTATACATCAATTTTGTAATAATCCAATGCTAATAAACAATCTCGATTTCGTTTGCAGACTGAAATAAAAATTTCTATAATCATGTAATTTAGGCGTCAAAAATGTAAATTCTAAATCAATCATATCATACCCTATGCGGACAGTAAGTATACTTTATTCGTTATTAATATATTATGTTATGTCAAATTACAGACTAATGATGTTGGCTCTTCATATTTACCCATTTACAATTGAGGACATCATAATTTTTTCTTACACAATAATCCTCAAAATAATCTCCAGAAACCATTATATCATACTCTTCTTTTTGAGATTGACCCACAACTAACACCAACAAAATTTTCAATAATATTAATACTAACAAAATTTTCAATAGCATAATTTTGAATTTATTGATCTGCCCCATCATGATTCTGAACAACAATTAAAATCATCATTTTCTTCCAATAATTTATGGATTCCATGGAAATCAATTGCATCCATCACATTATTCTTCTCAATAATATTTTTAAAAACATCAATGATATTTTTTTCTAATAATTTTCCTTCTTTTTCTACCAAATCATAAATTTCTACCTCATCCTCATCCAATTCCACAATTTTTTTCTTGTTTCATTAATTATGATGACATCATCCTCAATCACACCAAACAATGACTGAAAATCAAAATTATCAACCTCATAAAAATTTTCACAATATTTTCATCATCAACATACATATCATTTTTTAAATCAACTTACTATTCCAATTCAAATTTGTAAATTTACATTTGCAATTACTATCTTCATAAACAAATACCATTAAAATATAGAAAAGATATTCCCAATATGAAAAATTGGAGGATATTGGACTTCAATAATTAGTCTTTTATAAAATTTTCCAACTATTAATTTTTTCATAATTTTGAAAAATAATTTTGCCTTCCTCTTAATAATTACTTTTGGCAAAAATTGCATAATCTCAATTCTATGATATCATTTAAACTATATCTTTTCAAATATTCTTCCATGATGTTGGTCCATTCAAATATTTCTTCACTACCCATAAACATGCGACAAATTTTTAATTTTTTCACCATTAACAAATTCTCCACCCATAATGGCAATAATATCAAAAAATATTTACGAACCATGAGAAAATTTTATTTTCTCCATTCTTGAATTTCTTGGTTTACCTTGCTCCTCAACTATAAATTTGACACGACCTTTTTCTCATGATCTCGTTTTCCAACATCAACAAAAATAATCACGATAGGATCCCTCTTTTCATATCATTATCCCAATTAGGATCAATTTTGTTACACCCTAATTGTCAAAACGAGTACTCCAAAACCAATTTTCGTGGTCTAATTTTTCAAAATCTGAGTTCTCCAACACAATCTTCACACCCAAGACCGCAGCCAAAGGCTCTGATAGCAATTATAGCACAAAAATCATACAACAGAATACATAATTGATACTAGTTTGAAGGAGTTCAAATAATTATTCAATTAAGAGAGCCAAAAAATAATATTTTAACCATAATTTATTAAGAAAGCCATGTGGCTTTTTCACACAAACAAATCAAATGATTTTTTTAATCTGACAAGCCAAAGCTTGATGCTTGAACATAAACCCACAAGCAGTTGGAAAATTAACACAAACAAACTTGGGAAGAATTTGTTAATCGGAAAGAGAGGCAAACTACAAATAACCGTTGGAAGAAGAAGAAGAATTTTGTTGAGGATTAAACTAAATTTATTTAATTAACTTTTCAATGCAAATTTCCTCAATTAAAATAATTAAGCACAAAACTTTTAAATACATATCAATTTAATCTAAATTCTTAAAGGATTCAAATTAACTGACACAATTTCTTAACACAAAATAAATTAGGGAAAAAATTCCTTATAAATTCAATTAGTAAAAATAATATAATTAATACTTCCAAATCTTAATAAATTTGGTTTATACGTCAACACTTAATCTCTGATAATGTGCTCTTTCCCTAATATTCGGCCTTCTTAATAGAACGTATTAAGCATATTAGAACCAAATTGTTTTATACATGGTATAAACTGGAGGTGTAAAGTGAACAAATATGTTCGATACTTGAATCGAATTCAATTCAATAAGAGTTTGTTTGGGTTTAGTTCATAAATAATCAAAATAAATTTAAATAAAATTTAACGTTCATTAATTTTTTTTTGTTTGGCTCGAACTCAGTTTAATAAGGTAATAACTTTACATTTACATGTGAAAAATTCAAGCCACTCGGGTCCAATCCAAATTCAACTTGATAAAAATTCGTTTGACTTCAATTGAAAAGATAAACAAGCTAAATTTGAACAAAGTCACGAACTTATTAAATAATCAAACAAAATTGAACAGTTTCGTATTTGACTTATTTATGTTCTTTTACACTCCTAAGCATTAACAAAGAAAGTGGTTGCTAAAATTGTTTTATTTTTTACTTTCTTTAGTTTAGGTAATAATGTTAGAACTTCGATTGAAATAAAATAAATTTGAGAGTTTTAAATGTAATGTATACAAAATTAAAGCATAATGTGCAAAGTGGGAAGCAACTACCAAAATTAGAATTGACTAAATTAGGGGATGCAAATTGGAATCTTATTGACAGATCGAGATAGTCTAATTTTTCTATTTGACCAATGTTCCTGGAACCATTCCTCTCGATTGATTGCCCAAAAAAAATTTCAAAACTCTCATCAATTTCAGAATAGATGTTAATTTGTTTGGGATGATACTAGAAAAGTAAATTATCTCTGGGTCAATAGTACGAAGCTGAAACCACGATCCATAACCATATACCATTTCATTTGGTTTCCAAATTTGCACTTGGATATAATTTCTACATTGGCATAGCAATCGCCTGCACTTGTAGAAGGTATCGACTCTAATAATCACTTTTAGGTTGTAATGATCATTTTCTTTTCATATTATCGACTTCAAAATAAGTCTACCAGTGTACTCTTTAGGTTCTCATGGTATTAAATGGAGGATGCTGAGGTTCATGGTTTGATACAGTCACTAACAAACCATTTGCCTACTAATCAGGATGATGTAGCTTGATGGTTGCTTGATAAAATTGGGAATTTCAGAGTCAAGTCTGCAGTCAAATTACTGAGTCCTATATCCAGTAATGTGGACTGGTATCATTTGGTTTGGCATCCAAAACCAATTTTCATTCTATGGCACATGTGTAAGAATAGATTAAGTACCAAATTAAGATAGGTTCATACAATGGGGCTGAATTGCAGTCCATAAATAGTGTATCTTATGTGGTATGGCCGATAAATCTATTGACCGCCTGTATTTGAATGTAGCAATATGGCCCTAGGTGCAGTGGCGTAATCACTTATAGAGAGAAAGAGGCAGAGAAAAATAGGGATTCTTGAAAATGTGTTGGGGAGGAAAAAAAAAAACTATGAGAAAACCCACTAAAAGATGTCTAATATATAAGTTAGTATTCAACTTTGACCAAAAAGTTTAAAGCAGTAGATCTTGAACCCAACCCATATATTAATTGATCTTTATTCATCTCTCAAACCAATGTTGGTAACTTAAACCTATCAGTGAACCCAACAATCTCTCCTTTCATGAGCATACTACCACATTAAAAGTAAATTTCTATCTCAAGCCCACTCTCAACTTGTCACGAGCTGGCTGTCGGCTTAATGCCAACACCCATGATCGACTGGCCTAAATGGGCTAGCCAAGTGCCAGAAGGGCTAGCCGGGCGCCAGGAAGGCTAGCAGGTAGACCGTAATTCGTCGAGTAAAGTGTGGAGTTTTGAGACAATCTTGTATGAGACACTTGCTTGGGGCGTGGAGGGATACCTTGCCAAGTTTAGGGTTAATCCATTCTTCGTTTGGTCGAGGAATGACACAACCGGTCACAAACTTTGGCATAATGGGATACACGGAGATGCACGTTTGGGGCTCATGTTTTGTAGGAAGCTTGGATGGCCACAAGACTTGTTAGGATGATAGAGAAAGTCGAGACGAAGCCAACACAACTAACGGATCATGATTCAGAGCTCTTGAGAGAACGTAATGGTAGTTTATTGTTTTAGAAAAAAACAGTGTCTACTGCTATCACTTTGGAAATTTTCTTGAAGCCTTATATAGGGAAGGCATGCAACGTGTGCTAGCTACAAGCTTTCCTTGTGCTTATGGGCAACTACTTGTACTAAGTGAGCACTTTCTGGGAGATCCTAGGGGCTAGCTTTCGGCAATCAAAAGAGTGTCTAAGGTATTCGTTAAGGGTAGGGAAACTTACGAACCGCACTAGCTTACGGGCTTGTGTTGGGCCATCTGTTGGGGCCGAAGGCTCAGGTATGGCATTCTCTATGTCAAATGATTTGCCTAATTAAAGCTATCGAAGTACCACTAAGGCTTCGTGTGCTGACTTATGGCATTGGCATCGGATTCTTAACTTGGTTACAAGGGTTCGTTATATAAGAGCATGCAATGACGGAGCAACGTTGCGTGAGTGGGCAGAAGCAATGCGTGTTGTGAGCATAATATGTAATGCTATTGTGTATACAATAGTTGGACGGTCTTGACCCAAATGTTGGGCATTCTAGTATGGTGGAAATCATTCGAAAAGCATTATCAAATGAACCATGGATTTAACATTGCTCCACTCTAGCGAGGAATAAGTAAGCGGGGCCTGGGCAACACGAATGCCAATAGTACTTTTGTGCAAGTGTTGAGCATGAGGATTGGGCTTCGGGCGTTCACATGTCCTCAGTCCCGTTCGAGCATAGTAATATGTTAGATGTGCCTTGGGTGCAAAAGCAACCCTTGGTGCTTGGTTGGCATGGCAATACGCCATGGCCTTGCGAGATATGGCATATCCCATATGGACTAAAGATACAGTAGGCTTATTGATGGTTGCGGGTAACTTTGCTTGATTGCGTGTTGATGGATAAACATATGCGGCACACAAGAGGTGCTTGTGACGGAGTACATTCTAGGCAATGGCCGAGGAATGGGCAAGTGCTATGTGCGTAGGGCACTAGTACAGTGAAGTGTTCCCATGTTCACAAGTGGCCTTGTATGGGAACCTTAGACAAAGGATTGTATTGTGCATAAACATGAGAACCTTCGTGGGATTTTTGTTAGCAAGCTTTTGAGCCGAGACACGTGCAGATAAAATAGTAGAGATTTGGAGGTCAAAACAGGCAAGACCTTTGATTTGGTGGAATTGACAGTGCCGCATGGGCAAAAATATCTGATGCGACATGCTTGACAAGGCACAAAAGTCAGACCGTGACACAACTACTTGTGCCAAAGAAAAGACAATATCTTTCTTGAATAAACAAGTTTATAAATTCTCCATTGAAATTCATATTGGAATAACCAATGGTTCCTTATCAAACTAAAAACACGGAGTTTATTTGAAAACTTTGATGTAAAATCCAACAATAAATGAAGAATTCTTAAGCCAACATCTTAAGAAATCCTCTTCCAAAGCAAATTTCACAAGTATATGTTTCTGATCAAGTAATCCCAAATGAAATTCCCCCTTGAATCCTATTGTATGAAAACTTTTATGTAGAACCTCTGTTGAAGGTCTTCCTCGACCGAATTGACCAACCAAGGAAAACTTAAATGGCTTTCCATGTTGTTGAATTTCCTCATTTGAAAAGAATATTGAAGGCTCACCTTTGTATTATTCTAGTGGTTTCAACTTAATATCTTGGGCCTTCTCCCTACTGACAACTTATTTTTGTTCATGAGATTTCACTCTTGAAAGCATAGATGCAAAAGTACACATCAAGTTGTGTATTTGTCTCCTCAACAAGAGGCTGAGGAATAGTGGAAACTGCCGGCAGCAAGAAGAAGAATTGCAATTTGAGAGACAGAAAAAAAAGTAAAATCTCACTCAAACCCACACATGGTCTTTAATACTCGAAGAAAGTCTAAATTTTTCATCAATCAACTCATGGACCCACTTTTCTTAAACTCCATTGTACATTAAATTGGACCCCTGGCCATGGTACAACTGGCAAAACCCCTAGCCCATGGTCTAACAAAAAGAATAGAACATTACTGTCCAAAACTGAAAAGATACCGATCACTTGTGAATGAGTAACTCAGGCCGTAACCGAAAAACTCTGATATTACTGTTGGGAAGAAAAAACCATGAGAGAACCCAACAAAAAAGGCCAATACATAAATTAATTGGTACTCAACTTTGACCTAAAAATTAAAACCTGTATGTCTTGGGTAGGGCTCTGGTTCTTCTCTCAAATCAATTTGGGACACGTAAACCTACCTATGAACCCAATATTATTTAGCATTGTGGAGAAATGTGAATAGAACTAAAGAAACTAGGAGATCAGTGTGTCCTGGATTTTTCTCAGCAAATTTTCTGCTCTTGTAATAGTTAGAGATAGTTGTTGAGGTACAGTTAACACAAGTACTTGTGCTACTGGCCTTTGGTCGTTAGAACTGAAAACATTCTTTTGTTTTGATCAACTACTTGTACAGACTTTTTGGTTTACTCAATAAAAGTCAAAATAATTATTAAAAAAATTGAATACAATTTCATGAAATATGAAGGGAAATAACTCCTACACTCTCCTTATTTATTCACAAACACTGCTTTAACTTTTACATTAATTTTTGTGAAAAAAATTACCTTTCAACCAACTATATGGATTGGGCCTTGAATTGTAATTAAGGAGAAAACGATAGGATAAAATTGTTTAAAAAAAATACTTACCCTCTTCTTCGGTTTATATTGTCAAATTTTGGCTTGTTGAAAAATAATGTCGCTTTTCTAAAATGGCTATTGTTTATTATACAATTTTCCAATTTTACTCTTACTATATTTAAACTATAACTCTTTTAGATTTTTTTTTAAATTCATAATTTGTAACTTAGTTTCATGAGCAATAAAATTGATTTATGTAAAGACAGAAAAAAGAAGCACTACCCCATACATGATAATAAATTATCGGGATGAAAAGAGTGAAATTGATGTAAAAATCCAAATATTTGCTTGGCAGGAAAAAAAAATTCAATTCCTTTAACAAAAATTAACTTCGTGATATTTATAAAATCATATATTAACTGCAAGATATTTAAATCATCGTTACTCTTGTAGCGAATTTTTTGAAATGTCCAAACGGATCACTAAAGCCGCACATGTATCCTACTACGTCTAAGGCGTATCTCCACGAGATAATCTAGTGATTTGAATTTCTCTTATTTTTAATTATTAAAAACAATGGAGAAAAAGAGACAAAGACTAGAGTATTTACTGGTAACCTTATGTTCTCTATTTATATAGTACATATTTCATATTCTACTAATTAGAAAATAAATACGTTAATAGTGATTTCCTAATTCAAATAGGAAATAATCAGTAATAATTAATAAATGCCCCTTATTAATGATTTCCTATTTCAAATAAGAAATAGTAGTAATTAATAATGCTCATTACTATCAATTAAGTCTTCTTTTTATTTAAATTACATATTAGCTCCATATGTGTGTGACCTTTTAGGTTCAAACTAATTTGACTACAGAAATTAAATTATAACTCTTGTAATTAATAATTAATTAACTAATTAATTATTTATTTCTTAATTCCTATTTGCCACAAATAACACCCAACGGTATATTGTGACAACCAAATAGTATAAATTACTTGCGAACTTTGCCGTTAGTGGTTACTGTATAATTCAATCCTTTCACTATTAATATCCTGATTAGTCTATTAGGGTATAGAATTACTGGGAAACCCGTAGACATAATCAAATGTTCCCAATCTAAAATATAAATTCGAACAAATTAGAAAGTCCTTTCTAATTTTCACATTGCCTTAGTAAAGGACTACCTAGTGTTTTTTTTTTTTTTTAATATATATAAAAATCTAGCTCCCGTCCTTACCTTCTTGTGATTCAAACCCATGACTTATAAGTTATAGGGGATACTTCTTTAACAAACTAATTAAGTTGCACTTTTTTGTTGACATCTTAATTATATCTTAAAAGATGACATAGGATATTCTCCCATTTTACCAAAGATGATATATTCCATATTGATCATTCTCATACCTCCATAAATCCAATAATATACACTAATATTTCTTCTTTAGAATATAAGTACATTGTAATATTAAAGTATAATAAATCATTTACAAGACAACCATGATATCTTAACTTTAAGGATCACGTGTACAACTATAACTAATAACAACTAATTGATATAGTGGTAAAATTCTATTTTAGCTTTCTTACTCGAGTCATGTTCAGTAAATTTATTCTCTAATAAGTAGCCACATGTTTATCTTAATGTACCTACACAAATGACTCGAAATTGGTCATCATCGCCAATGAGTAGATATCACACGTGCTAATCTTAGAAGATTGTTAATGCCCAATAATAATCCTACCACTATGAACCTTTTAGAATAAAGTATTGAGAAAGATATATCTTTTATTCTCTGCAATTATTTGAAACACATATTCTTGACTTTATTGTTATGATTATATATACAAATACTAACCAATCTTGCCCAATTAGTGTAATTATCAAATAATATTTGAAAATTTCATTTCATGATTGATTTTTAGGGTATACATCTATTATTCATACTAAGTATCAAGGAAAAAGAGACAATGAAAGTATATTATATTGCTCCATTCTCTATGCATTATACCTTGAGACTATTTCGAGCAATCCTTACTCCTTACAAACAACTAAAACACATGCATATTCCACACGTAGTATTTTAGTTCATAAACATGATTATTTGTATGCAAGGATTGGCATGTATCGTTTTTTGTAAGATATCTTGTTTTACTTGAAAACTTGAGGTCTAGTCTTCAAAAGTCTTGATCATCTATCAATGTGACAAGGCAACCTTTATTAAAAAAAAAAAAAAAAAAAAGACATATTTTGACTACACAGGCTTATCTTATGATTTGAAAACTTTGGCAAATATCTATAGTCCAAAATTATTGATAGGTATGCATTTAATTAACCCAAAGTAAATTAAAGGGGTATTTTAGGTAAAGAAAGTTAGTAATTCATAAATTTCGTAATCAAACACGCATTTGGCGCACATTTTAATCAATCTTCATAACTGGATGTATTTTTCATCCATTGAACATTTAAATCGAAACCATGAGGAATTATTTTTAAGTTTTTAAACTTTAAGCGAGTATGTGAAAAGTGGACAAATCACAGAAGTTGTAAGGAAATTTATTCATAATTAAAACATTGACTTGAAGAAAATATGAAAATTTTTAGATTTAAGTTTTTGGAGGTCTAGGAATAGATGAATTTCACTAGTCCCTAATTCTCTATATAATAACATAGCTCAACTAACAGAATAACCAAAATAATGCACCACTTCACTGAAAAGTGAAATTTCTGAATAATTTAATGATTGATGGTACACTTTGTCAACCTATTTCTTAGCAAGCAAGAAATATCTATCGCATTTGATAGCCTTCAAACCATGAATGTCCACAATTAATGATATTTTATTCGAAGAAACCATCAAGTTTTATATATTGAATTATTTTCAATATCAGACAACACAAGAGAGCAAACAAGGTAGTGTGGAACGAGATTTGAGTGTGTTTCCCACCGCTCAACTATAAGCTCTCTATTAATTCTAGACATCTAGCTTTAAAGATTAACAAGTGGTGTAGTGTAAATTATCTTTCCCTTGTTCTAATAGTTTTAGCAAATAATTTGAAATTCGCGATGTTCCATAAATAATTCCTTTCCCTTAATCACTGGATTGCTTTTATGTACAATCTTTCTAGTAGGGTTTGATTAATTGTAGAAAAATTTGGTCGAGATAGTCATTGAAAATCAGATAATTTAACTTCTTTATTTTCTGCTTAGCTTATCTTTATTAGCTCTGAATAGGTAAGCAACAAGAAACAACTTTTTTTTTTAACAACAAAAATCAATTTTAGTTTTTACTAAGATTATTTTGTGGATAAAATCGTAGAAGTAAAAAATAAATTTTATGTTCCTGAGGAAGAGAGAACATATGAAAATCACAACAACAAAAACCATGATTAGAAACAAACTTTTACATAAATGATGCGTTTCACAGAACTATTGCTTACCAATCAAACATTAATTTACATAAGAAGTATAAGGGGAAATTCTATGGCCCCTTTTAGGAGATCATTCTTTTGATTTTAAAAGATTGTACATTATAAGTTTTTAAAGCACATGATGTTGTATTGTACTATCATTTAAAGCGTAAGAGAATGATTTCTTAAAAGAAAATGTAGAATTTCCCAGAAGAGTATATCTTATACCAAACTTCCTCTAAAAAACGGCAATAAACATATCGCCATGACTTGTTCAAGATTAAAGTAAAACAAACACCCCAAAAGCCAAATATATATCCTAAACCCATGAAAATATAAAGCCAATCCACCTTAGTTTCTGCACTTCCTTCTTTGGTTTTAGTATCACCACTTGGAGTACTGCTACTACAACATTCTCTATTAATGGGCAACCGCAAAGTCGGTTTCCAATAGAGCAAGAAGCATCAAAACTTTACATTTGGGTACTTAACGGAGTTTCCCCAGACAAGTTATTATAAGACAAATTCAAGAAACTTAAGAAGTATAGTTGTGAAATGCTAGAATGAATTGTCCCGGAGAGATGATTTCTTGATAGATCAAGAGATTCTAGTTGTCCCATTTGACCAATGTTCCTTGGAATCATTCCTTAGAATTGATTGCCAGACAAATTCAGAGATTTCAATTCCAAAAGAGATGTTAATTCATCAGGGATTTTACCAAAAAATTGATTATTTGAGAGGTCAATACTAGTGAAGAATTTAAGACCAACGCCATAATCATATTCATTTCCTTTGTTTGCTAAATTTTCACTCGGGATATAATATATGGTAATATAGTTGAGTGAAATATATTCACCCAATAAACTATTATTTTCTCTTGCCAATAGCTACACATGTTGATGTTACATTATGTGCTATTATCATAGACTGTGATGGTGTGTATGTGTATTCTTAATATATAATAATATTAAATTAGGAATAAGTGGCATTCTATTATATAGTGTAATACAAAATATAATATTATGTGTGCATTAGAAGACCCAAAACTGTTACGGCACCCTAAAATAAAATGAGTTAGGAGTGACAAATCATTAATCGATAATAAACTAAAAATTTAACAAAAAACTATTACCTTTAAAAAAAAAATGCTTAAGCGATATCAGTGTCGCATAAAATTATATGCCTAAGAAATTTTGTGACTTCCTTTTTAATATTAATAAATTTAAAAAAAAATTAGGTCACTTAAAATGTAAAAATAAACATCATAAAAAATACACTTGGGAGTTAAGATGTGAAATAATATAAAACACTTAATTGCTACACATAGACAATGAACCATAGTTAAAACCCAGTCCGGGAAGAAACCCGACGAGGGAGATGGACCAACGTGTTACTAGTTCAACCGACGGGTCGCTAAAATATTTTTTTTTTATAAATATATAATATAATTTTAGAAGTATTAAATACAAGAAATATCCACTAAACATTGATAAAAATGTTCTATCAAATTTTTATTTATTGTAAATAATTTAAATCTTTAAGAACTATGAAACTATTGTTAAATATAATTATTATACATATTTAGTTATAGAATTAGTTATTATAAGATAAATAATAGTTTAAAACAACCCACAAGAAATTATACTCTTGTTATTTCTTACAGAGTTAGTTTGTAATAATAATTCATTTAACAATAGTAAAATGTTGAGAAACAAATACTAGTAAATGTTATTGATACATTTCTTGTCTTATGATTTATATGACAAAATATAGTTGAATAAAATAATTAATGGCTCAAAAATTACACAACCTGAAAAGTGGCTTGGTGGTATGTTTGTTCTCCCTTTCCAGGAGGTCCTGGATTCGAGCCTTGCACCTTGAATTTCAACCAAAAATTTTCCTCCATCTCACAATCTTGTCACAATGACAAAAATGAAACCCATGCAGTTTAATAACCCTATGCAATGAACTGTGCCTAACGATCCATGGCTATACAAAAACTTGAGTCACACTATACTTTTCTTTCTCTAACTTTTTTCTCTTCTTTCTCTCTAAAAACTCTTCCAATATTATTCACCATAACAGGTGGTGGTTTCATTAATTTTTCAATGCAAACCACTACGAACAACACTTTGTTTTTGCCTTTTTTCCATGAGACTTGCTCATTGAGATTTTGTCTCCCCTAAATAAGTGGGAGTTTTAGTTTCTTCTTGAATAAGTGGGAGTTTTTTCTCTCCTCTTGAATAAGTGAGAGTTTTTTCTTTTTATTTTTTGTGGTTAATGATAAAGATGGAAGATTCAGTTAAGACAAATCTGGTTGACTAGATTTGTTTTTGTGCTTTATATCAGGAGTTTTGCCACATATTTGAGACTGATCAGATCTGGTACGAGATTTATTCAATCTTTTGAAGTTAGATTTAGATTTTTAGATCTATATAGATTTAGATTTATAAATTTGTTGGGGTATCTGCCTTCTACATATATATGTAATATATACATTTGGTGAATACATTTATTAGAGTGCATTTTAATCAATTGTAATGACATTTTCTTTGATTCATGAAATTTGATTAAAAACAAAAAACAAACGTTGGCTATACCAATAGGCATTTAGGTCATACAATCTACATAAAAGTATTACTGATTTGCGCTTAGTTTGTTGATCGACATTTGATGAGTTTACCAGCTTTATTTTTATTTTTTTATTATATGATCAAATAGTTATTGCTGGTAACCTGATTACATGTAATATTTTAAAAATCAAGAAAATACTAATTGATTGAATGTAACTAATTGTTTTCACGTACAAAAAATGCTGTTATGAGTACATCAAAATTTTAACTTAGTTAATATTCCTCAAAGAGATATTTAGATGTTTAGATGTTTCCTCAAAAATTCTGTTTAAATAAAGTTTAGATGTTTTGATGCATCAGAAAAAGAAGTCCACTGTTAAGAGATGTTGATTATTCATACAATATTTGCTAGAGTTGAATATTTGGTGAAATTATTAACTTATAATAATTATTTGATTTTTTTTCAAAGAGTTTTTCTAAGCAAACAAAATCAAGTGTTGTATACCGTGTTGGCCCAAACAATGATTGGTCATTTCCAAGCAAAGCAATGCCACATTTCAATCGGCATTTAGGAACTATGATCAGCATCAAAATCTTATTAATGGCCTTAGCTTATCCTGATTGACATTTACTTGATATATATTAGTAGTATCTTTGCAACAGGGCTTGTCAAAATATTAAGTTGAATGATGATAATAGTGGTGATTATAATTAATAACATGAATTAATCTTTCCTACATTGTCACTGCAGAAAATATTTATACCATCCGGTGTAAATACATGTCACATATATAAAACTAACATTTAAAATTTAAAAGATGATTACGTTGCATACGTTTATATTCAATGATGTTAAGTATTTTTACACTAATCAGTGTAGGAAAAATTAATTCATATAACAAAATGTAGTAGTCAAAGTATTGATTTTCAATGAAAGTAGTTTCTAGTATTTCAACGAAACAAATGTAGTTCTAAAGTATTTTTTTGAACTAATTTAGTTTCTGTTATTATATATAATTTAAGAAAATGATACGTTCCATGTCTATATTTATAAAACCTTATGTCATAAATTTATTGCATATAATTTGTATCTATATTTATAAAAACTTATGTAGTTAATTTTACACTTCATAAAGCAAAATATTTTTACACTTATTTCTATCAATTGCGTACAAATTATGTCACTTAATAGTTTATAATAAAAAGTATAGGTAAAATCCTTTACTTCCCGTTTCCCAATAAACGTCACCTTAAATATTTACTACTATTTAATTATATGTTAATGCTCATGTTTGTTAATGACTCATTAAATGCTTCATTTTACATTTTTGTTCATTAGTTTCTTTCTTTAATTGATAATTAATTGTGTGGTCAATAATGAGTTTGCTTGCTTTTGATATCGACAGGTTGCAAAAATGACTATTAACCGGTTATGCGGCCTGACAACAAAAACCTTGTTTCTTTTACATAATTTTCTTTTTTTTTGTGATAGAATCTATTAAAAGTGTCTCTTTGCTGGAGGAAAGGGGCTTTAAGATTGAAAAATATCCTTCAAAAAAATAAAGATTTAATATAGATAAAGTTTTTTTTTTTTTTTTTTCACTTTCGTATTTGTTTGTTTGATTTTTTTTTTTTCAAAAAAAGTTATGAGGTCAAGGGCACAAGGCATTATTTGACTAAAAAAAAGAGTAAGTATTATTTCTCAAACATATTGGGTGGAGTTTCATGTAATTATAGAAGACTAGTCTTATTGACAAACTTTATGTTTATGTATCATTGTAGGAAAATAATAGAAAATAAATTTAAATTAAATAAAAGGTTATTAAAAGTTCTTAAATTGGAAAGGAGTTATGAAAGTAATGACATGAGTAAGTTTTTCATTAAAAAAAATTACATAAAAAAATATTTTCCATTATATCAAGTAGTGATCTCATTGTAGGTGAAATTATCCCAAATTTAAGTTAGCAAAATTAAAACAAATTCATCAAAATAAAACGGGCCACATTAATATGAAACACGTGCCCTGTCAAAAACACATTCTCATTGTTAGTGCGTACAAAGAAGCACTCACCAAATAATAGGCAAAGAAATAATTTCGGATTCAGATCCACGTAGAAAGGTAACTGTATACGACTTTATACACCTTGACAAAAGATATTTAGGTGTGGTTTAGAGTTGCGGTGGTTTATTAAAAAATATTTTATTTAGTATAAAATTTTAAAAAGTGTTTAATAAATATTTAATTTATTGTTTGATAGTAAACTTGAATAAGTATTTTTTTTAATATTTGATAACATTTGATTTAATTATTTAAATGTATTTCAATTTTTATTCATATTTAAATTTATGATAAAATTGTTGAATTTTATCTTTAATTGTTTTAAAAATAGAATATATTCCAAAAGTATTAATTTTAATCTTGTGATAAAAGTACTTTTCAGACTAAAACATCTAGCCTTGAATTTAGGTGAAGCATATTTACCAGACACTCTAAAAGTGCTTATATTACCCAAAAATAACGGTGTTCATACTGATCCGCTAACTAAAAAATCCGCCGAACCAATCTGTATCGAACTGAAAAAATAAGGTATTCGAATAACATTTTGAAATCGAGTCGGGTCACTCAAGTAAAAGGTCGGATAGAGGGTCACATTTTAGTAACCCGCTAGGTATGTAATCCTATTCATTTGAAGGGTAAATTTATAAATTTACTTAATAAAGTTTTCTCAGACCTAAAAATTGATAAAGTTATCACTACACTTAGTATCATTTCAACAGTCTCTCATAGATCTCACTTCTTTTTCTTCTCGTTGTTGGAATGTAAGCTTGTCTATTGAGATGTAAACATGTTTATGTATTTTGTCTAATATTTAAGACTTAATTATTGTTGTTGTGTGTCGTTGAGGTGTAAGTATGGTGAGACTAGGATTGTAGACTTCTTGTTTTTTGGCTTAAGGATTTTAGTAGAATATATGGAAATTAAATTCATTAATATTTTTTTTCATTTTTTCATAGGGTCGGGTACTCAATCTATCTAACATTTTTTTGCATATATCGGTTTGATTAGGTACCCGTTTTACATGGATCGAGTAAAGAATTAAAAATTTTTTAACTCGGTTAAAGAGGATTAGGTACTCTTTTTTACTCATAAACAAAATAATTTTTTTGATAAAGCACCATGATTCCAAATGGGACCTATTCTTCGACTCCAGCTAACTCGTGGAGGAGCAACAGAGTCAAAACTTCAAAAACTTTGGTCATTTTCTTTTTCCTTTTTAAGGCCGGCACCGTCATTTTCAAGTTTTCCTGGTACTTGGAATTAACTAATAGAAAGAAAATGAATTTTCTATAAAACTTATTTTTTTGGTCCTTGTTATTAAAGGAAATAAGAAGAATATATTAAAAAATTAAATTAGAAATGAATATTTTAGAAGCAGCTAACAATTACCTTTAACTATTAAAAACATTTAGAAAAATTTTACTTTTAAACCTAATTTTATTATATTTGAGAGAGAAAGTGAGAATAACTTTCTTCTTATACTTGGGAGGAAGCAATGCAAAATGGTAGAAATGGTTTCAACTTTTAAAGGGGAATAAGCACCAAAATAATTCACAGTGGAATTCAGATTCTTAATTCCAAAACTTGGTAACCATTTTACTGTTTATAAGAGACAGTATATATATATATATATATATATATATATATTATATATTATATTTTAAAGGGGAATAAGCAATCTAATTCACAATGGAATTCAGATTCTTAATTCCAAAACTTGGTAACCATTTTACTCTTTTTACAATATATATATATATCTTTTCGACTTTAAAGAAAATGATGTTGAAGTCGTTTAAAGTTTAAGGAGTTAATTTGTTTATTGCATAATTAGTTGCATAATCATAAATGTTAGCAAGCTATGCAAAAAAAAAAAACTATATAACTACTGTTTAAATCAAATAATTAACAAATAGAATAATAATAAATTAGTCTCTATATAAGAATTTTTTAAACTGAAACCAATAAGTGAGACAATAAATCTATAGTGAAAATTCATTATTGATCAATTAAAAGTTGATAAAAATACTAACATATTGGGTGCTGTATAATTTGTACGGTTGTTATTCTTTTACAATTAGAGAAATTTATAATTGATAAAACTTGCACCTTTAACAATTAAATTAGGAGTTAATTATATTTATTTCTCCTAAGATTGGACCATATTACTAAATATACCTTTTGGTTTGACTAAACAATAAATACTCATGAATGTCTGATAGTTAATTTTACAAATACCACCCTAAAATTTTGTCATATTACCAAACATTGGCCAAATGACGAATAACCTCCTAAAAGTCCGTACATTATATATATATATATATATATATATATATATATATATATATATTATATGTATACTATTACAAGTGATATTTTAGATTTAGGAAATGAAACTCATGCATACCCCTCTCTATATATATATATATTCTGAACTTATACATAATATCCATCTTCTCGAACAATTTAATAGGAAGTAAACTTCTAAAGCTTAGGAGATTTAGCCAAATCACAAATTTTGTTTGAAATGCTAATATGACACAAATCTCAGGTATTTTTGTTACAACTAAATTTAGCTTTTCAAGAAGAAATTTGTTTGGCGAAATCTCAAGCTGATTTTGTTAGGGCACTTTGAGTTGTGGCATTAATTTAGTGGTTAAACAATGACCAGGAAACAGAGAATAGAGTCGAAGAACAAAAAATCTGTCACAATTTATATTTTTCGGTCTTCTTCTTGAGTTTGGCATTTTGTGGATTGATGGTTTTTTTTTTTTTGACGTTTAAGTATGCTAACTATGCTTTTAAGTTATGAAAGAAATATCCCAAAGCCACACACACATATTAGTATAGGTCGACCTAATCCCCATAAAGTTGAAAAAATCCTAGATTGGTAAAGTAAGTGCTGCTTAGGATCTTCTCGGTGTAGCTACATGACAAAATAGTGGTTAAGGTGTCTCACAGCCAGCCCCCCCTCGGGCGTTGTGCCCAGGCTGCTCCGAATATGACTACTTATTACTGTTTTGTGCACGGATCACCTTATACCATAGTTGTTAAATCACTTCTCTATGGGATCCACTCAATGGATCAATCGTAGTCACTTAAATATATTTTTTATTAATAAATAATATCTGTAAATTATTAAATACATATATAGTGGAAATATTAATAAAAACTAAGATTATTAAAAAAATTGAAGTATAAATGTAACTTTTCAATATTTACATAGCCTTTTCACATGAAGAATTAAAAAAGAATTATTGCATAGAGTGGAATTTGGAGAATATATAAATAAAAAAGAGACATATAATAACCAAAAACTTACATGGTTAGATGGTAAGACCTTTTATTACTATTTAAGAGATTTTTGATTCAAAATTTGACAATTACAATTTGATTTTTTCCTCAAAAAACAAACACGCCGGATTTCTCCAAACTCAATCTTTGTTTGGTCACTAGAAGAACCCAACCCAATCTCATAACCGGTTCATCTCACTGGTTGAACCGCCGAGTTAGATTGGGTTCAATAATTATGCCTTATACCCTCTAGATCATTCTAAACCTATAAAAATACATTAAAACACATTAAAAATTGCATTAATGGACACCCCCAAAATGTAAGAATTGTCATGTGTTTGGGCAATCTATCAAGGACAGTACTAGAGAACAAAAAGTGAAACAAGTTTGGGTTCCAATGGTTATCAAAGGATGAGAAGAAAGTTAAGAAAGGAAAGGACCTGAGATCACTACTGGAAAAATGGAGGAAAAGATAATTGAGAAAATTGAGAAGAGGGCTATTAAATTATCTGATGGGAAGTTTGCTATATCAAATGTTAAAAAACATGAACTTCCATTTTAAAATCAATTGGTGATAAGTAGAATGGGATTTATACTTTTCACACCTTTAATAGCCCTATTAAATTATCTGAGGTTTGTGTCACGTGTGAGAGGGGGTGTTAAAGGAATTAAAAATATAAATCCCAAATAGACTAGCCAAAAAGATCCTGAACAATAAGCTCCTTGGCCACTTCATTTATCACCAATTAGTTTTAAAATAAAAACCCATGTTCTTTAATATCCAATGTGGAAAGGATCATTGCACCTGTCGATGCAGTTGATATAACCGCCTCAAATGTTTTTCAACTACTAACTGAGATTGAGGAAGAGCATGTAGAGTTAAATTTAGCCATGATTTCACAAAGTCTAGTGCAAAGCAGAGCTGTTGGTAGAGGAGCAAAGAGGAAAGGTACGGGCAGGGGTGGTAGACCGACTGCTTCAAAAAATCTTTAAATGAATATTATTGCTTGGACTACAATGGGTCTAAATGATCCCTTGAAACATATAGTAGTTAATATTGTAGCCCATAAATATAATGTTGAAGTATTTGGTTTACTGGAGAATAAAGTTAAAAGACAAAATATTACTAAGCAAAGAGTACTTCCTTCTTATATTCTTTTTCACAACTCTGAATATGTTATGAAGTGGCAGGAGTGTGGTTATGTTGGAAACCTGAAATGCTGTCTTGTAGTCTTTTATCTACGCATCTTCAAGCTATCACTTGTCTAGTGAAGGATAAGAAGTTAGACGAGGAGTGTGTTATCCCTATGGTATGTGCATATAATACTACTATTGAGAAGAACTCCTTGTGGAGATATTTGAATTCTGTGAATGCTCGATTTATGACCTATCATGGATTGTGGTAGGAGATTTCAATAGCATTAGATATAGTTGTGAGCAATTGGGTAATGTTGATTTTAATGATGAAGAGATGGTGGATTTCAATGACTGCATTGAAGGTTTAGATGTTGCTGAATGTTTGCAATTACACTTGGTGAAACTTTAGAGAAAAGGAAGAAAGGGTTTATGGTAAGATTGACAGAGCTTTGGTAAATAGCAAATGCATGGAGTCTTTCCCATTGATGAATGTTGAGGCATTTGATCCATCCTTTTCTGACCACTGTCCCATTTTTAAATTTCAGATAAAGGAAGAAGTAAACTATGGACCAAAGCCTTTTAAGTTACAACTTTTTTGGATGAAGCACACCAAATTTAAGGAGCTAATGAGGAATTCATGGAGTCTGAAGCAATATAGAAATCCTTTCCAATAAATCTGTGGCAAACTCAAGCAACTTAAAATGGATTTGAAGATGTTCATTAAGGAGTACTATAGTGGCATCTCTAGTAAAGCTGAACAAAAAAGACCTCTGCAGTTGCTGCAACATCAGCCTTATGATGAGGAGTTGCAAATGATTGAAAAAAGGCTGAAGATGGAATATGCTGAGCTTTTGCTTGCTGAAGAGCAGTTTTATAAGTCCAAATCTAGAGTATTGTGGTTGGAGCTGGGAGATAAAAACGCCAGTTTCTTCTATAAAAAAGTTAAAACACATATTGCTAGAAACAGAATTACTTCTTTAACAAATGATGATGGAAACTCGATTACTGATTATACAGTGGTTAAAGAGGTTGCTATGGACTTAGATCTATTTACTTATCATAATCTTTTTAAGGCTGATCACAATGCAGGCTGGAATCTCAACAAGTTATAGCATTTTATAACAAAGAAAATCTCAAAGGAGCAAGAAGAACTGTTGATTAAGAAAGTGACAGATGTAGAAATGAAAGCTGCATTATTTGATATGAAAGACCAACAGGCTGGTATAGATGGCTACCCTACTGATTTCTTCAAACAGAATTTGGATGTTATTGAATAAGATATCTTGGCAGCTATAAGGTACATGTTCCAGTATAATTACATGTATTTTCCCTTAAATAGCATTGTGATCACATTGGTTCCTAAAATAACAAATGCCTCTCATATGAAAAACTTTAGACCAATTTGCTTTTTGTGATACCATTTATAAGTGTTAGGATCCGAATCCCGAGAATTTAATTAAATTAATTTTAGCAAATTTTTTAATGACGATAATGAAAATAATAACAAAATATTCAGAGAAAATATAAATGGAAAGATACACAGATTTATATGGTTGGCCAATTAGACCTACGCCTATAAGTAGAGGGGAGCAATATTTTACTATATAAAAAATATACAAAAGACTTGGGAAAAAATCTCGAAAGACCGAAAGATAAAAATCCCAAATGAACACCTAAAAACTAAACTGAAAACAAGTTCTAAAGAGTTGTTAAGATCTCTATGTTTTTCTTTTGGTGATGGTGCATCAAAAGCAACTGAACGAGGCTCCAATTTATAGGCAAAATTTGCCTAAAACTTCCAAACACAAACAGAACAAAAATTGTCCGTAAAAACATGGCACGCCTAACAAGGTAATAAATTTGCTTGTCCAAATTTGTAGTAGTTGGTGGAGTGTGGCAGCAAGCAAAACCACACTCTCACACTAACAAATCTCTACATTGGTTTTGCATTTGACACAAAAATAGTAAACTTGCTCCAACTTCTCCAAATAAGCCCCAACATGTCTAATCATCACTACAAACACCAATCAAGTTCAAGCAATGCTTGAACTTAGCAACTGGTGAGGGAAGAGGTTTCGTAAAGATGTCAGCAGGATTGTCTCTAGTATTGAACCTCTAACAAAAACATTCTTCTCAGCAATGGTATCTCGAATGAAATGATACTTCACGTTAATGTGCTTCATCCTTTCATGATACATCTGGTTTTTAATCAAGTGAATGGCACTTTGACTATCACAGTGAATAATAATTACACCTTCATATAGACTGAGTTCGCCAAACAATCCCTTCAACTACAAGGCTTCTTTGATTGTCTTGGTGATAGCCATATATTCTGTTTCAGTAGTAGACAAGGCTAGTACATGTTGTAAAGTTGCTTTCCAGCTAACTATGCATATCTACCAATGCAAAATATATAGCCTATGAATGATCTTTCTTTTGTCAAGATCTCTACTGTAGTCTAAGTCTACAAAACCAACCAAAGTGTTTCTATTCCTTTCGAAATCCAAACATGTGTCTGAAATCCCCCGTAAGTATCAAAGAATCCACTCACAACCTACCAATGAGTGTTTTACCTGGACAAAACATATATATGCTTACCACACAAACTGCTTGTGAAATGTTTAGGCATGTGCAAACCATTGCATACATAATGTTCCAAACTACACTAGAATAAGGTATACATGTCATATACTGCTCCTCTTCATCTGACTGTGGTCTTGAGTAGCTGATAGTTTGAAATGAGCAGCAAGAGGAGTACTTACAGGATTAGTATCTTTTATGCCAAACCTCTCCGAGACCTTTTCTAGGTATTTTTTCTGGTTCAAGAATAACTTTCCAACCCCTCAATCTCTTTTGATCTCCATGCCAAGGATCTTCTTAACTATTCCCAAATCTTTCATCTAAAATTCACTATTCAACTGAAACTTCAAAGTATGAATTTCTGTCAAATCCTTGGCAGCAATGAGCATTCATCAACATAAAATAACAAATAAATGAAAGAGCCATCATTCAAATTCTAAAAGTAAATACTACTATCATACATGTTCTGTGAATAACCATGATCCAACTTCATAAAGGAATCAAATCTCTTGTACCACTATCTTGGAGATTGTTTCAATTCGTACAAGGATTTCTTTAACAAGTAAACATGGTCTTTTTTTTTTCATTCAATTTCAAATTCTTCGGGTTGTTTCATGTATATTTATTCTTCAAGTTCACCATGTAGGAAAGCTGTTTTAATAGTCAACCTGCTCTAATTCTAAATCATACATGGTAATTAAAGCACATAGAACACATATAGATCTATGTTTGACAACAGGTGAGAAAACATCATTAAAATCAACACTTTGTGTACTTCTCACTGTAACCCTTTGCAATTAAACGTGCCTTGTACCTTGCATTTTCAACCCCTGAATTCCTTTATTTTTCCTGAAATCCCACTTGCAACCAATAAATTTCTTTTTTGACTGCGGCTTTAAAAGAAAGCATGTATCATTTTTGTTGAGAGACTCAATTTCTTCATTCATTGCAATCAGCTACTTTGATGAATTAGCACGTGAAACTATCTCCCAATATGCTAGATGGTTCACCAATTTCTTCAGTTTCCTGTGCAACTAACAAAGCATATGCAGCCAAATTTGCATACCTTTGTGGTAGTCGAATTTCTCTCCTTGATCTATCTCTAGCTATGGAATGTTCTTCTTCTTCTAGTTCATCTTCAAGTATCTCATCTACATCTAGCTGAACTATAGAAGAGCTTTATTGAAAAACGACTAGTATTGTCGATTTCAACCTCCATTTGCTTCTGCATACTCTTATTTCCATATGTGTTACAAGAACTAAAAGACTATTTTCTTAGATGTAACATAGAGGATTTATCAAAAGTTACGTCTCTACTAATTATGAAATAAGTGACTTGGGATCAAGACACCATAAACGATATCCTTTTACCCCAGATGGATACCCAAGGAAAATACACTTTTTAACTCTTGGTTCTAATTTTCCACAATTTACATGCATGTATGCAGGATACCCAAATATTCTTAAGTCAGAATAATTAGTAGGAGTACCTGACTAAATTTCCTTTGTAGTATTAAAGTTCAGAGGTGCAGAAGGAGTACGGTTAACAATGTAACATGCGGTAGAGATTGCCTCTGCATAGAAGTGATTTGTCAATCCAGCATGTGAGATCATGCAAAACCTCTTTCCAAAAGAGTTCTGTTCATCCGTTCTACCACATTGTTTTGTTGAGGTGTCATTCTCATTGTATGGTGTCGAACAATTCCTTTATTCTTGCAGAAGACATTGAATTCGCCTTCACAAAATTTCAAGCCATTATCTGTTCTAAGTCGCTTGATTTGTTTTCCTGTCTGTTTGTCAATCAAAACTTTCCATTGCTTGAAAGTTTGGAAAACATCATTTTTATGTTCAGGAAATATACCCAGACTTCTCTTAAATAATCATCAATAACAGTTTAACATGTACCTGGCACCACCTTTAGATGAGGTACGAGAAGGCCCCTAAAAGTCTAAATGAATGTAATCCAAAATATCTTTTGTTCTATGAAATGTTAGAGATTTGAACATGTTGACATTTTTTACTTTTCAAAGACACAATATTCACAAAAATCTATCCTCCCAGTACTTTGTCAGTAAAGTAGACATCTTTTGCTGAGCATGGATATGCCTTTCTCACCTATATACTGATTCAAAAGCATATGCCATAATTTGATGGTATCAGCATCAGATTGATCTGCAGTAGAAACAGCAGCAGTACCTGTAACAGTAGATCCCTACAAAATGTACAACGTACTAAAGTTGTGTGCCTTCATGACCACAAAAGCACCGTGAATGACTTTTAGAACTCTACATTCACTATGTATTTGCATCCAAGAGCTTCTAGAGTGCCCAAAGAGATGAGATTTTTCTTCAAATCTAGAATATATCTAACATCGATGAGTTCACATCCTCATCACACCATCATGCATTTTGATTCAGACAGTATCTTTATAAATCACTTTACAAGTACTATGTTGTTGCCCATTAAGACAACTTCACCTTCGACTGAATCATATGTTGAAAATCTGTCTTCTGATTGGGACACATATGATATGAACAACCCGAATCTAACCACTCATTGTTAGATTTAGAATTATTTTCAGTGGCTAAAAATATAGTTCAATTATTCTCATCAGCTGCAACACTAGTTTCAGCGGTGTCATTATTTTCTTGCTCATTTTTGTCCTTATGCTTTTCTTTAATTTTCAATTTAAAGCATTTGGACTTAATGTGGCCCTTTTATAACAAAAATTGCACACCAAACTTTTATGTCTAGATTTGAATCTTGATTTTGACTTTTTACTGTCTATATTTCTCTTTTCAGATCTACCCTTAATGAATAAACCTTCCCCTTGATACACACTAGTTGTCCCCAAGAATATTTTTATCTACCTAATCTTTTGATTTTAGAATAGATTTCATTTTTTTGTAAGAGATAGTTTCTTTTCTATAAAGTATTGTATCTCTAAAATACTTAAATGACTGGGATAGGGAACACAACAATAATAGGGTCTGATCTTCATCTTTAATTTTAACTTCTATATTACTCAAATCTATAAGAATGGAATCAAATTTATCAAGATGTGAGAGCATAGAAGTACTTCGGTCATACGATACATGTACAGAATTTGTTTGAGATAAAGTCTATTCACCACTGTTTTTTTCATATACAAAGCCTTCAACTTGTCTCACATGCCTTTGGCCGCGGTTTCAGAGGTTACCTCCTGTAAACCCCATAAGAGAGATTTAAGACGATATCTGATTTAGCCTTTTCATCTAGGTTGACAAAATCCTTGTCTGACATTTTCTCCGACTTATGCTCCTTCACCTGTAGGGCAATATCAATGCCATCCTAAATTAGAAAATCTTCCATTTTGAGTTGCCACATACCGAAGTTGGCACTCTAATCAAATTTCTCAACATATGATTTCGTTACCGTCATATTGGCTGCTAGAAATTAACTCGGGATATCAAAGTTTTGATAAATTTGGTAGGATCCGAACCCCTGAAATTTAATTTAATTAATTTTAGCAAGTCCTTTAACGGGTCTAATTGACGTTAACAAAAATAATAACAAAATATGCAGAGAAAATATAAATGGAAAGAAGCACAAAGATTTACGTGATTCGGTCAATTAGACCTATATCCACGGGTAAAGGGGAGTAATATTTTACTAAATGGAAAAGATACAAAAGCCTTGGAAAAAAATTTCGAAAGACCGAAAAAGAAATATACCAAATGAATACCTAAGAACTAAACCGAAAACAAATTCTAAAGACTTGTTAAGCTCTCTATGTTTTTCTTTTTCGTGATGGTGCATTGAAAGCAACTGAATGAGGTTACAATTTATAGGCAAAATTTGCCTAAAACTTCCAAACTAAAATTGTCGTAAAAACATGCATGCCCGGCAAGGTAATAAATTTGCTTGTCCAATTTATAGTAGTTGGTGGAGTGTGGTAGCAAGCACAACCACACTCTCACGCCAACAATAAGTGTTTTTCAAAGATCCTCACACATAGACTGAAATATGTATTAGATGACCTAATTAGCCCTCATATACAAATTACCTTCTTGAAAGGAAGACAAATCATAGTTATCAGAAATGCAATACATTAGAAAATGCGGTGTGGGTATGAGAACGCAATTCACCACTGTTTAAAGTATCGGATACAGAGGGGCAAGTTTAGTTGAAATATCGCGATATGCTACTTTTTAGAAAAGTTACTACATGATAGGGATAAGAAGGTAGTTAGTAATATATAGTATTAAATTTCTAATAAATGTTGAACTTTTATTGACTAGAAAAAATAAAGTGTTCAACTTTCAAGAACTATTATCCTCAATCCAATACTAAATAGTTTTATAAATTTAGGGAATATTTTTTCATTTTCTCAACAAATAAGGATTCGCTACCTTTAACATTCCGAAAAGTGAATCGCTGCGTTTCAGGGCATAAATGAATCATGTTTCGGTACATGAATCAGTACACAATTCGCAAGAGTGAGAGAGTTTCCAGTCACTATGAGATAAATCATAGATAATGTGCCGATGCATGATCTTGTAATAGACATTATGGTAGAAAGGGTGGACCACCTAGAGCAGCACTTAAAGTTGATATAATGAAAGCTTATGACACTGTAAACTGAAATTTTCTGTTTGAGGCTCTAACTCTTTTTAATTTTCCTGCAAAGTTTGTCCAATGGGTGAAACTGTGTGACAACAGCTTCCTATTCCTTGAATTTAAATGGGTCGATGTACTGGTTTTTTAGAAGTGAGAGAGGTCTAAGACAAGGTGACACTATATCACCATATCTTTTTTTGCTTGCTATGGAGGTTTTCACTGTGTTGTTCTAGAGGAAGATAGCTGATTTTGGGTATGATTTCCGTCCTAAATGTGACGTCATAAGTTTATCGCATATTATTTTTATACGCCAAGCTACTCAGTCATCTTTTTTGGCTATCAAAGAAAGTCTACTTGAGTTTGGAAAAATGTCTGGATTGCAGCCAAATGTACAAAAGAACAATATTTATCTACTGGGGTTACTGTAGCACATGGCTTGAAGCTTAGTGCAGAAATACTAGGGATGTCACTAGGTGAATTACCTGTTACTTATTTGGGATTGCCACTGATACCGGCCAGGCTACACTATTTGGATTGCCAAGTTGTAATTGACAAGATCCAGTAGAGAGTAAATAATTGGGGCACACGAAAGATGAGTTATTCTCGGAGGTTACAATTATTCAAATTAGTGTTAAGTAGCATACATAAAAGGATTATTAAGAAGATTGAATCTATCCTAGCTTCATTCCTATGGGCAGGCGAACTGAAAACTCATTATAGGGCAAAGGTAAGCTGGGAAGGTGTTTGTACTCCAAAAAATGAAGGTGGTCTTGGTATTATAAACTTGACTGTGTGGAATCAATACTTAGTATTGAAGCATATATGGAACATTTCTGCGAAAAAAAGAACTTATGGGTGAAATGGGTCCATAAAGTCTACTTGAAAAATGAGTGGCTCTGGGGGCTAAAAGAGCCCTCGGATTGTTCTTGGTATTAGAGGCAAATATTGCTACTGAAAGAGGTACAATGTTGCTACTCTTTTCAGAATTGAAATTGGAAATGGGCAAAACACTTCTTTTTGGTTTGATAACTTGCATCCTTATGGTCAACTAGTGGGCTGCTTTTCTGCAAACCTGCTCACCTCCTTCGGTTGCACCAAATGCACAAGCGTTGCTCAGGTGATAAATGATGAAAGATGTTAGCTGCAGGATAAGAGACTGAGCCAGGAAGGGAGAAGGTTGCTACTCAACACTCCAGTCTCCTTTCTGCCTTGTCCAAGGAAAGATGATCAATTGGTGTGGACTGGGAATAGTTCTAGGCTCTTTTCTGTTGCTTCTGCTGTAGAAGATCTATCAGAAAAGCAGCAAAAAGTCAAATGGCATCACATTGTCTGGTTTAAAAAATATGTCCCAAGATTTGCTTTCATCTTGTGGTTGGTTTGCAAAGGTAAACTCTACACTAAAGATAGGTTGCAGAAGTGGGGAATATGTCATGATGATTTGTGTGTTTTTTGTCAACAGCAGTGAAGAGAATATTAACCATTTGTTTTAGTTGTGCTTTTACTGCAACGGTTTGGCAAAAAATACAGGCCCTGAATGGAAAGAGGAGATTGAGTGGATAGTGCACCGTCAACCAAGGAATGGATTTGCTGCTGATTTGTTCAAGGCTTCAAGCTGGCATTTGCAGCAACTGTGTACCATATATGGAGATCCAGGAATCAAATCTCAAGACAAAACAAATGGCTGCAATCTGTTGATGTTTTGGAAAGAATCATCTCTAATGTCTAGTTCACAATGAACAACAGGAATGGGGTCAAATGAATGAAGGAAAACTGGAAGCTTTCCATAGAGTAGGGGAAAAAACTGAATATACTAGACACTTCATGTAATAGCACAGCAATTGAAAAAAATGTACATATACATTACAGTTTTTACATTAATAAAAAAATTTACTCCTACCAAAAAAATAAATAAATGCGTTTAAAGACTCAAAACACATTAACTAACATTTCCATTTAAAAAACTACACCTAAAAAGATGAAAATACCTCTACATTACACACAACACATCGTACTCGCTTAAACCCTGAGTATTCTTTTAATATACATGTACACTGAAAATTCTGATAAATAGATCAAACTTTACATAATAGAGTTTATTCCAATTATGTAAAGGAGAAAAAATTTGAGATACATTGTGACATGATATATATATATATATATATATATATATATATATATATATATATAAAGGGAAAAAATAAGAAAAAACATTTAATATATTTTTCTATGTTTTGGTTTATTGAGATTTTTGTACAGCTCTGTAAGATATGAAGTTCAACTCAGTTAATTTTAATATCTTAAGTTATAATTATTTAAACGTATATGATAAAGGTTCCGGGCATCAATAACTTCTGAATTCTTTTATAAAAATTTTCGTTGAAAGAATATACATAAATATTTTTTTATTTATCATTAATACTTCGAATAGCGGTTCCGAATTCAAGTTGATTGTATTTAGCCTCACTTTTTGATTTATTTCATCTAGATGTGCATCTATTCTCGGACGGAAGGAGGCCTTCTTCGCCTTCCACCTAAGCTGCGCATGAAAATACAATAGATGAATAGTCATTCGATTCAAAATTCTTTATTTGAATATCTTATTTCCTATCAGAATAAACATATATTTTATTGATTTTGTATCTTTGCTATTTCATTTCACTACGCAGAGTTTTATAAAACGTTAAGTTCTTTCAAAATTGACTATTTGTCCCTCTCTATGTTCCATAAATGTCTCGATCGTAAATAAGTTAAGGGATCATATTAATCCAAAATTCAAATATTAGAGATAAAAAATTATAAAGACGAAAGTTTTACTATCGTCAATTTGATTTTGACCCTTGATCACTATTGAATTTCTGTTAATTATCTTTTTTTTAGGCAAAACTAAAAACATTAGGGACTAAGTTTATCTTTAGTGAAAATTCTGGGACTAGTATGCTCTTCTCCCAAATATTAGAGACCAAAACTTCATTTTTTCCTTTTTATAACAGTAATTATTTTAGTTAATATGATTATATGCCTGACATAGAAATGGCCGAGACTACAAGATTAAGTCTGATCAATGCTCTCTTAAAGGTATGGCAAAACATTGTAATTGAGGAATGGCAGAACATTGTGATTAAGTCAGAGAATCGAATTCATATCTAAACCTATTAAATACAGTCCAAATCCAATCCATTTACAACCCCAAGTCAGATAATAGAAACAACATGAGAAAGTTAACCATGTTAAGCTGACTAATTTGTTGGATGATATTAGTGTTTCATAATTGTTCTTTTTGCCTTACCAATAGTCAAGAAAATACTCTCAGCAGTAGAAGTAGTTTTTTTTTTTTTTTCCCTCAAAGGATATTAGAAACGATATAGACCTAGAAGATTTTATCCCATTTGGGTTGCTAATGCCACTGAATTGTAATTAAGGGTAGTTATGCTTAAGGAAGGAAAGAAAAAAGATAGGATTCTTAATTTGGTCAAAACTTAAAGGAGGTGAATATAATTATTAAAAAAATTTATGATAAGAACCATCTTCAAGTCCTAATTTTCTCCCAGAATAGAAAAAGAGAGTGATTACTTTGTCTATCTATTGTATGCATTCGTCGGCTTATAGGACCCTTTGCTTTACTGTATCAAATTCTCCATCAAACCCTTTCGTCTGTTGATAGGTATGATTATCCTCCAACTTTTTTTTTTTTTTGTAATTAATTGTCCCTTTTTTCGTTTTCTCGAAGTTTTTTCTGGTAGTCTGAATGTGGGGTAAATTCGAATTCACTGTGATAGTGTAGATGAGGAAATTCTGCATAGCTTGTTTAATTTGATAGTTTTTCAAAATAGTTTTTGTGCTCTTTCTTTTTCTTTCTTCAGCATCCAAAATTCTGATCTTTTTGGATTTTCTTGCTGTTTTATTTTGTTTATTGATTAAATATATAAATGTTTTGTTGAATTTGTTAATTTTAACTGCCGTATGATGTTTGGGACATTTTGCCAAGGGTTTTGATTTCTTAACATAGATTGGAAAAGTGAAATAATAAGTTGTTTATAATGGCTATTCTTGTATTTTGTGATTTTGTTTTGGCAGTGGTAGTCGTCCTCGGTTGGGGGTGGGGGATAGAGAACTGATATGAGAATGTGAAACCATCAAGCGGAGGTTATTTGAGTAACTCAGATGATCCTTTTTCCCTTGATATCTATAGGGATATATGTGTTTTCTAGTTCAAATTTTTCTGCACTAACTCGTAATTGCAGCCGCCAGGCAAGAAAATCTTAAACTTCAGTTCCCTTGCATATGCATCAAGTTTTTTTTGGCCATGAAGAGTCATTTTATGATAGCTTATGATTTAGAAACTTAATTCCCTCTTGAATGGTTACCAATTGAGTAACCTCAGGCTAAAGCGTAGTGAATTGGTTTGCTTTCTAGAATTGGGGAATTTATGGCTACTGACGATTTGATATGAATGGTTGAAAGTGGTATAAACTTCATATACTCACAACCATTGTTTTTGTACACTTCCCACCTATACACGTACACAGTTTGTCTTTTCATTCATAACTCATTACAATTCGAGTTATGAAGTTGCGAGTTGGGAACTGTGTAGCCTAGGGGTTTTTCTTAAAATGTGTATGGGCTAAAGTTGTTCTTCATAATCTTCTCCCTTCTTCCCTCTCTTTCAGTTGTCGTCATGCAACCCAGAGCATCAACAGATCGAACCCATATCTGCATGGATTCCATTTCCTTCAAAGAAAGCCCTTTTTCCCGGGTACCCTATCCATCCCCCAAGAAAGAAAATAAGAGCATGGAAGCTACAAAAATCTCTCCTCCAATTGACTCTTGTTTTCCTCATTGCATTTTTAGTAGTCTGGATAATGGGGTCAAGTTTCTACTTCTTGGCTTTTGTCCTTGTGATTCATGGTCAAATATGCATTTTTCTTTTCCATATTTTCTTCTTGAGAATAAGGAAAAAAAAAAGTAGGTAGTCATATCCTAGTAGATGAACTGGTGGACATAATTTTCTAAAGTATTTGGATTTTCTGGGTGTTCTAATATGTTGTATGTTTAATTAATTACTTATATTGGTTTGATTTGCCCGGCTATGTGTAACAGGAGTCGATTGTTAACTTAAAATGTCCCCAAGGGCCTCAATTTCTAGCTTTTTCCTCTATTGGATTGGAAAAATGACTAGTTTTGTTGTATATCCCTCCATAAGCAGTGCATTTGATTACTATTTGTCATTATTAAATTATGTTGAGGAAATTATTTTGGTGCTGAGAAAGTGGCAAAGTTTTTCTTTGGATTGGAATGTCATTTATGCTTCCATTACGGTGTTGGTTATGCTAGAGTATCTCCCTTAACTTTGATATGATGAATGTCTATTTAGATGTTGTAATCAATGTGGTTTTTGCAGAATGATACTGTACTCTCAGCAGAAGTTTACAGTTCAAAGTTTTTGTTCATTTGTTATCTGTGTCTTTTCATTCCTATTGACTGGGATGTGATTATTTTAATTCACCCATTTCACGACAAAATGTTTCCTCTACTGCCCCTTATTTGTTTGTGTTTTCAGTTTTAATATAGGAGCTAGACCAATTTTTATTGTAGTTATCATGATGTTATTGCCGTTTGGCATGTATTTGTATAATATATACTGCAATATTTTTGTGCTTTTGCAGAGGGAGGAGACAGTTGATTTGAGACAAATTGAGTTAGTCCTTATTCACTTGATACCAAAAGCTATCTCTGTGTTGTCTTTTGAATGTTTATATCTTCGGTAACTTATAGCTGCTCTTTACCTTTGAAATGTATATTTGTGCACTAGTTTATGGTCGCAGATGCCAGGCAATAGTTAACAACTTTTTGCTGCCCTGCTTTACATATGCATCCAATTTTCTTGGTTACAGGAGTTCTTTTATGATAAGTTAGACCATAAAACCTTAATTACTTTAAGTATGATTGCCATTGAAAAGATGAACGTACATCTCCTTGCAGTCAAATGTATTTTTTAGTCTAAAGTGCATATGGACTTAGTGGTGCAGTGGGATTCTAGCAAGCTATATCTATTAGACACTCTGGGATGTTCAGGATTGAAGTATCACCAAGGTGACAGATCTTTCTGTGACAGTTAAAATGAAGCACATTTTGAAGATTCTGGCATTGCTTGTGGCTATATCTGCCTTTTGGATTGGCCTATTACAGGCATCGGTAATCCCTGAGAGTTATGCTTGGTTGGTGAGCTTCTTCATTTCATCTTAATTATTTCTTCACATATCTGCAATCTCTCTCATATTACGAGATGTAGCTGACAAACCTTTATCTTTGGTACTCTAGTTGCCCCTCTATTTCATTGTCTCTCTAGGATGCTATGGCCTCTTAATGGTTGGAGTTGGCTTGATGCAGTTTCCCACATGTCCTCAAGAGGCACTTCTATTACACCAGGTACTTTTACATATATTATGGTCGGTTAGACAGTTGCAAATTGTGCTGCTTGTGGAATATAATTGGCTTTTGGTAATGAAAACACCTGCTTGACCCTCACAATGCCCCTCCCATTCAAAGAGGAAAATGAGGAAAGACAAATAATACACATTTGCTTTTTTCTTGTGGGTGGGGCCACAAAAACATGCAAATTTATAATCAAATCTGTGAATCAATGTAGTTGCCTCTTTTATGGATTTATTTTTTTATGGTGTTTCCTTGTATAGGATATCATTGAAGCCAAGGATTTCCTGAAAAAGAAAGGGGTAGATGTTGGTTTTGATTGATTATTGTGCTGTGGAGTTTACGAGTCAGATGGTTACAAGAAGTTTATCTTAAGGGTAAGCAAGCACATCATCAACTGGAGAAAGACAGATTTTTTAGTTCCACTGGATCATGTTCTAATATTTTAACGTCCTAATGTCTGCTAATGTTAGATTCTTGTAGCAAATTATTTCGGATGAGCATTTTGTATGATCTACCGGGACTTTTTTGAGATTGCCATATGGATCTTTTGGGTTCCTTACCTCTGAAAAGCTGTTGTTTGCTAGTTCTGTGTCAAGACTAATGCGCGCCCAAGCGTATATAGAATTGGAGGTTGGATGAATTTTGCTCTGTATTGTATGACCAAGTTGATAGATCCTCCCTAAAGAGTAAAGAATGCTTGTTCTATTCCCTTTTTTTCCTTCTGTTTTTCTAGATAAATTTGATAGTGCTTTTTCCAGAGAGAGTGTATATGTAACTTTTGCCTGTTAACTAACAACTCAAACATAAATAAATAAATATAAATATAAATATAAATATAAATAAATAAAAAAATAAATAAATAAATATATATTAAAAAAACGACTAAAACTTGTCGATTTAGTTAACTTATTTAATGTAAAGCTGATTTTGACCCTCATATGCAGACAACATTCATAACTTATTCATCGATAAGTATAAATAATGAAGATTGAAGGGAAAATTACGTAAATAATGTTTCTAATTTTTCATTAATGCTGAAATGGTTTCTTAAATTAAATTTTAATCAGTTTAGTCTCTCAATTAAATATTTGTAGTCAATTAATCTTTATTTGGTAATGTTACCAAAATATAAGTTTTTGGTAGAATTTTCTCCAGTGGTGACCGGGGATGGAATCGTAAAATTACACCAGTACCACCATCATCGGAAAAATACAAAAACTTATATTTTGTACGACGCAATTATATAAGATAAATTTGGCTATAAATATTTAATTTAGGAATTAAATTGACTAAATTTCTTATTGAGAAATCATTTCGTTTTTAAGAAAAAGTTGAAGGTTACTTGGGTTATTTAGCCAAGATTATTAAGTATTGTTGTTCCTCCATGATCTGTTAGGAAAGGTTCACTTTTATACTCATAATCAGTTTCAAGTCTTTCAAGTTATCGCCATAAACAATAAGCGGGAAGTTTTTCGTCTCATCAGAAAATCATAGACTACATAACCAGATGATTTTTAAAGGATTGTAAAATTTTTCATAATATTCATACTGCACAACTTAACGGACTCCCTATACATATGTTACGTATAATGCATATATAAATTAAAATTTAAAATAACTATTTCTATTTCTCCAATCCAGAAGTGTATGTTGGTGAAGCTTTATATATTCCGAAGTGTTCTTTAGAATCATATATTCTAAAAATGTCTAAGGAAATTCTTTTTTTAAATCAATGAATCATAAATTCTTGAATAAATTCTCGTAAACCTTCACGTAGTATGTCTTTTTAACCCATAGCTCCATGTTTTTTATAAATATATCTCAAGTTTCCATAAAATTTCTCCAAAAAGTAAGGTGGACAGAAATCATCCACATTAATGGATTTTAATAAAATTATCTCTCTGCTAGAACGCACAAACCATTTTCAACATATTTTTTAAACCTTTAAATCCCTTGAAACCCTAGGTACGATGGGAGGCTGCTGGGTGATGGAGAAAGGGGGATGAGGCTCTGTGAGGGGATGGAGGGATAAGCTTTGAGAGAAGAAGTTGGATGCTAGGAGAAAAGGGGAGAAGCTGGTGGCGGTGGTTGAAGGTGCAGGTAGTTGTGGTGGTAGAGGAGAAGGGGAATGATTGCAAGGAGAGAGAGTAGGAGGGAAAAAGACTTTTGGAAGAGTAGGCGGAGGGGTGTTTGGCTTTACAAGAAGAGGTTGGTAAGAGGAAGAAGGGCTGGTGGTAGGGGTAGTGATAGAGGGGAAAGATTTGGGAGAAGAGAAACTAAGAGAGGAAAGGGCTATGGGTAAGAGAATGGAGAGGGGGTTTAGCTTCATCGGAAAAAGAGGAAGGCTAAGGAATGGCTAGGAAGAGGAGAGGGTGGGGGTGGTGTAATCACCGATTTTTTTTAAATATTATTTTTCTATTTATCCATTTTCAACAGAATTAGAAAATAATATTTTTGAAGAAAATACGGAGATTTATGCTAGTTCTTCTTATGCCTATCATTAGCCATTCCTATTTCAATCTATAGAGTTCGTCTTTATCCCCATCTTCACTTCTATCTCTATTCTATTATAACTCTATCTCTAGTTCTCAAAACCTTTATAAATACCCCACTATTTCTCTCTTCTTGACATGTTCGTTCTCTATATCATTCTTACTTCTTCGTCAATTACACAACTCATACACTAGTAAAATTTTGTTAGAAAAATACTCCACAATTTTCATAAAGAGAAAAAAGAGGCGATATAATCATCGTAATCAGAGTCCTGATCTTGCCATTCCCACTGTCTAAATTCGTCAAAAGTTTGGTAAGTTTTATTTATTTTTTGTAAAATGTTTATGATATGAGACAAAATCATTGTTTATTTATGTGACTTCATATGATTCTTAGCCTATTCCAAATTCTCTTACAAATATATTCTTTATGTGTTTCATATGAGTTCGTGAATTTGTAGAAAAATTTAGTGTAATTTTGACTAATATATTTTATTCTTTTATTTATTTGATTTTTTCTTTTCTCTTTTAGAATTCATGTGAACCCAATATTAAAACATAGGACTATGTTTTTTTATTATTATTTTTCATTTTTTACTTTATTGTTTATATTAATTGTCTAATATAAGCTCAAATTTTGGCCTTAAAACTAAAAAGATTGATTAAACTTGCAACTGGTAAGCATTTACCGGTGATGAAAGAGTGCTTAAATTACCTATGGAATAGCTTAGCCTACCTTTTCCTCAATAGGACTCCCGAACCCAAATCTCCAGTTTTTACCTAAAGACTAGGAGTCATCTAGGTAAGGGTTCAAGTGTATGAGAATGATCCAATTTTGATGACTCGGTACACTAAAAATTCAATAACGAGTGGCAAATCCTATTTCTAGAAAAACCCTTTCTCCTAGAATTTTTTTTAATTGGGCCTACTATTGTATTTTTTCTCAACCCCAGTTTAGGCCTACTTCTCTTTTATTTACTTTACTCTATTTCTTGATTAATTTATTTTGTTTAAAAAATATGGTGCAACAGCTTTGGTGACTCAACTGGAGACATTAGAGAGTTCGAGCATTGTTTTTTTTTTATTTAATTCTTTTAATGTTAAGGCCTTTTTGAGTTGATTTTTTTTCCTTGCTATTATTTTGATTTATATTTTATTTCATGTTTATTTGTTTAGTTAAATATTTTCTTTTGTCCTCTTAGTTTTGTTAATTGTTATTTATAAATATCTCCTTTTAATAGATTTAATTACTTTATTTCAAGGAAAACACCTCATGACATATCACTCATCTGCATAACCCTATAGGCTCATCCCATTTTTCCTTTTAAGATTCCGACCTCATGTAGATGCGCGGATACAAGATGCGGTATACATGTACCGGTGTTGAACGGGTCTAACTCGAACAAACGACCTGGAACCCTTAGAATTAATGGAATGCTACTTTTGGGTCCTTAAGTTTGAAGGTTCAGGAGCCTTAAACCTTGAATTTAGAATGTATTAGTGAACTCTAACCTCATATTGCATGTAATTTATTTTTATGCACATGTTACATATGAGTGAAGTAAAATACTAGTTTTTTTTTTTTTTAAAAAAATTTCTTTTTAGTTATATTTTTATTTTATTGCAAAAAAAAAAGTAAAAAAAAATGCCTTTTTTTAAAACAAAATTTCATAAGGATGTTACTTTAATTTACTTTTTGCATGTTAAAAAAAAAAGATTAAATTATGCATGTTGCATTTAAAAAAAATCATTTTTTTTTGTTTTGTAAATACGTGTACCAAGTAATTATTTCATGATTTGTTTTAAAGGAAAAGTTGTACCACTTATATTTGGGTGTCTATTATTTAGGAGTTCTGTTTTCATTAGAATACCCCGTAAAAATAATGTTATCTAAATCCCCTATAAAAATAATGTTATCCAATTTTTTTTTTCATTGTATAAAAAATGAAACCTTGCCAAAAACTTGTTCGGTAGAATATTGATTAGGATTTGAAGACAACGAACAAGTAATAATAAAAGAAAACTTCAATTATCCTAATCAACTCCTACACACTCGCAAGTATACAAGGTGAGTTTGTATATAGGATGAGTAAGGATCGTTTTCACGAGAACTATTGGAACAATTACTAAGTTCACAAGTCTATTTACTACTTAGACAAAATAATTAAGGTTTTTAACTAAATTTAATCACATGAAATTGAAATCTACGAAAAGCAATTAAAGATAATTAACTAAAAACTCTAATTCAATCTCTCTTACTTGCGAGAATTTAAATTAATCTACTCTATGAAAGCGATTAAAAATAATAAAATAAAATGCTAACGACTAAACGTATGGAAGCAACTAAGAATTTGAAAGTAATAAAACAAGAACGATAATTGAAAAATAAGAAAGCAATAAGAATGAAGATTAAATTGCACTAAATCAAATTCAGTAATTGAAGTAAGAACGAATGTTAATGATAGTCAAATCTCGAATTCTTGACAAGAGAATGAATCCTTGCATATTGAAAACCAAAAAACTAATGATGGCTGATGATGATTTCCTCCCCTTCTCTTGGTGTATTTATAGATATTTTTAGGGTTTTGGAGCTTCGAAATGATAAATACACGCTTTTCCATGTAACCGGGCCCATGGAAGAACTTTTCTTACAAAATAAGTCAACTTGCAAGATCTATCCGTCGACCGGCACTTGGGCGATGCTTTCAGTGAGCAAAAGCAACCTTTCTGGACTTGATCGCACCTAGGCGCTGAGTCCAGTACAGTGGCTCCACTTCATCTTCAATTTTTTCCATGATACAGGCAGAATTAAAAAAAAAACTTAAAACATGAAAGTTGTAGATCTATGTCTTATCTTTCTAAAAAATATTGAATCACATTAATTGGAGCTCGGACATGAAATTTATGATCAATCTACCAAACTATGTCAGAATTGCTCATCGCTGGTGCATATTTTACAACTTTACAATTTTGAACAAAATCCTATAGAATCCTGGAAAACTCAAAACATGAAAGTTATAGAAATATTCCTTATCTTTCCAAATCATCAAAAATCACAAAAATCAGAACTCGAACAAGAGAGTTATGCTTGATCTTCCAAACTATATTAGATTTGCACCATGCCAGTGAATGTTTTCCTCTAATATTGTGATCCATTTTAACTCATTCTTGACTCAAACCCTACAATACTCAAAATAAACTATTTTTGATTATAATTACTCAATTCTTGGTCAAATTACATTAAAATAGAGATTGGTAAATGACACATACCCCACACTTAGTTTTTGATCGTTCTCGAGCAAAATATAGAAATGAATCACAAACATATTTAATACATCTCATCAATCATCCACATGAATAACCAAGAACCAAACCATCATAAGAAAAATAATCAAGTGATAATAAATCCCTATGTGTGAATTCCAGTGAAGGTGTGTGCATAGCCATACAAAAATAACTTTTAAGACACTTAGATCATATGGAAATCAAATTGGGAGTATTATCTTTTGTTTCCCCCTAAATGTGCTTTTGGCAATTCGTACATTTACTAGTAACTATAATGGTAAAAATATATATAAAAAAAAATAACTACGAAGAAGACGAGGTAATTGGGCATATTTCTAAGCAACTTGGTACGGTACTCGTTTCCCAGGTCTAGCTATTGCCGCTTCCAATATCTAGCTCTCCAGCCACTGGTATAATGAAATATAGAAATGGAGATAAATCTGTCCGCCATCAGGTCTAAAAGATACTGCATGTGGAGAGTGATCCTGATTATTTGTTAGTTTGCCTTGCAGTTTGTACACATATTGGTTTTCAGACCACCTCCTTTTCCACCTTTTGGGGGGACTTCCTCACTTTTTCTTTTTTCTTTTTTAATAAAAAACCCACTTCTCCCCTTACCGTCTAATGACCAATAGGTCATAGGGAAAGCGCCTTACCACCTAAGGTGCACTTCCTCACTTTATCAGTAGCTTACACTTCTTAAATCTTGTTGAGATGACTTCCGAATTATATCTGGATAACACAAGAGAATAAATTTGTGATTAAATTTGATCTAATGAAAAGGAATTGGTATTAAGTTATTGTAATCTTTAATTTGAGAACTGAGAATCTTGATTCAGTTGAAAGATCCTCATCCAACTTATTACCTGTTAAACTATTTCAAGATGAAAATTAAAACTGAATTTGTGTTTTTAAGTGCTCCGGTGTCTCTTTTACACACAGCATCCTTTTTCGGTAGATAAGAATTAGAACTCTTTAAGTATGACATACAAAGATTGAGTCTGTTGACAAAGGAATTGCAGATGACACAAATGAATATTATCCTTCCTATTGATGCAGCAGATCCAATTTATCAGGGCCCTTTGCTTTTACCATTCTCTAATCAAGAATATTTCTCTGAAGGAGAAAAAACACGTCGATCTTTACTTTTCAAGCATGTTTATCAGCATTTAGAATGATTTTGTACTCTTTTACAGAAGCTGTTCTGTTGCTTCCTCATTCAAACCAGTTTCTTGGTATAAACTACTGTAAGAAAGAATTGAGTGAAATATTCAGGCTATCTTTTTCAATAACTTACAGTGGTTTTCTATATGTAAATCAGGAAGGTCCATTAACTGAGTTTCCTTTGCAAGTGTGTGTGTATAGAGAGAGAGAGACATGCTTCCCTTCATCTGACAATCTACAGGGTTAAATAATTAAGCTTTGTCTACAGAATAAATTCTAAGGGATCATTTTGTACTCTACATAATTGCACACATATATGAAGAAATACTCTGGGATGTGTCACCAATCATTTGAGTTATAGGAAGTACCATGACACGCATTAGGGAAATTACTAAATTTAGTTTTATTTGTCCGTAATATCTCTGTTGTGACCTCCAATTCATATTTCATGTAATTTCGGGAACTTTCTTGGACCTTTACATGCCTGACATGTGTTAGAACTCAGAAATGCTTCCTATATTTTCCGTGTCAATTTTAATATCTATCATGTAGAGCTTTTCCAATTACACTTTATTGCTTTTTCCCATGCCCAAAACTTGTTGAGCTCTTCCAATTATTCCTGAAACTTATTGCTTTTCCCTGCCCCTTTTCTAAAGAAATTGTCTGTCTAATTTCTTTAGATTAATTGACATTCCTTAAGTTATACGAATTGCTGACATTTTCTAGTGTTTTATGAGTGTGGTATTGTCATCGTTGCCTACTGTGCTACTTCAATGTGCTTGCATGTGCAGTTGACTGGTTGATAGAAATCTGATTTAAAATAAGAAAAGATTCAAGATAAAAAGGGTCACAAGTGATGGGGCCAATATTTGGTCATTACTTTTGCAGGCATCAAATGCCTACCTCCAGTTTTTACTTGGGCCTGGCACTAAAATGCTGTTTGAATTTGTCAAAGAAGTGCCAAAGCCAGAAACAGAACTCAGGCTGGATTTCTCCTGTTCTTGGACCACCATTCTTAACGTGGGTCATTATACAACTATTCCCTGTGAGTATGATGAGTACAACCTTTCTCATAGAAGTGTTTCATTAACTATTTCAAGCATCCATGTTAGCTGTGTCATAGCGTAGGATTGATACGTGATCTGGATATAATCAGTTCAGAATTCAGATATTGTTTTCTTCTGGATCAAATGATGATTTCTCTCCTAGTTTGAGAAATTTGTGATGGAAGATGTTCTGATATGTCTGTAGAGAATTAATGTTTCAGAGACACAAGTATTTGATGTCCATCAGTTATTTTACTAATTTTTTTACCTCTAGTTAGAGAAGACTTAAAACAGTGTATATTGACTAGAGCAAATGTAACAGGGAATGCAATTATTCTAACCAAGTCATGGATGTTCTTTAGATTGGAAGATTGAAATATAAGAGAAGTTTGTAAAAAAAATCTTCCATTAATAAGAAGAAAAAAGCTATTTGTTTGGTAGAATAATAAACTTGCATAAATGTTTCATGATCGAAATCATTTAAGAATGAAGCTTTTTTTCTTTCAAAATCTGTAGTTAATAGTTTCATTGTTTGATCGCATTTCCTTATTGTGCAGGTTGTGCTTAGCTCTCTGGTTTATGAGAAGCAACAAAGACTAAGAATTATGATGAAAATGCATGGGCTTGGGGATGGGCCCTATTGGATGATTTCTTATGCTTATTTTCTTTTATTGTCTGCTATCTACATGCTAGTTCTCGTCGTTCACTGATAGGTAACACCTCATGTCACACCCTAAATTCGGTATAATTAAAATAACCTGTAATATAGAGTGTGGCACCGGCATACCCTCCCTAGAGGATACAAAGAGCCTTCTATCCCGCTTATAAGTAACAATTGCCAAAACATACATATACAACCTATATAAATACAAACCCAAATATTTACATAAATTCAAACTATGAACACCACAAATCTTCAATCTAGAAGAAAAGCATAATCACAACATCCAACTAGAATCACCATAGCCTTATATATATATACAACTACACAAGACTTTCTAAACAAGGTGAAACATAACAAAACTAATTCTACTCGGCAGTATATCAAAACTCCTCCAGAAAGCGATCTAAACATGATCACCTGCAAGGGCATAAGGTAAGTGGGATGAGCTTTCATTTGCTCAGTAAGTAACTCACTCATATCTCCACTGGATTGAGCACGTTAAAAGTGTATATTACATTTCATGAAAATCATTTCACAAAAAGCTTGATTGTGGTTAAACGATTGTTGTGAAATCATTTCACAAAAAGCATGGCATACACAACTATAATAGACACATTTTCTCATATTTTGTTCTATTTAATTCTTAGACAGTGTGTGCATAAGAGAACATTCTATTTCTTTTTCATTTGCCTTCAACTAAAGAATATGCTATGGTCACTATTATAACCCGCGACAGGGGCGTAATCCACTATTCTTACCCGTGGTAGGGCCATGTATCGGTTAAACGTAGTTCCGGATATCATACTACGGTCACTATTATAACCCACGACAGGGCCGTTTGTCCACTATTGTATCCCGTGGAAGGGCCATACCGACATTTTAACATTGCAATTCAATAGTCTTTCCCATACCTTTACTAGTTTAATGAGTCCAATGATACCAAAGATAGCATAATAAACAATCATTCATAGACATATAATCACCAAACAAATTATCCATATGCTCAATCCAATTTAATACACAAATAGATTTTCAAAGCATTAACAACCATTTAGTACAAAAGTACTTAAGAAATCAGTTTTTTTTAAAAAAAATAATAGAAATATGAAAAAGCCACTTACCAACTAATCAAAATGTTTCCAATTCGAAATCCAAGCTACTTGAACTCCCGTTCAAATCCTTCCTAAATAATAAAATCAGAACATAAACCATCTCCTCATAACCTAAAAGGTAATCTACAATAATATTAGCCTCATTAAATTCTAATAAGTCATGATCTATAGCATAACAAGGCTAGCTATGATATTTTCAGCATTGACAGTGCTGAACAAAAATGACCATAACTCAAGTTATATTCGTCCAAAAGTCACAAAACTGATTCCGATAGAAACTGGACTCAATTTTCTAGATGTTTCAAGAAGACAACATTTCCCAGTTCAAAACACAACTTGCTCAAAAATGGTTCGTAATTCAGAAAATACTCTGCTGCAGAATCAGATTTTCAGTCCACTTTATGGACGAACTTCTATTAATATACTGAGAAACAGAACAACATCTTTATACCGTTTCGAAGGGATGCGAATCTAGTTTCCAACGCAACAAACGGTGTGCAATTTAGATATTACTACGCTGAGATATGATCAATTTTCTAAAGTTACGCAGTGCTGTCTGCGAATTCTTTCAACTACGAATTTAGCATATTTCTTGCCTTTTTCTTAGTTATTAAACCATCCAAATCCTTTAAATTCAACACATACATCTATAGGTTTAACTTTGACAACAAAGAGCAAGAAAATAAATCCAATTACACCAATTCTAACCATTAAATCATCACCACAAGCTAAGATTTTGAAACCCACAATATTCTTGAAAAATTCCTAAACCCCATCTCTTAATCTTTCAAATTAGCTAATTGAACTCAAGAAAGAATGAATTTCTTACCTCAATTATGGAAATTTGTGGTTGAATTTGCTATTTCTCCTCCTTCCTCAAGCTCTTGGAAGTGAAACCCTTGTTCTAAATGGAAGAATTGGGAAAATAGAATGAGATAATTGTTTATTAGTATATAAACTACTTTAATTATTTAGATTTGACCCCCAACCTTTGCTCTAGTTATAAATTGACTCCAAAAATTTTTAATCCTCATATTAACATGGTTAAAGTATGACAAGGATATTTTCGGGTATCACACCTCAGGTACTAGAATTTTTCTTCTTTCCTTTGTTTTCCTTTCATTTAGTTATTACTCAAAAGCTATGATAATTCTTGCAGGGTTAAAGTTCTTCTCACTTAATGATTACAGAGATCCAATTTGTATTTTATTTCTTCTACATAAACTTGCAAGTGTCATTGGCTTTTCTTGCTGCTGCATTATTCTCAAATGTGAAGACTGCCACAGGTTTGATTTATAATAGTACATACTACTTTATTTTTACAAGGATAATCATACTATAATGGTTACAAATTCTACGCGCGTAAATTTTACAGTTCTAGGTTATATATTCGTCTTTGGAACTGGTCTCTTGGGTGGCTTTCTTTTCCAGTCCTTTCTTCAAGATTCATCATTCCCGAGTAAGTAAAAAGCACTGAAGTTTTCTCACAAATCTTGTTATGTATACCACTTATTATTCTGTTGCACTGAAGCAGAAGTCAGTTGTGTATCCTTTCTTATGATATCCCAATCTGTGCTATAATAATGTTTTAAAGTTCTAAGTTGTGGTAGACCCAAAGTACAATAGGATAAGGCTTCAACTGAACCCTTTTTAAGTCAAGCTACAGTTTGTGTCCGAAAACATACTTTTTCGGTTTATACTATTTCAAGATATTTTTACATTTTTATAGCATATGGTCAAACATTGAACCATAGCTGCACCGGGAAAGGAAACAAAGAAGTTGGGAGATATTTTTGTTGAGTATTGTGTAGTTTGATAACTCTTAGGAGGTGTTTGGTTTATGGGTATGAGAGGGAGGAATGGGAATCAAAGTTAATGATACCCATAGATGGTGTTTGGTTGAACACTATGGGAATCATTCTATGGGAATGAAAGTGTTAGAAAATACCTACTTTCATTCCCTACTTGTGACATGGGTTTCAAGTTGAGTAACTTATTAACATAATGACACCCATTCCTATGTTAAACCAAACAAGTAAGGGGGAATGATATAAACCCATACCAATAGTGGGGTTTATGATGGTTATAATATATGTGGGTCCCATTCCGATTCCGATTCCCGAATGTGAACCAAACACCTCCTTAGTATTTTTATGAGTCAAATATCTTTTAAATGTTCTGAGTCTTGGGAATATTTTCTAGAAATCTAACTCAATGTTCTATGTCATTTTTGATGTTTTCCAAACCTTATTTTGATGATGACATAAACACTTAACTCTGTAAAATAAGCTTTTGCAGGAACAGATCTTTCGGAAGCACAGAATCGTCCGAACTAGGTCAAAAGCTCCTCGGACGCATTACATCGTCCGAACAAACTGGCAGAAAGAATGGGATCCTACTGCCTTTTCTTCGGACGCTCAGGACCGTCCGAAACCTCTGTCGGACGAAGGACCGGACGCATGCATGGACGTCCGAACGAAGCATCTCAACAAACTGAAAGAAGATCGGACGCTTCCTCGGAGGCATTCAATCCTCCTCGGATGTCCGAAACCCCAACGGCTATTTTTTGTGCATTTATTACTTAGCCGTTAGGAAGTAGTTGAAAGCTCTATTTATTGCTCTTATAAATAGGTGCTTTAAGAACCTGAAAAAATAATCTAATACATTGAATACAAGCCTAAGACAAGAGTAATTTGAGTGCAAATTGACTATAGTGGTTTGTTGTATTAGTGTGAAGTTGTGAGTGCAATTCAACTTTGAGTGGAGTGATAATCTTGTATGAAAGTGTGGTTGTAAGTAAGAATCTTGGCTCAACTAAAAGAGTTTTAGTGTGAGCAAGAACTTCCCAACTTTGTAAAGATTATTGGCTCACCAAGTGTGTGAAGCATTCAAGAAAATTGATACTTCAAGCTTGCTAGCTTGGAAGTATTGTTTGTTCAATTTTTCTCTCTTTACTTTACTGTTCTAGTAAATTTATTATATCTGCATTTGAATTTAAAAAGCTTACTATTTTCTGAAAGCATAATTTTTGGAAACCTAATTCACCCCCCCTTAGGTTGCTTTGGGACCAACAATTTTCAACTATAAATTTAACTCTTAAGTAACAATTCGAAGTAGGGAAGAAGACATATGAATGAAAAATATTACTTAGCTTCAAAAACTCTTCTAACTTTCTTGGCCTAATCCCTACAATTTTAAACTACTGAGAAACATGCTCATCTAACGTAGGTCTAACTTTGGGGAAAAAGGATATCTAATATTATGGTTCTTGCAAGCATAATCAGCCTAGCAAAATGATTGTGTATGATTCCCATTTTACGTTGGTTGTCTGTATTTTGAGGGGTCGAGGTGGTTAGTTCAAAAATGTAAAAGCAATAGAGAGTTTGTCTATGAAGTTGATTGATACAATGATCATTGGGTTGTTTAAATGGACTCCAGAATCTAAAACTTTGATGAATTGCCCTGTTAGTTCTTGGTCTGGCAGTCTAATGTAATCTGCTTTTTGTTTTTTCGAGGTATTTTTTACCTTCACTATCTTCCCATTATTGGTTGGTTTGGTTTTGTGTTTTGAATTTTTTTTCTTTGTTAAATATTTTCTCATTTGACCATAAATAATTGGCTCAATTATACAGGAGGCTGGATAACTGTATTGGAGTTATATCCTGGATTTTCCCTTTATCGTGGTTTATATGAGTTTGCACAATATGCTTTTGCGGGTGATTTTATGGGGACGGATGGAATGCAATGGAAAGATCTAAGTGATAGCAGGAATGGGATGAAAGAGGTCTCAATCATTTTGTTCATTGAGTGGTTGGTGATTCTCTGTGGCATTTTACGTAGATCAAGTTGTACCATCAGGAAAAAGTCCCATATTTTCCTGCAAAACTTCCGAAAGAAACCCTTGTCATCCTTCCAAAAGCCTTGTTCACAAAGGCAGGGTTCAAGAGTTTTTATTGACATGGAGAAACCTAATGTTCTCCAAGAAGTAACATTATTTATGCCATTTAAGTTAATCATGAATTTTGTAGAAAAAACTATGATTGCAATTTTGAGTGCTGAAAATTGTGTTTTAGCATCAAAATTCCCTGATGCTGAACTGTACATTTGTTAAAAGTAACTGTTAACTGTTAAGTGAAATCAACACAAAGGTTCTTTAACGCACCTATATCCAGCTTATTAATAGTTATTAGTAGATTATGACTTGATTCTTATTGGCACAAACTTACTTTAGCCATACTATTTAGGATTGTGTTCTTGAGTAGTGTATAAAAAACATGTTTCTTTAACAAATGTTCTTTTTTTTTCCCCCCTAAATGACTCCACCACTGATGTAATCCACATGTTTGTGAAAGGATAGGCCGCTCATTAATAATTTCTCTTTATATGTCTGCCTTTTTATTTACTGATTCATCTCTGGACTGTCACCTGCTTCAAGCGCATGCATACTAATTATTCAATCTTTTATCTTCAGAGGGAGAAGGTTGAACAATTACTACACGAGTCCAGCTCTAGTTATGCCATCATCACTGACAAACTTAAAAAGGTGTATCCATGAAGGGATGGAAACCCAGAGAAATCTGCAGTAAGAGGATTGTCACTTGCTTTGTCTTTGTTGAGTAATGTGCTTAATTAATTAAGTCATAAAATATTTGTTTCTTTTATGTGTTGGAAACATTTCCTAGAAGTCTAGTGGAATGTTCTAGGAGTTTAGGTTTATGTAACCATTCAGCTATAAATAGAGCTCCATATGTAACTAAAAATAATAACAAAGAGTGAAATAAGAAACCAAGAGAGAATTTAATCCAACTCCAAATAGTTTTCTTCAAACTTCTTGGCCTAATCACCAACATAAATTGTTATCAGAGCAGCCAGGTTCATAAAAAAAAAAAAAACAATCATAAAAGAGTGAGAGATGGCAAATCAAAATGATGGCACATCAGTTCCAATATTTTTCGGTGAGCATTATGATCATTGGTGCGTCAAAATAAAGACAATTTTCAGATCAAAAGAATTGTGGGAATATGTAGAAGAAGGCTATGAAGAACCGGATTCTACCACCGACATGAATGACCAACAATTAAGAAGTCTCAAGGAGCATAGGAAGAAAGATGCCAAAGCACTCTCCTATATCCAACAAGGTGTAAGTCCGTCCTTGATATCTTCTCAAGAATCATGGGTGCGGATCATGCCAAGGAAGCTTGGGAGATTCTAAAATAAAGAATTCGAAGGAAATGTCAAGGTAAAGAATGTCACCCTTCAAACTCTTAGGAGAGAACTTGAAAATCAAAAAATGAGTGATAGTGAAACTGTCCAAGATTACTACACAAAGATCACCAAAATTGTAAATGAGATGTTTTATTTAATGAAAATGTTTCATGGAATTGGAATAATGGAAAAGAAGAGAAAGGTACTGTTTTGGTTGATGATGAACAACATAATAAGGAAGAATTTCCATCCACTACACCAAACAGTCCGTCTCCCTCACCAAGTTCAAGTACACAAAAGTTGCACCTTGCATAGATATCATTCAAGCTCCTCATCTTCTTTGGTGTTGAGGTTGGTGAACTCGAACTTGAACTTGTTGAATACATGAAACACTTCAGATTTTTCTTTCAAGAAATACACCCAAGTCATTCTAGAAAAATCATCAATAAGGAGTTCTATAAAGTACTTGTTACCTCCATGAGATGTTGTTCTCATTGGTCCACAAACATCGGTATGAACCAGCTCTAAAATCTCCTTGGCTCTCCATGCAACTCCTTTAGGAAATGGTTGCCGGTGTTGTTTGCCAAGTGCACAACCTTGAGACACACCATCCTTCTCTTCAATTTTTGGCAATCCATACGCCATTCCTTTTTGTTGAAGGACTTTGAGACTGCGAAAATTCAAGTGACCACGCCTTTTGTGCCAAAGTCACGAACTATCAATCACTTGAGCCTTCAATGCTTGATTTCCACCATAGCTGAAATTTATTGAAAAACTCCTATTCTTCTCCATATGATTTTTCACAACAAGTTGTCTACCATCTTTTTTATCATGATTTGGAAGCTTGTTGACAAACCACAAAACAAGGAGATCATTGGACTGAAGTGGATCTACAAAGCAAAGCTGAATCCGGATGGTTCAATCCAAAGAAAGAAGGCAGGACTTGTTGCAAAAGGGTTCACTCAACAGCCCGGTGTCGACTACAATGAAAAATTTGCACCGGTAGCAAGGTTTGACACAATTCGAACTCTTATTGCTATGGCAGCCCACAAAGGATGGAGTCTTTATCAACTTGATGTCAAATCAGCATTTTTGAATGGAGAATTGAAGGAAGAAGTTTATATCAAACAACCCCAAGGCTTTGTCAAAAAAGGAGAGGAAGACAAAGTGTACAAATTGAGGAAAGCATGTACGGGTTGAAGCAAGCACCAAGGACTTGGTATAGTCAAATTGATTCTTACTTCATGGATCAAGGATTCAAGAGAAGCAAAAATGAGCCAACATTGTATGTGAAGAAGCAAGGTACTTCAAATATTCTTATTGTTGCTTTGTATGTTGATGATTTGGTTTATACAGGTAACAATGAGAACATGATTACTAAATTTAAGAAAGACATGATGAAGAAGTATGAAATGAATGACATGAGATTGCTACATCACTTTATTGGAATAGAGATTGAGAGCTCAAAATGATGATGGAGTATTTATTTGTCAAAAGAAATACGCTGAAAATATTGGCATGCATGGTTGTAAGCCCATGACTATACCACTTGTAGTTAATGAAAAGCTTGTCAAGGATGATGGTGATAAGAGAGCCAATCCAACTTTGTATCAAAGTTTGGTAGGAAATTTGTTATATCTTACAGTCACAAGACCGGATATTATGTTTGCTACAAGTTTATTATCCTGGTTTATGAACAACCCGAGTCAATTGCATCTTGGAGCAGCCAAGAGAGTATTTCGGTACATCAAAGGAACAACCAATTTCGGATTAAAATTCAGCAAAGGAGCTGGTACAACTTTGTATGGATTTTGTGATAGTGATTGGGCTGGATGCCATGATGATATGAAAAGCACCTCCGGCTATTGTTTCACACTTGGTTCAGCCATGTTTTCTTGGGTTTCAAAGAAACAACAAAGTGTTGCACAATCCTCTGCCGAAGCTGAATATGTTTCAGCTAGTTTAGAAGGCAACTTCACATGTGATTTGGCTAAGGAGAATTCTTGAAGACATTGACGAAAAGCAAAAAGAAGCTACGGTGATGTTTTGCGACAACAAATCAGCCATTGACATTGCCAAAAATCTAGTTCATCATTCAAGAACTCGACACATTGCAATCAAACATCACTTCATAAGAGAAGCAATTGAAGACGGTGAAGTTGAACTCAAGTTTTGCAAAAGTGAAGATCAAGTTGCGGATATCTTTACAAAGCCGCTACCACAAGACAAGTTTTGTTATTTTCAAGAGATGCTTGGAGTTCAAGAACAACACATTAAAGGGGGAATATGTTGAGTAATGTGCTTAATTAATTAAGTCAAATATTTGTTTCTTTTATGTGTTGGAAACATTTCCTAGAAGTCTAGTGCAATGTTCTAGGAGTTTAGGTTCATGTAACCATTCAACTATAAATAGAGCTCCATATGTAACTAAAAATAATAACAAATAGTGAAATAAGAAACCAAGAGAGACAGATCATTTAATCCAACTCCAAATAGTTTTCTTCAAACTTCTTGGCCTAATCACCAACAGTCTCGTGGGGAATGCTTTGGCCTTCTTGGGCCTAATGGTGCAGGCAAAACTTCTTTTATAGGCATGGTGAGTTCAAAGTCCTCAACTTCATTTATGTATTGTCAAATAGATAACCATCCAATGCCGTTATTGAAGGCCTACATTTCATTTCTTTGGTTTTTGCCTGATGTTGCTCATTTAACATTTTTCATGAGCTTTTACCATTGTGAATGTTGTCAATGAACTTTTATGTGCCCGTGGGCTTTTAGTTTCTGCTCTTGGAATACCAAAAAATGAAAGATTGTTTCCATATGGCATATTTTCGTAATCAGATGATTGGACTATCAAAACCTAGCTTTGGTACCGCATATGTGCAAGGGCTTGATATCCGGAGCCAGATGGATGGCATTTATACCAGCATGGGAGTCTGTCCACAGCATGAGTAAGCATCAATCCTTTCTTCTTCCTTTTTCTTGAGTAAAATATTCTTTTCTTTTTTCATATGAACATTTTCCCTCTGTTTATAATTTATTAATTCCCATAGTTATGTTGAACTCATTATGTGACATTTTTACAGTCTTCTCGGGGAAACATTAACGGGTAGGGAACACCTACTCTTTTATTGGAGACTTAAGAACCTAAAACGTGCTGCCTTAACACAAGTAAGCAATGCTCTTTTCACTTCAATAATTTCATGCTACTAATCACTATTGGATTGTGTTTATAGGCAGTAAATTTTCTCTTTGAAAATAATTTTTTTTCTTTCAAATTTGATTACCAATAAATTGTGGATACTCAAATGACTAAGTTGGTATGCAGCCCCAATTTATTACGTTGAAAGAACAGTGCGTATTAGGCCAAAACATAGACTCTTGAAATTATTTCATGAAGTCGTAACCAGTAAATCAGGACAAAATATTCACAGTTGATACATCAAGAATTTGACAACATCGTTAAGAGAGAACGAAAGAGAACATTAGTCTAGATGGACAATGTGGTTATATTGTATGCTCTGCTTGATGGCCGACTGTCTTCTGTGACTGTGCTGCGTGCTGATTTGACTGATTTTAGAAATACAATAAAGAGAATGGGGAGGGATACATGAAGGACAAGTAATGAGTCTTTTGCTATTTATCTCAAGTCCTGAATTTGATTTACTTCTGTGTTGACCTGTTGCAGGCAGTGGAAGAATCGCTTAAAGGCGTAAACCTATTTTATGGAGATGTTGCTGACAAGCAAGCAGGAAAATATAGTGGAGGTATGAAGAGGAGGCTTAGTGTTGCAATTTCATTGATTGGAGATCCAAAAGTTGGCCTACATCCTATTCTATCTAGAACTAAGACTTCCAAATTAGATCATTTTTCACTACAGCTTATGAACATTTGTTTAGGTTGTGTGTATGGATGAGCCGAGTACAGGACTGGATCCAGCTTCAAGAAATAGCTTATGGAATGTTGTGAAGCAGGCAAAGCAAGACAGAGCAATAATCCTCACCAGTAATCTCCATCCTCCTAACACAAAAAAAAACCCTTTCTTTCTCACAAAGAAAATATTTTATTTCCAACACTAAATTTTTTTACACAGGTGTTGTCCATAACAAACTATATATATATATATATATATGTGTGTGTGTGTGTGTGTATGTGTAACTTTTGCCCTCGTCCAGGACTTTCTTGGTTAGCTCAATCACAGCTACAGGTGGACAAAACTATCTTTAAAGCCAGCTATTCTTTTCGATCCAACACATTCTGCATAATGTATCGGATCGAAGAGAACAGCTGGCTTTAAATATAATTTTGTCCACCCATAGCTGTGGCTGAGCTTACCAAGAAAGTCCTGAACAAGGGCTATACACTGCAAGCAATGCATTATGCTCATGGCACATGCTATACACTGTATAGGTAACCCTAAAGAAGTAAGATATCCTGTGCTTTATGCTCTTCCTGCTATTCTTTTGGAAATGTTATCAATCTAAATAGCACTCCTCTACAATTTAGGAACTGATATATTAGCTGCTTGTAAGTACCAATGCCATAATAGAGCTGCATAACCCATGACCTGGAAACTTCAACACAATTTCTGAATTTGAAGGAAATGGATCTATTATCTGATGAATATGTGTTACTTATTATTTGCTTGAGATGTAATATATCCAGGACTATTCATATCATATTAGGAGATTATAGCTCGAAAACTTTAGGATTAACATCAGCATCAACTCTACTTGCTCATATTGATTTTTGGTACAAGCTCATTTTCTATCATACGACACGGCCATGTTTTTGCACTTACAGATATTCAAGAGGACTAGCTTCCCTGAACTCAACCGTCACCCTCTTCCCCGATAACCCAATCCTAAAATAGAAATGAAAAGCAGGTAAGGAAAAGCAACTTCAGCCCTGAAGATGGGAGGGGGAAAAACAGTTACTTGATTTGATGTTTGTTTCCCCGTCTTCTCCATTTTCTTTTTAGAGCAGCTTAAAATAGCTAAACATCTAGCACTTCCACCATCTGACCTGATGAAGTTAATGTAAGAAAAGTAAATCATGTTGCACACACTGGAATTTAAAATTTTTATTTTTTACGACAAATCACTTTGATTAATTTATGTATAATAAAAGAGAGTATAAAGATTATACCTCAATGTTGATATAAAATCTCTAATTTGTTAGGAAGTTAATCCACAAATCGCACAAACATACTGCCTTTAATGGTATACACATAAATAATTACCCCGAGATCCTCATAAAATTAATTGATTGAAGTCACGGAGTGCTAACTCCTTTATTTTCTATGTTAGAAAAAAAAAACGTTCAACATTTTATTGAAAACATTTTTTTTTCTTTTATTATCCATGATTCTTTTCATGGCTTTTCTTATAGGCTTGGAATCATGATATATATATATGTGTGTGTGTGTGTGTGTGTGGAGAATTCTACGGTTCCGTTGAGAGAATCATCCCATTGGCTTTATGTGACGCCCCGTCCCACATTGAAAGTGGGAGAGAATATTGTATTATTTATAACACCTTGGGTTATGGGCTACTTAACACAACTTGGCTTAAGTATTTTGAGCTCGTTGTTTCAGCTCAAAAGTTGTTGGGCCAGCCTAGGACCCGAGGTGTTACAGTTGGTATCATAGCGAACCTCGTGTGATCTCTGCACGGGGTGAGACTTGGCCAGTGGTATTGGGTTATGCTACACAGTGTATGTGATTTTTTGTTATTGGGCCCAACTTGGGCTTTGCGAGGACGCAAAGCCTTAAGGAGGGATGATTGTGACGCCCCGTCCCACATTGAAAGTAGGAGGGGATATTGTATTGTTTATAACACATTGAATTGTGGACTACTTACAACTTGGCTTAAGCATTTTGAGCCCTTTGTTTTTGCTCAAAAGTTGTTGGGCCAGCCCAGGACCCGAGATGTTACACTTTATGGGCTTGTACAGTATAAGTTTGTAAAGCACATTGTGTTGAATTGTACAAGCCTCTAAAGAACAAGGGAATGGTTCTCTCAATGGAACTATAGAATTTTTCATACATACATACATACATTGGGTTTGATACAGTATAAGTTTGTAAAGCACATTGTGTTGTATTGTACAAGACTCTAAAGAACAAGGGAATGGTTCTCTCAATGGAACTATAGAATTTTTCATACATACATACATATATACATACATTGGGCTTGTACAGTATAAGTTTGTAAAGCATATTGTGTTGTATTGTACAAGATTCTAAAGAACAAGGGAATGGTTCTCTCAATGGAACTATAGAATTTTTCATACATATATACATACATAAAGTACAACGAAATAGTTCCCCAAATGACATTGCAAAATTTTCCATATATATATATAGGAAAATTCTACAATCCCTTTTAGGGAACCATTCCCTTGTGCTTTAAGGGGTTCTACAGTACAACACTATATGCTTTGAAACTTGTATTATACAAGTTTTTAAACCCAAGGGAATGGTTCCTTCAATGGGATTATAGAATTCCCCATATATATATGCACACCCCTAAGAACGATTATGGTATTACATATTAGTCCATGTCTCATAACCACTAACCCATAAGTATCTCATAATTATCATATAATCAATTTAATCTCGAATTAATCATCTTAAAATATGTGACCCTTTAGGTTCTCTGTCACGTTGGCAATAAGTATAAATTATAATTCTAAATTAATTAGGATTAAAAAAATTGTCATCCTAAATTAATTAGGATTAGATAATTATACAACTTTAATTTATCATTAGTGCACTAATTAATTAATTTATACTTATAGATCAAATTATTTTCTACCAAAACATTATGACCACCAAAGTGTTAAGACATGTCAATTGGTTTGACTTCACCTATCCGTGATTTAGTTACCGTGTAATTATTACATTTTCACCACACTATATCTTGATTAGTTCAAGAGTACAGATATAATGTCAATTCTTATGGAACAAATCAATTTATTTCTTTTCAAAATACAACTCATATGAAATAGAATTTAAAACACTCTCAATTCTATTTTCCACATTGCATAAAGATTTTTGAGTCTTATTTCAAGGATGAGTAACCATACTGGGATATACTCTTTCATTATAAAGAGTGGTGAATCTTAGTTTTTCATGATTCACACTATATCTGAAGTCTACAGTATGTGACTCCTTAAGAGGATTAATTAATAAAGTCAAAATATAGTAATTCACAATCAAGATAAACTCATGACTTCAAATCCCATTCGTGTATAATACTCTTATTAATCTAGCTAAAAAGATACCCTCCACATTCTTAGAACTGTTAGAAAGAGCATCTGACTATATACAGGGAAAATAGTCCAATAAGACCAAAAGAGAGCTCTATGAGCACAAGAAAGACAAAGATAAGACTGGTTAGAATCCCTTCTCATCCAAAAAAGCAAAAATCATAGATAAGCTGAGCTATTCAAGTCACAGGCCTTTGGTAGTTTGGGTGATATATCTAAACAATAATGCAGCTGATAGACCATTTAGAACAAAATTTCTACCCGATTCAGATTTTACTCCTCTGAACACCTCGATGAAGGAAAGATTCTATCATAGGTGCAATACATAGGAATCCTGGAACCCCCTCCTCAAATGCAAATTGGTCTCGATCAGAGGGATAAATCTAAATACTTCGCTTTTCATGGGTAACATGTCATGACAGTGAGCTGTGCAATCACCTCAAGGTCACAATTGATAAAGTAATTCAAGATGGCGATCTCTAGCAGTTCATTCAATGGGCTATGATAGAATTCTGAAGAAATAGTAATAGAGGTAAAAGAGTCCTACCTCAGAAATACCCTTCTTGTCAGCCAAACCAGAATAATCCAAACAGAAATAATAATAATCACCCTCAGGACGACCCACAAACAAATATTGTGAGTATGATCAATATAATTGATGGAGGTCCAGCAATGAGGAACTCAAGCAACGCAAGACAGAAAAGTGCTTGATATGTCCCCAAAGGAGCAAATATAAAACAACCTCGGCTACACCTGGGATGACCCTATCCCTAGTCAAATGTCGTATAATGATCTGGAAGTAATCATGTGCAGGTAACCAGTTATCTGCTTGAGATGCATAGGGTCTTCATCAACATGGGCAGTTCGGGATATAATTTTTTGGGATGCATGGGAAAAATGCATACTTGATTCAGCTTTTTAAGACTCCTCTAGTCAAAATTATTAGAGATTCAGTTATGCTGGAGGGGGAAATTGTACTGCCACTAACCCTAGGGACTTCCCTGAAACATAGAGTTGAGATGACAAATTTTGTCATTGTTAAATATGATAGTTCCTATAATATGATTTTAGGTCGACCCACTCAATACACATATAGAATTCTACCCTTGTTTTTCACATTAGCATAAAATTCATGTTGAGGGATGGGTTAGAAGGAACTATAATTGGTAATCAGTAGGACGCTTGAGCCAGCTATATGATGTAGCTTCGAGCTCAATCTCAAACAGTGATAGTGGCAAACAAGGCATATCTCAAAACATTTAATGTCGAACCTTCTACAAATGCTGTACCCGAATTACCTCTATTACTAGAGCCAAATATAAGAGGGAAGGAAAAAATAGAGATGAGTATAGAGTTAGAGAATGATGTCCCAATTGAAGAGGTGGCTCTTGATCCGATCTTTCTTGATAGTAAAATAAAAATTTGTGCCATTTTGCCAGCTAAATTGAAAGGGCTACTCATCAAACCTTTATGCGAGTACAAGTATATTTTTGCTTAAATTTTCGAGTATATGCCATGCATTTTTCTCAGGAAATTATCTAACACAATCTGGGTATAGATCCAGCACACAAACCAGTCAAATGAAAGAGGTGCCTCTTCAGACCAAAGCTAGCTTAGTTGTTGAAGCAGAGATAGATAAGCTTCTCATAACCAAAATAATTAGGAAAGTCTTGTATCCTACTTGGCAGTGCAATCCTGTGCTTGTAACAAAGCCAGATTCTTCTTAGCGAATGTGTTATGATTTTACTGATTTGAATAAAGCCTATCCGAAGGACAGTTATCCTTTGCCTCTTATCAATAACATAGTTGATTCCTTTGTAGTGCACTTCTTGGATGCCTTCAAATTATATCACCAAATGGTATATATGGCAAAAGAAGATAAAGAAAAGACCTACCTCATTACTAACTGAGGCACTTATTGCTATCTCATCATGCTGTTTAAACTAAAAATATTAGGGCAACATATCAACGACCAATAAACAAAATATTCAAGTCTCAAATAGGTTAGAATATGGAAGTTTACATGGATCACATGGTCGTCAAAAGCAAGACTTTTGACGAGACAATTGAGGATATGAAAGAAACATTTGACACACTAAGGTCAATATAGCTGAACCCCAAAAAATGTATTCATGGTCCCTCTGGGAAAATTTTTGTGTTTCATAGTATTTCACCAAGGCATTGAGGCAAACCTAAAAAAAGTTGAAACCATCATTGACATGAAGCCTCTGGCCTCAGTAAAAGAGGTACACATGTTAACAAGAAGAATGGCAGCTTTAAATCGATTTCTGATTAAAGCTGCTAAAAAAGATTTGCCTTTTTATCAACTCATAAAGAAGGTGGATAATTTTCAATGGACAGCAGAAGCTTGGGTCAGAAAGCCTTTGATGAACCCAAGGAATATTAGGGTAATATGTCGAAACTTGTTTCATCTCAAAAGGACGAGCCATTGCATTTGTGTATATCCATTTCAGACCTAGCAGTCGGCTCGGTTCTTCTTAAAGAAAATGAGGAGGGGAAACAAATTCCATTATATTTCACAAGCAAGGTGCTTTAAGGACCAAAGAAGAATTATCCACTAATAGAAAAAACAGCCTTCACTTTAATCACTTCAGCCCGGAAGTTAAGGCTTTATTTTTGGGGGCACAAGATAATTGTGTTAACCAATTTTCCCATAAAAAAAATATATTTTAACTAAGCTAGATGTCCTAGGAAGAATGCTAAAATGGTTTCTAGAGCTATTTGAGTTTGACATTAAGTTCAAACCTCGGACAACCATTAAGGCACAATTGTTTTCACACTTTATAGCTGTGAATTGCAGGTTGAAAAAATAGGAACTGATAATGTCCTTAGAACCTGTTATAAAAGATGACCAAGGGATAAGATTAAGTTTGGGAATTAGATGTGGATGGAACTTTATGTGAATCAAGGTCAGGTGCCGGGATCATTATCCAAACTTTAAAAGGTAATTATTTCACTTATGCAATAAGAGTTGCATTTCAGGTAACAAATATTGAAGATGAATATGAGGTGCTCATATATGGAATAAAGTTTATTCACAAAATGGATGCTCGGATGTTAAAAATTCACAGCGATTCACAATAGGTTGTCAATCAAAGTTTGGGAAATTACAAGGCTCAAGGAGTTATCTTAAAGAAATACCTAAGAATGTGGGAGCCAAAGTTCAAAAGGTGGAACTCATAAAGGTACCTCGGGCAAAAAACACTCATGTAGATGCGTTATCAAAATTAGCCTCGGCCATATACTTTAATCTCACTAAGCAAATTCTGGTGAAAATTCAATGTATGAGATCTATTGATCAAGCGAAAAAAGTTATGGACATCAATATGGACCTTGGCTGGATGGATACTATAATGCGACATCACGACACATCTAGATGTGTCCGAATAATACCTTACCTAAAAATCCAGTTGAAACTTGATGTCTCAAGTATCGAGAAACCAAGTACACCCTGGTTAACAGAATTTTGTATAAAAAGTCATATCTATGCCCGTTACTCCTATGTCTACGGTTGTCTAAGACTAAGCATGTTTTAATGGAAATTCATCTAGGAATTTGTGAAATTTAAGTAGAGTTGAGGAATCTCACTTGAAAAGTGTTAATTGCAAGGTATTATTGGTTGACCTTGCTCTCAGATGTAGATGATTTGGTCTGCTTATGCCATAAATGTCAAATACATACATCAATACCATGAAGGCTAGGGTCGGATATGGTTCCAATGCAAAGCCCTTGGCCATTTGCCCAATGGGGAATTGATTTGCTTGGTTCATTGCCTAAAGGAGCTGGGAAGGTGGAATTTTTAGTTGTGGCAATTGACTACTTCACGAAATAGATCAAACCTGGACCGCTAGAATCCATTTCTGGCAAATTTATTGAGAAGTTCTTTAATAGAAAAATAATATGTTGGTTCGGAGTCCCTCGGTACTCATCTTAGATAATGACAAACAATTCGAAAGAGAACCTTTTGCAAGCTTCTATTTTGGACTCGGAATAAGGCAACATTTCACTTTGGTGTATCATTCTCAAGCAAATGAACAAACTAAGGTATGCAACATAACTATTTTCATAGGTTTTAAGACTCGATTGGAATGAGCCAAGGATGCTTGGGTTGATGAGCTACCAAGTGTTCTCTAGGCTTGTAGAGCCACTCCTCGAACAGCTAATGGGCATACACCCATTAGCCTTGTGTTTGGATCTGAAGCCGTCATTCTAGTAAAAATTGGCCTATTCTTAGTCGGAATAGCCTTACATGATCTTGAGCAGAATGACGAAGATTTGATGATCAATTTAGATTTGCATGAGGAAAGAAGGTTAGATGCTTCTATCCAAGAAGCAAAATACAAACAAGTAATGTCTAAGGATAAAAATTCAAAGGTGAGGCATTGATATCGAGATGACATAGGGACTTGATCCTTAGAAAAAAAGAAGGCAGCCAGGTTGAAGGCACGAAAAGTTAAATCCGAACTGGGAAGGCCCTTAAAAGGTTGTTGAGGCTCATACATAGGGCTATTACAAGCTCGTGCATATGATGGGGATCTGATGCCCCGAATGTGGAATATTGTAAGTCTAAAGAAGTATTATCCAGGTTTTGTAATAAATCCCTTGTGAAATTCAAAAAGTAATAAAATGATCTTTTCTCAATAACTGCTCAAGCATTAAAAAAAAGACGAGCCAAGGTGCTTAGAAAAGAAAAAAAAAGGTTAAGACCTAGTGGTCCCTCCTCATGATGATGAGCTGTGCTGGACTTTCCGAGATGCTAAAGTGGCTAGGATCAGAACTCGAGAAAAAACAAATAAAATAAAAAAGTATAAGTGATAGGACCATTGAAACCTAGTGGTCCCCTCTCATAATAATGAGTCACCCTAGAACCGCTATGGTGCTAAAGTGGTCATGATTAGGACTCGAGAAAAAGCAAACCAAATAAAAAAACAAAGCATTAGTGATATGAGGGCTAACACCTAGTAGTCCCCTCTCACGATGATGAGCCATCCTAGACCTATTGAGGTGATAAAATGGCCAAGATCAAGACTCAGGAAAAAGCAAATCAAATAATAAAAGTATCAGTGATATAAGGGTTGAGACTTAGTGGTCTTCCTTCACGATAACGAGTCACCCTGGACCCTTTGAGGTGCAAAAGTGACAAATAGTAGGACTTGAGAAAAAGCAAATCAAATAAAAAGCATGAGTGCAAAGAGGGCTGAGATCTAGTGATCCTTCCTCACGATGACGAGTTGCACTAATCCTGCTGAGATGCTAAAGTGGCTAGGATCTGTTCCAAGAAAAAGTAAATAAAATAAATAAATAAATAAAAATTAGAGAACTGAATGGATCTCCTACGAATGGTGAATGCAGGAACTTCCTTAAGATCTTAATACAATGAAGATGCTGTCCTTAGTGAGATTAAAGATCAACTCGCAAAAATGCTTAAGTCTTATGCTTACAAGCACTTAGAAAATTTTAGTATGATTACAAAAAAGTACCAAGTGTTTTGCATTTAGAATTTTTTAAGGCGTTGTTTAGCCTGTGTAAAGTATCTTTTTATACTTAGAATTTTTTCATTCATGCTTAGATTTTATATAAGGAAAGGCGGGAATTGTGGAACAAACCAAGGATGAGATCAAAAGGACTTGTATTTTGTTAAAGATAGAAGTTTTTACAAAAATCCTACAACTATTACAACAGAAGTCCCTAAGGCTGAGATATAGTGATTTGGTCTTCAATAGAAATGGAGGCATTTTGCGATGGCTCAGAAGAGGGATCAGGTTGAGATGGCTCGGAAGAGGAACCAGGCTATTCAGGAGAACCTTCATAAGCAGTCCCTCTAGCCTTAGGGAATTCAAGAAGTGGCAGAGATGCCTTGAACTCTGCTTCCATCCTATCTATGACTGTATTATTTACTCATGGGTCATACAGGATGTTGGTGCATGAAGCTATCATTCTTGACCAGCAGGTCACCAGCCATAGTGAATCCCATCACAAAGGATTGCTTTGTCAACTTCTTAAGCCTCTAATCTACCTCCTTCAAAGCTAACAATTCGTTCCTACCCCTAATCTTTAGCTCAGCTTCACAAGAGGCAAATCTGGCTTCGGTCATCTAAAGATCCTCCTATGCCTTGAGAATCTTCTTGTCTATCTCAGCCACATCAATTTGAAGTGTTTTCTTTTCAGTCTATATTTGGCTAAGCTTTTCCAATAGTTTATCAATCTGTGCCCTCCACTCATCATATCTCTTACTTGCTTCAAGACCGCAATTGAGCTCATTTTCATCTATATCCATCTTCACAGCCTCTTTGATTCTTCTGCTGGTTTCAGACTTTATATAGGCAATCTCTTGCCTTATACCAACAATTTCAAAAACAAGAGTATACCAGCAATTTCAAAAACAAGAGCTACTTCTCTCTCAGCTATGGTAGGCAGTATGAGCACTAGCTGTAACTAAGGTTCAAGCAAGTGATGCATTAGGGTAGTGGTTATAAAACAAGGGGGGTAGCAAGTAAAAATCTAAAGATGAGCTTACATTCATTACTGAGACATGCATCTTGACTATTCTCTGCTTGGGACTTCGGCATTTCAAATATTCTTTGTCCCGGGATAAGGTAATGGCAAAATCTGTTCATATAGTAACTTAATGGGTTATCGTGTCAACCCATGGGTTGATCTCACCCAACTCGTTTAATTTCGTGTCATAAACGGGTTGACTCAATAATGACCCGATAAATTTTGAGTCTTGTCATAACCTATTAGTTTCGTGTTGTGTCAAAAATTGCCATCCCTAGCCCTCACCTTAGGAAGTGATGTATTGTAGAATTGGATTTCTTGAGCTCTGACCAGCTCTACTTGGGTCACTGAGTTAGGGATAGTAAGAGAGAAGGAAGCAGTGGAGGTTATAGCGGTAATTCTCCTGCCTTCTTCATCCTCATCCAAGCTGCCCCCTGGCTCGGTAGAAATTGTAGCTTGGGCCCTCTTTCTTGTATCCTAAGTTAGGGTAGCAGCAGGAGCAATAGCAACGACTATAGCAGCTTGACTGTTGGGAGCAAAACTGATAGCAGTAGCTGCAACTAGATCTATGAAAGTAGATACTACATCCACCATTATAGATATAGTATCGCTAGTCGCAACCACCTTGCGGGTTGGCTGGGCTGATGAGCTTGTTCAGGAGTTTGGGGAAGTAGGGACCAAGTTCTTCAAAAATCCACTTGCACCTAGAAAAAATCAATTTGGAAGGATTAGTTCAGCACGAATGAGTAATAATAACAAAGGAAGGAAATCTTAGCGATAGTATGTGACGCAGGTATTATTTTCATATGGTCAAAAGTCTTAGGAATACTTTGGCCCAAAAAAAGGCAAGCCCAAGCCAAGATATCATAGCTTAGAATCAGAGGCTGACCTTCGAAGTGTAGCCTAAGGTTGGCGCTTATTAACTCTTTGGCATCATTCGAATTTGTTGGGGCTGCATTTTGTCTAGAGCATTGATAGGCTTTTTAATAAGATTCCAGGAGTCTCGAGACATCATTGGATCAAGGTATCGGGCAAAACAAAACCCCTTCTTCCAATCATGGATGGATAAAGAGTTGCTCATGGCCAACTGCTTCCTAGCAGCTCAGTGTGACACGTAAAAGAACTCGTGATTCAAGGTCAATTTTAACATCATCCTAAAAGTTTCTAAGGATAAGGGTACTTCGTATAATTTACACATTATTCAAAATCCAATTATTAACTTAATTCCATAGGGGTTAGTTAGGACACATTGATATTCTAGGGATTCGATAACTGACAAAAAATAGGAGATATGGGAAACCTAAGGCCTGCCTTGAGCTACTCTTGATATATGATTATATAGTCGGGGTGAGGTCGGTAACCTCGATCCTCAGGTGAAAGCAATTTCAAATGGGCATTTTTTGGGAATTGATACAGGTCTCTAAGGTGCCTAACAACCTTGGTAGAAAAGGTATTTTGGGTACTAATGGTTTGGGATAGATCCCTTCATAATCATTACAAAGAGCTGGGAAGAAGAAGGTTCCCAGAAAAATTCAGGAGAACAACAGCAAGTAGAGGCTAATCGTATGAGTTCAACAGTTGATCAATTGAATCCCTAGGGGTACAGATCAACCCTAGGTGTGCTAATGAGAGAAAAAGAATAAACATATCGGACATTGTTAAAGATTCTCAGTAAATCTAGAAAAGAAGTTAAGGATGTTGAAGGGCTTGAATGAAGAAGAAATTCTCGGGACCAAAATGGATAATCGAAATGAGTTTTAAGCAAAATGGTGTGAAAATTGATAGACAAAGATTTGAGAAGGAATTTACAAAAAGTAACGACAGCAGTAGTAGCAGGCACTATAGAAGACAAAGGTAAGAAATAATGCAAAAGTTCTAATTTAGTGCGTATATATCAAAACGGTTTAGGCCAATGGGCCCCTAGATACAAACAGAGATTTTCTTTTGTTCTTTAATTGGGCCAGGTTTGATAACAAAATGGTTTTGGGATGCCCATACTAGCAATTAAGGGAAGAAGTTGTTGAGAAAGATAGCAGTAAATAATGGAGTGGGAAACGAGGTAGTTTTTGATGATTTTCAAGGAAAAGCAATCATAGGAGAAGTTTGAAAAGACACATTCCAGCTGTCTGGAATGTCAAGAGTCTAACACTTGTAAATTAAATGAACACTTGGCAAAAGTTTAAGAGGAGCTCAGAATTCAATAATATGAGGATCAGAAAGGATGGGATCTCACCTTAGAATTGTTCAAGGTCAATAGTTAGGAAGGAGGGGCTTTTGCTCTTTAATTATTAGGCTTATTTGGATTTCGGCTTGATAAAATATTAAAGTTGGCCTCGAATTACTGACTTCTGACTTAAGGAATTTATCCTGGGGTCAGAAAGGAATTTGTGGCTCGAGGACTTTATAGTTTAGGGGTCTTCGAGCCAAAAAGAAATTTAAGAGCATCGGCTCATAAATAAAATTTTAAATTTCAGTTCGTAAAGGCTATCCAAAGCATATGATAATTCTGGTTTGGGGACTTCGCCTTAAGTATTAACAAAAGTTTTGAATCAGATTGCAAATTCATGATTCGATAGCTAAGTGGGGACTCCTGAGTAATGTGAATTTCAGTTCAATATGATCTAGCTATAAGGTAATTAAGAGCTTTGGCTTGGATTGAAAAAGTTAGAGTACAAGAAGTTTGGAATAGGGATTTCAACGCAACGCAATGAGTCAGCTTGGCTCTGAGGCTACGCTTAGTGCCAAGCGGAAGGGACTACTGATGATACAATTATTAGCAATCTATGTACCACTAGATGTTTATGCAATATGCTTACGTGGAAGACTCATTAAGGGCATTCATGTAATTATACGCCTAGCTAGCAATCTTATGGCCTGGACATCCCCAATCATTATTTATAAATAGAGGTCCTTGAGTGTCAATTATAACATAATCTTACCTCATTAATAAAACTTTTTTCTCTCTCTTCTGTCCAAATTCTCTCACTCTAAAATCCCACAAACATCATGGAGACTGTCAAATTGAAATCTCCTCCAAGAATCCACGATGCTATCGGTGCATAGAGATTGTGTGCAAGTTCTACCACAGCTCCATCCTTTTACCTCTCATGCACTTGGCATAAACAAATGATGCAAATATAGTCTTATCCCAACCATCATTGGCCAATGATAAATAGATATATTGCTCATCATTTTCTAACACATGTATATGAAATCTAGATTTCGAGAATGTCCATATCTTGATGAATTGAGCATACATGAATAAAATCCTTGTCTTCAAAATTCCTTCATCTTTGCAACATCAAGTCTTGGTTCCAAAACAACTAAAAATGAGACAGTATGAACTTTTTGGGAATTTTCTTTAATTACCTAAATGAAGACTTACCTGCTATCCCTCAGATGTTCCATAAAACAATGTTAATCATGATTTATCAGAGGGAAATATTCTTCAAAGGCTCAAGTTGATTGCCATGTTAAGATTGTCCTTGTGAGCAGAAAATGCCCCTTTCTAGTTTTAGATGAGAAGCTTCTTGATTTCCTTCAAGCCAGGCTGTGCACTGTTCTCATTCAGTTCACTAGTTGGAAGTTTTTGTTGCAGTTCAACACAAAATTTTTGAACAAAATTAGTAATATCTGCTCTTGATTCATCAGACATTGTCACCTTGCCAAATTATATTTAGTGTTAGATTACTATGTCTCTCTCTAAAATTGGCTTCTTCTTGTCTAGATTGCTTGAATTTCTTTTGGCGATCATCAATAAGGTGCTCTGCCATATTGAGATTGGCTGGAAGATTCTCAACACAATTTGATTGAGGAAAACTAATTATTTGTGTTTCATTATCAACATCGACTAGAACATGAAGATGAGCACCTGGTAGAGGAATTCTTTAGCTTGTGAATAATTTGGGACAACCTATTTCTCCTGGATTGGAACTCTAGATGAAATACACTTTATCATTATATAAACTAATAAATCCATTATATAGAGTTATTTTATTATAAAAAATCCTACTATTTTGTTATTTTTTTACCAATTTTCTAATTTTAGGGTTCTTGTTCACTGTTGGTAGTTTGTGTTCATTTCTTTATTTTATCATTATTAATGTTAAATCTTTCTTGCTTAATTATGTTTGGTACTTATTATGTATATTTGCTTTTTGTAGGTTAAAAATCAAGTTATGGCTAGTGCTAAGTGGCTCAAGACTTGGAAGAAGTTTGGAAGAAGTTTGAAGAATTTTTTTGAAGAAAATGGCCTTGATCGTGGCTAAGGGTTTTCCAAGCTATTTTAACCTAGCTATGGCCCGCATACAAAATCTAGAAATAAATTAACTACGCGAGCCATGACCAAGCCCTCCATGGCTTAAAATTTCTAGCCACAACCTGTACTTCGTAAATTAGAAATGTTAAGCCAACCTTTTATACTATGGTTTTGCATTCGAAATCTTGGATACTAAGTTAAGTGAGATTAGACTAGGCAGAGTGCGAGAATTAGTAGGAGTATAGTGTTAGTGTACAAAACTTGTAGAGCACATTTTGTAATTTTTTTTATTCTACATGTTTTCTTTAAATTTCTTGTTTAGTTTGTACCATTTAATGCTTTTATAGTATAGTTTTATTGGGGGCTTTCTTTATTCTACCTTATTTTATTTGAAGTTTGCTTTTTTATGTTCATTTCTTTCCTCGTGCTTCGTCTAACTATTTCATTTTTGCCCTTCTATTTGTTTCCATAATTATGAACTAAATTAGTGTGGGTTAGGTTTAGACAACATTAATTCCTATGGGCATTTGACTGATTTCATGAAAAAATTGGACTTTCTAAACAATTACTAATGGTCTTCAAGGGTAATTAGGGAAATTGGCCACTTTTTAATTATTTCGATAATCTAGGTATGAAAAGAAGTTAATCCTCCATTAGTGACCTTGGTCAGTAAGGCTAGAATTAACTCTTGAGGGATTATTCACCTAGTTGGATGCTTAAAATTCTAAGTGGTTGAATTAAAAGTTTTGCTCTCTTATTCTAAATGATAGGAGGAATTCATAATTAGACTAGTTAGATTCATATACCTATTTGACATGAAGAATTGGGAGTAGGTTAAAATTTAAAATTACCTATTTGACTAAGAAATCAAGTGACTTATCCAAAACCTCAAAAATTGCTGGTCAAAAACTTAACTCTCCTTTTTGAACTTGAAAACCCAAAATCTTTTATTTTACTTTGCTTAGTTAATCCCTTTCAGTTAGTTTTAATCAATTAGTTCTTTTAATTTCTTAATATATTTTAATTGCTTCTTTAATTCAAAAACCAAAAAAATTATCTCTTTTCCACCGTCTAGATAGTGAATAGTCCCAAGTTGGTGGTAATTGTATCTGCAATCTTTGTGGGTATAATTCCTACTTTCACTAGATACTACAATTGTTCATATATACTTGTGGTGCGTTACTAGATAGTTAGGAATTAGGTTTGAACAATTTTTTTAGCACAATAGGCAATATGGAGGCGCTTAAGACAATTACTAGCCTAGATTTTTTATTTTCTTTAGATCATTTTCTTTGTTTTACATTTAGGTTAGCTTACTTTGCTTGTTTATTATAGTTTACATACAATCCGTGTTGTAGGAATCATGTAAATTTCATTTGGGGATATCAAAAAAATCAATTTTTGCAAGATCCAATTCCCCTTCAATGGCTTCCATTTCATAACAAGTTGAGTCTCAATAACAACACATGCTCTTGCCTCTGTTGGAGGAAAAGAAGAGTAATGTTAACTTTGAACATACACTTGCTACATTTGTGACTTAAACCACATTTTTCACGCAAGAACCAAGGATAAACTTCATGAATCAAGAGGCATCTATTAAATTCTTAAATATCAAGTGGCGGAATTAGGCAGGTGATTATCAAGCAAGGTGCCCTGTCAAGTGATACTATGGTGAATCCAAGATAGCCATCAGTGTTATAACTCTAAAGAGTGGAAAGAGTTAATTGTTGAAAGGAAGGAGAAAAATGATGAAAAGTGGCGAACAAGCCCATTCTAGTGAAGGATGATGCTAAGGACCAAGAATTGAGAGAAAAAGGATGAAATGCCTAGGTATCGAGTCCCAAACAAAAGAGAAGACAATGGGAGATATCAGAAGAACCAATGGACTTAATACTATCAGTAAAGATTCCCTTCCCCCAAGTTTGAAGAGTGTTGGTAAAGAGAAGAAGAAGGAGAGTTAATTTGCCAAATTTTAAATGCATTCAAGAAGCTCCATATCAATATTCTCTTTGTCACGGTCCTTAAAAAGACGCCGCATTATGCATGGTTTGTGAGAGATATTTTGTCAAAGAAGCAAAAATGGAAGAATAGTGAGACTTGTATACCTCAGCAAGGAATGTAGTACATTAATACAGTGAAAGTTGCCTTCGAAGTTGAAGGATCCAGGAAGTTTGACCATATTGGTTACTATTGAATGACTCACCTTAAATGAGGCATTGTGAGACTTGGGAGCTAGTATAAACTTGATTTCTATGTCAGTGTATTAGAAAATAGGGATTAAATGTTCTAAACCTACAGTTGTGAACCTCATGTAATTGTTCATCTAATCGGCAGAGAAGAATATTTGGTAATCGTATGGTATTGTGGAGGTTTTATTGACAGAGAAGAATATTTAGTAATCCTATGGTATTGTGGAGGTTTTTTTGGTCAAAGTTGAAAAATTACTATTCTCGATTGACTTTATGGTACTTGCTATAGTATCTCATAGAAATCTTATTTAGAGGTTTAGTGGACAAAGGATGGGAAATTATCCATTTGGTTGATAAAGTGGTATAGTAAGCTAACGACTATAAACTAGCGCTTCTTGGTAGGCAACCCAAGTTTCTTTCCCCTGGTCTTTGCATTCTACTAGTTAAATTTCAACTTTAGTGTTTGATATGCTTGAGTGTTTAATTTTCATTTTTATTTTTTATTTGTGTTGATTCATTTGCATTTTTAGTGTTCTATATTAAATGTAAGTTGACTGTAAATTGAATTGGATAATTTGTTCTATAGGTTACTTTTGGTGGTTGATGAATCGAGAAAAGTTGTCTGAGGTAAATGGTGAAAACTCCATCATAAAATGAGTGAAGAAAAATTTCCAAAAAACCCTATCTTAGTTATGGCTAGTCATTTTAGTAGAGAACTCTAGTTTGCGGCTAGCCCTTAAAGAAAAATTTTAGGCTTTGCCAGTTGCGACCATGAATAGATGCATATTTGGCTGCTGCCAGAAACAAATATCTCCAGAATTTGAGGTTGAAGGAAAATTGGGCTAGGTCACGTACCGTGTGGCTTTTTTGGTTGCCTTTTAAAAAATCAATTTCTGCCTCTTTAACCCTAAAAACTAAAATCCCCCAACCCTAAACACTCAATATACAGGAAAGTTTCAACACCAAAACTCTAGTTTCACAAATTCTTCCACAAATTACCAAAAACCTCAACCATTAAAAATGAAATCCTTTTACATAATTCCATTCTACTAAAAAAGCCCAACAATGTGAGCCATCACTTGCACTATTTGAACAAGGGTTAAAGATTTTGAAGGGATTTTCAAGGAAAATGGAGTTACCAGTCTTCAATCAATTTATTTTATGAAATTCTCCAAGTCATTCCAATTTTACACTTTTACAAGAATATGTTCTATTGGTGCTTAGTTTTGGAATTTTAGATAATTAATTGGAGAATTTTGGACTTATTGCTCGAATGAAATTGGTGGTTAAATTGGATTTATTTGTGACTCGTGTTGATTGGTTATTGATTAATTTGGTTGACTGAAGTATTTGATTGAACAATTTGGGTCTTTTGTTGATTTTGGGCATCAATACAGTTTTGCTTATTTATTTGGTTCAATTGATCGACTTTGTTGGTTTATTGCTTTACTTGATTGAATTTTTGAACAATGGCATCTAGAAAGAGAAGTAAAAAATAAAAGGATAAGCTAGATATAGCGAATCAATCTTTGATAAGAAAAAGTCTGTAAGCACTAAGGCTTTAGACATATTCAGAAAAAATTGAAAAGCAAAACTTAGTTAGAGAAAGAAGTTTTGGCCTTAATGCTTGTTGGGAAACCTATGACAATGAGAAGGTAGAAATATTCTCAACAATAAATCAATGCTAGGGGTTGGCAAGTATTTTCCAAAGAAAAGAGGCTGACCTATTCAATTTGGTTAATAATTTCTTTGCAATTTCGTTGATTGGGTTAATGGATGCATGAAAGTTAGGGGTAAATTGGGAGACTTTAGCCATGAATTGATTGAGGCACATTGTGGCTTCGACGATTTAGAAGAAATTCAATTTGCTCAATTCATGGTTGATAAAGAGAAAATTTTTGACAACATCAAGAATAGGATTTGTTAAATATTTTATGCTTAATGCTCTTAACTTCATCCCCAAATTTTATTTTTAGTTTGTGGGTGTAACGATTTTTGGCTTGAGCCACACAAGTGATATTTCAATAGATAGGTCATGCCTTGGATTTTTTATAATGGAGGGACATTTAATAGATTTGGGTCATAACTTACTGAAAAATGCAAGAAGAGACGACCCAAGTATATTTTATATGAGCTTATTTCTCATCTTTGTGTTTTAGCAGGGTGCCCGACTAAAATATTACCACAAATAAGCTAAGAACATTCCTAATAGAAAAAAGAAGATGGTGCTTGAATGTGAGTGACACAAAGCAAGAATAGAGAAATGAAAACAATGACAATTTTCACAAGATCCATTCCCAAAATGCACTGGTAGGGTAGGTCTTCAATCCATCAACCATCCCGGAGGAGCATGGTGAATTGAAAGGACATTGGACTCACAGCCTTGTGAACCTTCATCACAATAAATTCTTGATGACTCAATACTTGTAAATGAACATGACATCATGGGTTAGGGCACCTCAACCACCAACATGGCATGACGGCTTTCCACTAGGATATGATGAAATGATGATAGATGTTGAGGCACAACCAAAAGATAGTAAGAGTCAGGGTGAGGAGCAAAGAGAAGAAGACAATGATTAAGCTCACTCTTTGGCTTATAAAGACCATTTCTTATCCCTATCTTTTTCCCTGTCACCCCATTATTATGATGCTTGCTAGATTATGACATTTTCATCATGGGTATTCGATTATTTTTTTATTTATCTTGTATTTTAGTTATTTTCTTTGGTTTGGCTATTTTTAGTTAGTTGAGGAGAAATAGTTTGTTTAACTTTGACAATTTGTAAACATTTGGTTTTTAGTTTGTGTTTAATAATAAGTAGTTCTTTTTGGTAATTTATAGATTTGAATTTGGTAGTATTTAGTGTGCTCTTTTGGTTTATTAGTTTGGTCTTGCTTACGTTGGTTTTATGGTGCTCGGTGTGGGTTTTTTTTTTTACATGGTTTGATGAGTTAGTAACACATAGGTGAATGATTGAATGGATTGGAAATATTTGAATGGTAATGATTGGTGGTGTGAATATGTTAGTTTTTGGAATGGTGTTATTGTTGTATTTATATGTTGTAACTGAAAGTGGACAGTTGAACTATTTTTGCGCTTTTCATGTTCAAATTGATAAACATGGGAACAATTACTCAACTTAAGCTTTTAAATCACTTTTCAACAAAAACTGTCTTTTTGTTGTTTTAGAAGTTTTTATCTAAAAAACTACTTTGCATTACATGTATCACCAATGCCAATTTCAAATAGAATGTTAATTTATTTCGCATACCTTTAATTTTCCAAAAGAAGAACTTACCTCATACCATTCTTTTGGAAATGAACATTCTAAACTAGGCTGGAAATGATTTGGGCCATTTGGTCATTTTTCGTCTGAAAATTTTATTTTCAATATTAATCTCTCTTATGCTGATTTGATTTTGCAAATTCTTCTTGATGTGATTCATTCCACCCCTTGGTTTACAGATTAATTACTTTCTTTAGAATTGTTCAATAATATAGCAAGTATAGGGCTTGGTATTACCCATGTCAAGACTTCAAAATATGCTAATTTAAGACTTAAAATACCAACGAGGATGTGAATGACCATTGTGTACTATTCAGAATTATTTTTAAATTAATGCACCTTAAGTCCGATCAATATTGTTAAGTGTTCAATTGCAACTTTTACTAGTTAGGAAATCCTAATGTTAAGTCTTTTTACTTGGAATATTAGTTGGAAATGGCCAAGGTCGAATTTCATTTGAGGTAATTGCTCACCTTTGAATTATTAGACTTGGTTGGTTTTTCCAAAATTTATGTTTGTGATAATAATTTTTTGTTTACTTTGTTAATTTGAAAAGTAGGACAAGATTCATGTGCTCGAGTTTAAAGTCGCTTTTACTTTTGATAAGTTGCAATAGTGTTCAACTTGGCCTACTTTCAATATTTTTATTGGTCTTAATTTTTGTGGTGTTTTTTTTTTTTCTTTTAATCTTCTCTTATCTTGGTTTACTTGGGACTAGTAAAACCCTTGGTTTTGCGGTATTTTATTCTCTAAAACCCTAACATTTTGTTAGGTTTGCCCATTTTCAGGGTTTCTTATTCACTTTTTTTTTTCTTTTTTATTTTACTAGTTTTTAATGTTAGTCTAAGTTTGTTTAATTATGTTTGGTAGTTATTGCATTTACATGCTTTTTTTAGTTAAAATCCAAGCAAAGTACAGCTAGTGCAATATATTGGCAAACAATGGCTCGACACTCGGAAGAATTCGGAAGAATTTTGATGACTTTGGAAGAAAATAAGCCCTTGGTTGTAGCTAGGGTCTTAGGATACTTTAACCTTGCTGCAACTTGCATAAAAAATTGAGGAACAAATTAACCATACAGGTCGAGACATATCCCTTAAAGTCTAAAAATTGATAACTATGACTCGTACTACGTAAATTTGAAATGTTCAGCAAACTATTTTTGTACTATGGTCTTGCAAATGAATCTTGGACCTAAGTGAGATTAGACTAGTTAGAGAGGGTGCAAACCCTAGGAATTTTCTATGGCCAAATTTGAACGGTTTTTTCCTTTGTTTTGAGTAATTTTAATGTCTGTGTGTGCTTTTGTGCATGTCTAGTTCTTTGTTAAATATAGTGTTGCATGTCTAGTTCTTTGTTAAATACTGTGTTTTAGTGTTTATTTAGTGTTATTAAAGTAATATTTGTGTTTATGTGTGTGTTGAGGTTTTATAGCTAAGGTTCAACCTAATTCCTCTCAGAATTAGAGTTTTCTGTAAGCTTGTTCTTAATTAATTTTTCTAGTATTTGAACTCACTTTGATTAGTGTTTATATGGTTAGTTAGTTGTTAATGTGAATTATTGAATTTTTTTTGTGTTCTTAGGGTTTTGGAGAGTTAGAAGCACTTTGGAAGCAGTAGTGGAGCAAAATTGGATAATGAGTGGCAAAGCAGCCTAAGGCTGTCCTGAGGCAGGTCACTGGCAGAAGAGCTTACCACCTTGTAGAAGATAGCTCATGGGCAAGCGAGCTCTACCACATTGCTGGCGAGGTTATGCCTAGAAACGTGTAGAAAACCACTTTTGGGGCTGTTTTGAAGGGTTTTGCACTAATTTCACCCCCAACCTTAAAACCCACTATAAGTACATCTTTTAGGACTGAAATGAAAAACCCATCTTAATATTATTTTTTCTTCATTTCTCCTCCCACTTGGAAAGGACTTTATTTCTCAGAAGCCTTTAGACTAGTTTCAATTCAAGTGTGTACTTTGTTCTACAAATTTGTAAGCTTTCATTTATATCTAGTGTACTCTAGTAGCCATAATTTTGATGTTTATTTAAGTTGCCAAGTCTTCCTTTAATGCTATCATCTACCTAACCTTCAATGCAACCATTTCTTTACCAATTTTGTTGCTTACTTGCTTAGATCACTTTAATAGACTTTCAATGCTTTTAATTGCTTTCTTGTAGTTAAATATGTGTTAGTTATGCATGGGCTATGGTTGAATGTAGCCAATTTTATATGAGTAGAGGTTAATAAGTTGATTAAGTGGGAAAATGGACTAATTAGGCAATATTCACGGGCTTAAGGGTTAATTAGAAAAATTAGCTACTTCATTAGTTAGTTGGGTTATTGAGAGGATATGGGTATTAAACCTCCATTATAGACCTAGATTCGTGTTGGATTAGCATTAGAATTAGATCTTGGCATACAAATTTATCTAGTTGATTGTTAGGATACTTCCATGGTTAGTTAATTAAGTTTGATTCGCCAAGCCAACGGGAAGGATCCATACTTAAGTTAATCGAATTGATAGACTTAGTTATCGAAGCATCAAGATTAGGTTACAATTGAAAATCAACCTCTAGTATGGCTTGTAGAATCACTTGATTAACCTAATCAATCAAAACTCGTGAAATTGGCTAGCGTAAACCTCGAACACCTTTTTAATCATCTCTTGTTTTCAAGTTATTTTTAGTCAAACCTTGTTTAATTAAACCCGTCAAATAGCATTTTAACCAAATAATCAGTACTTGAACACCATTCCTCAGGGGAACGAACCCTACTTACTCTTTTTATACTTCACGACCTGTATACTAGTAGTGTGTGTAAGTGTTTAGTAGTTAAATTGTGGTAGATTTGTAATGCAATAAGTTTTTAGTGCCGTTGCCGAAGAATTGATGTCAATATTGATATAATTTGGTTAGAGTACTAAATTGAAGCTCATTTATATTGTTTTGTATGCAGTTGTTTCACCTATTTCATAAATGAAAAAGATTTATCATTTTTTGTATAGTTGACAGGATAAAATTTTCAAAATACAAAAATATTTTCTATTTTGATATTTTATTTGTCTTATTTTAAAATTCAGAAGGATTTTCTCGTTTTAGTGGTTAGTTTAGACTAGCTAGCAGTCTAAACTTTTCTAGTTTCCTTGTTTGTGTTGTTTTTATTCTTTTTCTTATTTTAGTTGTTTTTAGTGTCTATTTCTCAAGAACATGCAAAGAATGAATTGAAATGACTAATGCCAAGTTTTTTATCATCCTTATGATTATGAAGACAATGACCAATGAGCATGTTTCTTACAAGAGCTCTTCCTACCCTTGTGATTGCCAAGTGAGATGGTACAACTATCCAAATACCTTTTCAAGCAACTAAGATTATCCATATTCTTTCCCTACACCTATAGAGGCTACTTATACACAAATGGAGCCACAAACTCAAGCATTTTCATGACCAACCAAATACTATCCGTTAAGGATATGGTGATGAAGCTCATATGAACAACTACTACTTATCATCACCTATGAAACAGTTCAATTTTGGGGGGATTGGCCTTCATGGAGATTCGTATTTGGGCTATTTTTGTGACTACACTTAACCACCAACCGAAAGACAGAAGAATGAAAAGTTGTGGATGATGATGATGACCCTATGACCTTATGGGGAAATTGCATAACCGTTTACAACACATTCAAACTCAACTAGATGAAATAGCACTAAAGGTGGTGGAAACTACTCAAGATACTCCCACGATCTAGCCAAACTCAATAGAATGGTGGTGAAGTCAACCGATACTTACCGTCACCTATAGATGAATGCTCAAACAAACAAAGAATTCATCATGGAAGATTGTTTGAATTTGTTAATTATGAATTTGCTCAAACAAATAATGAAGGACCTCTTGGAGCAAGTTTCACAACAATCGGTCATATTATAAAGTATGGGGAGATTCACTAACCCAAGAGAATCAAGGCTCAAGAATGAAGGGAAAGATTGATGGAAATGATTGTCACCGGCATGAAAACTCAAACCAAATCCATGAAGAGAATGCATGGCCAACTTACCTAATTCATCAGAATGATGGGTGGTGCAGAATAAGGGACTTCGACACTCAAACCAATTGAAGAGAAAAATGGACACTTTGAGCATCAGTGTGGAATGGTCGAGTCATGGAGCAAGTGCAACCAAAAAGAATCACAACAATTCTCCAATGTTAGTATCATCATGTACAAGAAAGTGCCCAATGGAGTATGTGTTGACAAAGAACTGACTCAAGGAGTAGGAGAAGAAGGATACTTTTCAGAAGGAATAGGGAGATTAGGAGTACTTTTCTCGATGTTCCACAAGTCCTTGGAAACTTTGAATGTGATAGAAATTGGAGCAAATTCACTAAGGACTTCAACATCCTTGGCAACCCTCCTCGATGTTAATACAGGAGTAGTTTCTTCACCTTTTCTTTTACTATGCTTTATTTAGTTAATACAAGGATGTTTTAATTTAAGAACCTGGTGAGAATTAATAAAGATTGTGGCCTTGTGTTATTTTAATTTATGCTTTATTATTGTGAGTTGATATTTTGGTATTCTTAGATAAGTATTGTTAGTTGATGATAATTTGGTTTTTGATGCTAAATACTAATGACAATGTAGGACTTCTTGTGAATTATGATTGTTATGAGGCTATACTGATGAACTTAAACTTAGTTTACATCTTGTTTATGGAAATTCTAGATGTTGGTAGACTTCACTTGCTAAGTCTTGAGTCATTTTTGAGCAAATAATATGAATGATTGACATAGATTTGGAGTATTCTTGGTTGTTGAATGACTTTTAAGGCTAATCATGTGCGAACCTAAGTTTGGGTGAGGAATTAGTCATATAGGTAATTCTGTGTGGTGTTTAAACTCCGTTGCCCTATGTGTGTTTTCCATTTTCTTTGATTGTTTGGACCTTGTAAAATCCTAATGTCCTCTTCTTAATATAGCATTGTTGATGTTGAAAATTGATAGAAAACTTTTAGAACACTTGCTTAGTCAAATTTGCATTTATATGGTTTACTTGAACTTGCTAATTGCTTAGCATTGTTTGTGTGATGGTTATTGTTAATGAAATCCATGATTGATTATTAAACTATAGTTTGAGTTTAAAATTGTACTTAGGTGATTTCATTCACGTTCACTTTGAATTACCCGTTGTTCATCACCTACATGAGTTTTTTTATTATCCAAATACTCCCTTCGTCCCATTTTATTTGGCATGGTCAAACTTGTACACTGTTTAAGAAAAGTTGACATTGACCAACTAGTAAAATACCTTTTTCATAATTGTCCTTGAATTCACATTGAAAATTTGTTTGATGATTTTAGAGTTAACTGTGAGATGTTCGTTGTAAGATTAATTAATGATGAAACATGACTTTAATACTATTGTTTTAGGACTTGCTTGAAGGGTAAAATAGGTAAATTTACCTTTACATATTTGCTATTTTAAGGAGTCTAACTCTTACAAATAATTTGAGACAAACCAAAATGAAAAGAGTGACATATAAAATGGGACGGAGGGAGCATAATTTAAAGTCATCCCTTGGTGATATGTTTAACTAGTTATATCTTTACACACTTTCTATTAGTATTTTTCTTTCTTGTGAAGTAGTGAGTGGTTGGATGAGTTTGTAACTCATCATTGAAACAAATTAAAATGATCAGTTATGTGTTTTGAGTTTTTTGTTTTTGGTGATATCTAGTGAATAAATGTTTTTGGATAGAAAAAGGTCTATTTGGTACTCAATGATGATAGTAGCCTAAAATATCAATATTATTTCATCTTTATTCTAAGTTATCTTCCATATTTTTTAGCAAAAAAAATGTGGTTAGTTTTTATTGCAACTAAACTTTTGAAAACCTAGTATTCCAATTTTCAAAAAGTTATGCTACAATTTTTCCAAAATGGTTCATTTGAGACATTTGTGGTTTATTCTCAAATTTATTAATTTTGTCAAGTCATTTTTCCCAAATTTTTTGGAAAAATTGTCATAAATGGTTGGAAATGAATTGGGGCTATGTGTTTCAAGAAGTATTATATCTATATTATGGGTGTTTAATTTTGGATATGTTCTTGGGTACGCATTCAGTTCTCTCCCTTGGCTTAGGATTGCTTTCTTTTCAAAAAAAAGAAAAGAATAAAAAAAAAAAAAAACAAAGAACAAAACTGTGCTTGTTTTTAGGATTAAGGCAAGTAGAGGAATTGACATCACCAATGTTGTGCCTTCGAAGACGCCATTAGCAATAGTCAATAAGGTAAGTAGAAGCAAAGCTTCAAAATATGCCATTAGGACTACAATTCCAACAAGGAGGGGTGCTTCATTGTGTACTATCCATCTTTGTATCAAATTAAACACTCCTAACTAGATTAATGCTTTTTTAGTGTGTCATGTGCATTTTATGCGTTTTTTTCCCCCCAACAATCCTTCCACTGCTAAGTAGATTGAGTTGGGAATGATTTGATTAAACTTTGGTCAATTTGAGTAGTGGGATTAAAATTGTTTTACATGAACCAGAACATTTTTGTGAAAATCTTTTTGATTGAGTAAAATACTTATTCTTTTGGAAATTTTATTTGCAATAGAATATTTGTTTCCGACAAAGTGTAGATTAGGATAACAATTTTGAATGATTTGAATTCATATGCTATTGGTTGTTTATGAGAAGTTACCAAAATGACCAAAGTATATCCAGAGTCCATTATCTGTAGTTTGTAAGCATGGTGGTGGTGTCATGTATAATGGTGTAGGGTATGGTAACTATCTTGTGTTATGAGTTCTTATGTGTTTGCCATGTTTATGTTGTTTATGATCTTTCCTTATCATTATTTGCTCAGGACGAGTAAAGCCATAAGTTTGGGGATGTTCCAACCCTAGGAAACTAGGATTTTCTATGGCCAGTTTGAATGGTTTTTGCCTTGGTCTCGAGTAATTTTACTGCTATGTGTGTGCTTTTGTGATTGTCTAGTTTTATGTGTTCAATGTAGTCAGGTGGAATAGTAATGATTGTAGTGTTTATTTAGTGTTGTTTAAGTGATATTTGTGTGTGTGTGTGTGTGTTGAGGTTTTGAAGTTAAGGTTTAACTTAATTCCTCCCAGAATTTGGGTTTTGTGTGAGGTTGTTCTTAATTGACTTTTCTAGTGTTTGAACTCACTTTAGTTAATGTTATATGCTTAATTAGTTTACGTTAAAGTGTATTAATGTATTTTTTTTGGGTGCTTAGGGTTCTGGAAGGTTGGAAGCACATCAGAAGTTGCATGGAGCGATATTGGATGACAAGCGGCAAAGCAGCCCAAGGCTGCCTAGGACAACTAACCGTTGCTTAGTTGCCAAGGCAAAAGAGCTTGTTGGCTGCTAGCCCTTCTAGAAGATAGCTTGCTGGCAGTGAGATTATGCCGAGAAATGCATAGAAAACCCATTTTGGGTCTGTTTTGAAGAGGTTTGATGTAATTTTACCCCCAACCCTAAAAACCACTACAAGTACATCTTTTAGGACTGAAATTAAAAACTACACCTTAGTTTTTCTTCTTCTTTTCTCTTTTCTACTGGGGGAGGAACTTTTAGTTTCTTGTTCAGAATTTCTTTTAAACTAGTTTTAATTCAAGCGTGTATTTTTTTCTACAACTTTGTAGCTTTTTATTTATGTTTAACGTACTTTACTAGTTTCCATTTTGATGTTTATTCCAGTTGTCAAGTCTTCCTTCAATGCTTTCTTCCACCTATCCTTCAATGCAACCATTCCTTTTACTAGTTTTTTTGTTTACTTGATTAGCTCGCTTGGTGTCCTTCCAATGCTTTTAATTGCTTTCTTGCAGTTAAATATGCATTATTTTAGCATTGGTTGGGGTTGTGTAAAGCTAATTTCATATGGGTAGATATTAATAAGCTAATCAGGTGATAAAATGAACTAATTAGGCAACATTCATGGGTTGAAGTTTCAATTAGAGAGATTAGGTACTTCCTTAGTTTGGGTTAATTGAGCGAATATGAAAATTGAACCTCCATTACAGACCTAGTAATTTGGATTAGGGTTAGAATTAGATCTCGACAGATAAATTCACCTAGTTAGTTGTTGGAATTCTACGGTTAGTTAATCAAGTTTGATTAGCCTAGAAGGGATCCACAGTTACGTTATTGAATTGATGCCGAGGAATCGGGATTATAGTACATAGGGAATCAACCTCTAGTTTTGCTCGTAGAATCACTTGATTGACCTAATTAATCAGGTTAGCGCAAACCATTCCTAGTTATAAACTCAGTTTTAGTCAAACCTTTTCTTTAATTAAACACTTCAAATAGCATTCTAACCAATTAATCAATACTTGAACACCATTTCTTGTGGGAACAATCCATATAACTCTTTACTACTTCACGACCCGTATACTTGCGGTGTGTGTAACTGTTTAGTAGTTAAATAGTGGTAAAACTAGATTTCTCACCGATCGATTAAACCTATTATTGTAGAGTTTCCCGTGGAAGTCTTGAATGAAAGTAATTCATGTGTACCGATTTCCTTACAACTGGTTTACTTAACAATTGGGAAATTGGTTTCACCGTACTTATAATTTCATTTGTTAGCTCAACAATTGGATTGTCTCGTCTACAATATTCTTGGATGATATAGATGGTGGGAACAATGAAGCGGATTCTTCATCTGTCACTCTCCATGTTCTCTGGAATCACAATCGTTCAAAAAATAACATGAATGAAAGCCCCATCCATCCAGAGTCAAAGTTTCTCAATAGAGGGAGAGTTAGTAGTAGTGTGGTGCTAGTGTGCAAAACTTGTAAAACCACATTTACTTTCTCTTATTCTACTTGCTTTCTTCAAATTTCCTGTGTTTAATTTGTGCAATTTAATGCTTTCATACTATTTTTCGCCGGGAAAATTTCTTACAAAAGTTTTGTTGGGCTTTCTTTATGCTACTTATTTTACTCGAAGATTTCATTTTTACATTTATTTCTTGCCTTTAATCATGTCTAGTTTAACTATTACATTTTTGCCCTTTTTCTTCATTTCCAATAATTGGTGAATTAAATTAGCATAGGTTAAGTTTAGAACTCTAATTCCCAATGGGCAATTGTTATTTGACTAGTTTGCAAGAAAAAATTGACTTTTTAAACTATTATTAATAGGGTTTAGTGGTAGTTTGGAAATTGGCCACTTTCTTAATTAGGGTATAATGAACTCTCGACGTATTAATTCACTTAGCTGGTTGCTTAGAATTCCATGTGGTAGATAATCAAGTTTATCTTGCTCTAAGTGATAACACAAATGCACATTTATAGTAATTAGATTGATACGCCTATTTGACACGAGGAACTAGTAATAGGTTATAACTGGAAATTAACATCAACTTTGGAAAATTAGACCAAGAAATCGAGTAAATTATCCAAAAATCAAGAATTAACAAGTCAAAAACCTAACTCGCACTTTTAAACTTGAAGACCGAAAGTCCTTTATTTTCTTCGCTTACTTAACCCCATTTATTTAGTCTTCATCAATTAGTTCTTTTAATTTCTTTCTTTAGGGAGAGTTTTAATTGTTTCTTTAATTATTCATAACCCCAAAAATCATATTTTCTTCATTGTCTAGATAATGAATTTTCCCAAGTTCTTTGTAAATTTCCTACTCAATCCTTGTGGGTGTGATTTTCAGTTCCATTAGCTATTATCGATCCTTTATACATGCATTGCATCATTAGATATTCAAGAAATAGGTGTGAACAAAAATGAACCGCAAGCTGAGATAAACCAATCTTCAACTACTTTACGTGGACAAAATTTTTTTCAGTTGCCAAACCCTAGTCAAGTCTCATTTAGTCCCATTAGCTTGATGATTTTTGTTTGAAACTTTTGTTTTCTTCCCTACCTTATCCCTCTTGAAAGGCAAGCATCCCTAGAATGACCCACCTTAGAGTACTCGGAATAGTAGGAAGAAAGATCCCTATACATTATATACTGCCAGAATCTTGTAGAACTATTCCCAATCCATATCATTGATGGAAGTTCCTTCATTCGGTTGACTTTAATGCATGCCCTAGCTGAATTGCTCATGTGAGAAATAGATACCATAGTTATATCAATCTTCAATGGATCTCCTATCAATTGAGCTATTGAGAAGAAAACCAATTTGACAAACAAATGCACAGGCCATTGCTCTAAACAAACTCATGTAGGCACCAATGGCTATTCAACATCTACCCTAAAGTTGGAAGCCCACTTAAGGATCATGATTCCTAACCATAGGAAGCTCCAAAACCCTTTATTCTAAACCCTCAAGCAATCGTTTTCAAGATCAAAATTGGATAAGTGCGAGGCAAATTTCAAGTATACCCAAAGAGAAATAACCTTTATAACAACTCTTATTTTGATTTTATCCTATGGTCACACATTTCATTTCTCGTATGACAGCGAGAACAAATATTCCTTGGCAGTTAGAGGTAAAGTATATTGATGTCAATGCATATTAGTAGGAGATATTGCTTGAAGATATCCATTACATCCACATGGCACGCATCATGAATAATTATTTATTACTGTTAGATGATTTTGTTCTAGTAATTAGATGCTTCCAGGGATACTTATCTAAGAAAAGAATGATACCTATAATCCTAAATAATTGTCTAAGAGATAGCTACTTTAAAATAATGACAAATTTTAGACTAATAATTATGAGTGTTATTCAAAAAGGTTAAAGGGTACAATACAAATAGCCTCCTTTTGGTACCTAACATGAGCAATTTGCCCCCTATGGTTATCAAATATGCATCTTACCCTTGTGCTTTAAATTTTTGTTACAAAATGAATGAAAATAGTCAAAATTAACCACTTTGAGACCACATGCCTGTGCAGGCATTTGCAGGTGTTCAAAAAAAAATTTCTTACTAAAATGGACACAAATTGACTATTTTTTTTACCTCCAATAAAACCCTACACATTTCCTCTTCACCCACACCTTTCCCCATTCCCATTCACCCGACCCCCACAACAACACATCCTCCTCCAATATCACCCAAAGCATACCAAGCAGCATAAGATGATTAAATTATATTTTTGAAAAATATTCAAGGTAATAAATTCTTCTTTTTTTTCTTAAATAAAATGAGAAGACTCAGTTTTCCTGAAGAAATGACTCTGAATGCCTGCCTTATCAGACTTGATCACTTTGAAATCATGCCAGATTCTTTAATGGTTATTTCAATCAAGTTAAGCGACTTCTTGATTCATTTTATGGAATTTGTCAATGAATTGAGCCATTGGCCTTTTCGGACTTTTTTCCTCATTTATTTGGTGTAACTTTTTTAGCTTTTGCATCTATTTGATATTGGCTTTTGAAATATTGAATGTAAAGTAAGAGAGTTGGGGAGGAGATAGAGGAGCAGCTCAAGGTGAGGGATGGGGGAAGGGAGTGGAATGTTGGATGGCATAGGTAGGTAGGTAGGGGAAGATTAGGATGGGAGAGGGAGGTTGGGGTGGCGCGAAATGGGTGGGATGATGTGTGATCGAGGATGGGGGGCTAGGTTAGCGGGAAAGTGGTAAAAGAGAAGAAGAAACAGTTGGGAGATAGGGGAAGGATCTCAGGAGGGAGATTCAGAAATTTTAAGGAATGGGGAAGGGTTGGCCTAGTGCTAGCTGGGCTAGGGGTAATGGTGGTAATGGCTATTGTTGAGGTGAGAGAGGGCTACTGCTGTGTGAGGAAGAAAATGAAAGTGTTAGGATTTTTTTTATTTGGATTGTTATATTTTCAGTTTGATTCTTTTTTATTTTTAATTTGACTCCAAAATTTTATAGCGTCATTTTTTTATTTTCAATTTAACCTAAAACTTTGTTTGGAACTTGAATTAGTTAGGGGTATCTATAACATTTCATAGATAGGTATTAATTTTACCTGTTTCTGTCAATTTTGCAAAAAAGAAAAAAAAAATGAAGCACAAGAGACACAAATGCACATTTGATAGCCACAAAGGATAAAGAACATATTCGACATACCATAAGAAGATTATTTGCGTTTTATCGTTAATTAAATAATCCCATCATTTGATAGTTGATTGTAGTACGCTCTGAAATAGAAATCAAGTCAACATAAGTATAAGAAGATTCCCAATAGTGTGTAATATGATAAAATTAACTTACGTTCAAAAACTTTCCAAAACTTTATAACCTCTTTTTTTTTTTTTTTTTCATTTTGACTCAAAACTCTATTAGGAACTTGAACTGGTTAGGAACGTATATCACATTTTATAGATAGGTATTAGTTTTAACAGTTTCCGTCAATTTTACCAAAAAAATAGAAAATTGAAGCACAAGGGGCAGAAATACACATTTGATAACCATAGGAGGGTAAAGTGCTTATTCGACTTTTTTTTTTTTGGTCAAATTGACAATATTCTAACTTAACCTACTGTATAAAGGAAGATCCAATTAAACACTATTAAGAGACTGGAGAGAGAGTACCCTTTAAAACCAAGCAAGGATGTTTTAACACCTACCCAAATTTCTGCAAGCCTTGGGATTGAATCTTAGATCTTGCAGTAGAGAATGTTTTATGAGATATTTCCTGATCAACTCTACTACGTGACATTGATTACTTATTCGAACATATCACAAGAGGATTATTTTCATTTTGTACTTAAAGACTTAAATTATCCCATCATTCGATTGTTGATTGTAGAAGAAATGAAATCGAGTCAACAAAGAGTATAAGAGGATTCCCAATGGCGTGCAAGATAAAATTAACGTACAACCTCCCCTCTCTTCCCCACATTCTCAACACGAAAAGATACTACTCACTTAAATAAGTTCTCTTAGAGATGCCATCAATTGGCCTTAAGGGACTTGAAAGGTCATATTTGTGGGTGATTCTTGTAATCACTACACGTGAAAAAGAAAAAGAATATAATATTTGGATTCAAATTCTCGTGACCAAAATCACGGCATCTTTGGATACCACAATTCATATTTCGCCACGCCACATTTCTTATTAAAAAGGCATGTGAGCACTTCTACAGGAATCAAGCAAACTCAGCCGCAGTGCAACCTCCAATAATTCACTTGATAAACTTCAAATTAAACTAAAAACAAATTCCAAATAAAAATGTTTAAAAGCATGGAAACTATTTAGTAGATTGCGGAAATAAGATCAGAGGAAGACCCACTTTGGTTGGGGGCAGTGGATTCAACTATATACGCCATCTGGTAAGATAAAGAGGAAGAACCCATTTCCAATTCTTCTAACACGGATAAAGTTGAATCTTTAGATATTTTAATTGACCATCAAAAACCATTACCCATTAGTTTCCTTGCAAAATGTAAAAAAGTGGGTGTTATCTATCCAGACAGTGGACTATTCTCCCGGAGTTCCTAGTCATCATCCCACCTCAGGGAAGGGAGAAAGATCGATTCAGTTCATGAGTTTGTATACTTTTTTCAGCTTAAATTTGTCTATAATTCCCGAAGATTGTAAAAGACTTTTTAGGGGATAAAATATAAGAACTGTAAAGACCGAGAAAAGATGAGTTCCTAAGAAACTATAAAATTCCTCTCTAATATGAACAGATTTATACAGGTTTTGATCCATCCAGAGGTTCACAATGGATTATTCGATCTATTTTACACAAAGGATGTTGAAGGGACAGAAGTGCCCCTCACGTGCCTTTTTAATAAGGGATGTGATTTGGCGAAATATGAATAGTGGTATTAAAAGATACTGAAATTTAGGTCATTCAAAATTTGAACTGTGATATTTGGGTTTTATTTTTTATTTTTTAAAATTCGAAACTAGTCGTGCATTATTTTGGAAAATTGCACTAATAGGTATGTTCATTAATTTTTCCTACATTATCTATTAGAAAAAAATCCAAGACCTTTTCAGTCCTGACCAATGACTTGTTCATATTACATCATATAGGCAGCTTTTCGTGCTGATTCTTTTGGTTCACATCTAAGGTCATACCAGGGGTGTTTCCTGTTCCTTTATATTTGTACCATTTTGCACAAATAAGAAAGTAAACTAAATTTAAAATTTCTAGCGCTGCTATTGTGTAGTAAAAGTAATCCAATCTCCCGTGGTTAAGGTCATCTGCCAACCAGTTCGTTGTCCTGTGAATCACTGATGCAATAAAGCTGCTCAAATAGCTTGAACCTGCCCTCAAGCCCACAAACAACAATGCTGAAGCAATGCTCCTCATATTTTCCGGGAATTGATTGTAGAGAAGTTCGTTTTGTCCAATGAGTGTGAATGCTTCAGAAAGTCCAGATAGTGCCACTTGAGGAATTAACCACATTGCTGACATAGAAGAAATGGCACCTTTGCTAGGAACTGATCCCAGTGTCGATTTCGTGAGGGCAAAAATCCTCCTCCTGTCCTCGATGAAACCTGAAACGAGCAAAGTAAGAATAGATATAATCATACCTATCCCGATCTTTTGGAGGAGTGTCAATCCATCTTCTTTCCCTGACAATCTTCTTAGCCAAGGAATTAAAATCCTGTCATAGATGGGTAGCCAAACTGTTATGCTCAACATTGCAAAGATGATGTATGAAGCAGCTGGGATGTGGAAATTGCTCTTGCCAAGCCGTCTGTCGCTTTGAAGGGCTTGGAAGACAGCATAGTTCTGTTGTTGGACTACAGAGACATAGTAGATTAATCCTAGCCAACCATATGGGAATTATTCGTAGTACGCATTTTGCTTCTTCAACTTGCTGGATACTGCAAAGGCTCCAGGAGTCAACTGATGATCCATCTAAATTGATCTGGTCATGAGGCGTTATAATTGCTGCTTTGTTTAAAAACCTGCAAATAGATACAAATTTTATTTGGTTGAAACCTTTTGGTTTGCACCGTTTTCAGATCACCAACCTAATTTTTTCTTGGTATTTCAAACCTTTTTCAATAAAGGATATATTGCAAGCATGGTTCAAATACTCAACCAAGCGTATCTGGAACGGTCCTTTCCAATCCAATACCATACGTGATTCTGGCCTATATTCATTTTAGAATACCAACTAAAGTTGCATTATAAGGCTTTTTTTTTTTTTTTTTTTTGCTAATCCCTTAAAACTAATATTCAAGCAACTATCTGTGATTCCTACCTTGTTTTTTTATTAGTTTAGCTAAATTTATCGTCCGATGCTAACGTGATACTACTATAAGAATCTAATATGGACCAGGCATCACCGCAACTGATATTGTGACTTTGAACCATGATTGCAAGTCTCGTAGCTATGGATGCTGATCACTGAGAGGAGGGGGGAACATGGCCAACGTTTCAGAGTAATACTAAAACAATAGCATAGTATATTACCGGAATTGATCTGTGTAAGTGAGTCTAGAGTTCATGGAATTGGAAGCAACATGGTCGAAAAGTGAGAGGCATTGTTGCATTGGCAAATCTACTTGCCTCTTCTTGATTGCAGCAACAATGACTTGTGCAATACTTGTTAGAGGACTTCCCTCTGGCATCAGTTTCACATAGATTCTTGTACCGGCAAAGAAAAGCACGCAGGAACCGAACATGAGAATTGTTGGAATTGCTAATCCCAGTGACCAGCTCACATTTGATTGCACATAAACTATTATAGTCAATGACACCATGGCTGCAAATGTGTATGTGAAATAATACCAGTTAAAAAAACTGTTAGTTCCTCTTCTCCCTGATTAGGAGACAGTTTTAGGATTAAATTGATCAGCTCCAAAAGCCAAATTACAAGGCCTAATGCCGGAGGCACCAATAACTAGTAGGCCAAAACTACTTAAAAGAAATGCCATTTGCCAAGATGTTGCTCCATAACAATTCCCTGTTTGATCGTCTCCATTTCCACATTGAGGGGGATGCAGCTTTGAAATGGCTGCTGTTAAGGTTAATGCAAGCATCCCCTGCAGTAAAAATTTGAAAGATTTATAGGGTTAGTTTGAAGCAATCAAGTGACAGATAAGATGTGTTCTTCTCAACGGATTATGAAAAGTTATACATTATTTTTTTTAATGAAAAAATACTTTTAGAAAAGTAAATGCAGAGTTGCTTTTAAAAACATATTCTTACATTTTTTTAATTTAAAAAACAAACAAACAAATATATATATATATATATATATATGTATGTATACATATTTTCTATTTCAAAAAACTATAAGCAAATTTCAATAAATTGTTAAAAAACAAGCGTATAATACATATGTAACAAAATTTTCATAGTCTCTTTGAAGGACGAAATTAATTCGTACCAAAAAAGAGGATACTGAAGCAAATCCCAAGGTTTTGTAACGACCGTAGTAAGTATCAGATAGGAAGGCTCCAAGCAAGGTACCAAAATTGCAAGTGCCATTGAAGATGTTGACGACATTAGTTGCTGTGATGGTCTTCAAATTGAAAACACTAGTGAGATAAACCAAAAGGTTTGATGAGGTTCCAAGTGTTCCCAGCTTCTCAAAGGTCTCATTCCCTGTAAAATTTTTGTTACTACTTACTACTGGACAATAAGGGTTAAATCTTTTCTTGAGCTTTTCAAAAGAGTTGAAAATTTTGATTTCTCCATAAGGAATTGAAGCAGAAAACCAGTTGTAATTGTATCCATATATCTTATAATCGGTGAAAACACGAGGTATTTTCCTGGCTTACTATCTGGTTAAATATCCCCTTTAGTTCTTAAAATAATATCCTGTTCATTTCTTTTCCTTAATTATTGTTTCTTCCAATTCCATATTAGAATATCCTATTATAAATACAAATTTGTGATGTTATTTGCATTCGAATGAATCTGTCATTATGTAGGTAGATTGAACATTCCAGATTACAAAGGAAATGGTTTAATTTGTGAAAGGATGAACAAGAATCGTTGTCAATTTTGCTTCAATTTAGAAGCCAAAATTTTGCATTGAACTGTTGTTTATTTTACTATAAAGATACAAGAATTATGCGTGTATTCTCACATATTTCGTACTAGTAGTTTGATGGTATCTATCGTTTTTATCTTTTGTAACTCAGTGCATATGAGAAAAAAGAAGTTAGATTTTACGAAAAGAAATCCTACAATTTGGCTTAATGAGTGAACTAAGTAAAGAAAGACATTAAACGTTAGCCTTTTTTATTTTTTCTTAATGAGAATTTAGAGTAAATTTCTATTTACACCTGATTTGATCAAAAGAAAACAATAATTTTATCAGCTGCTATACGTTGTCATCATGAACAAATTAGCATCAATTTATGGACGTACCAATTATAAAAGGCATGGCTTTTATTCCTCTGTGCTTGACTCCATTACGAGTAGCCTCGTTCTCAATCTTCTTCTCCATCGTCTCTACCAGATAAATTAACTCTCTATCTCTCGACTTCTCTAATGGTGAATATAACTAATTCCACGACCTTATAATTTATGTAGGAGAGAGGTAGGCTACTGTCGAGATCATTGAGGTGGGATCAAATTCTTTGTCCATCGCACAAAAGGCATATCTTTTGCTCTTTTCCATGGCACTATGTGCGTTAAACAAATTTTTGAATTTCTTAGTCTGATAGGAGAGATCACTAAGTTCAAAAGTTCAAAGAACTCATCAAAGCCTTTTTAGGCATGTCAATTAACTATGAGGGAAAATACCAACACATATCTGGTCTTGCACGCTAGATTAGATTATAGTCAAGATTAAATTTTATTTACATTAATTTCTATAACATTTAATCTATAAGATTTATAAATAAGATCAAGAAAAAATCAAATTAACCTAAATATTTCCCAACTATAAAACTCAAAATTCCTTTTAAAAATGCCTCCATTGTTATAAAATGGTAGAAGGTTTTCTATCCCATATTTTGTGGCACTTCTTATAATATCATTTAATAAACTGTCAAGGTTAGATGTTGTTATTTTAAAAAAGTAACTCTTTATTAAATAATGTAATAGAAAATAACACATAATATGAGATAAAAATTTCTTAATGTTATAGAATTCATTGAAAAACTTGGCCACGTGTTTAAATGCAATCAATGAAAATGCTATAAATGACACTGAAGGATTTTTTTTTTTTTTTTTTTTTTTTTTGGGGGGGAGAAAGGAAGTGACAATGAAGGTTAGTCACATCGTCAAAAAAAAAAAAAAATTCCATAATCGCAAAATATATTAATCTTCAACAAACGAATAACGAAGCAAGACTACTATTCCTTCCATATTATTTATATTGTCGCACTTCACTTCTCATTTTAAAATATTCTAATAAAAATGTCACACATTTCCTAAAACATATTATTTGCTTTATTGAAATTTTAAATTTATACTTGTAAACATTCAAAATATTGTCAATTCCACTAATCAGTTGGCCCCAATAATTAATTCATTATTCCTCTTTTCAATCTTTTCTCTCTTCTATCCTTCCCATTAAAGCTTTTTAATTGAAAATATTTGTCATTTAATAATGTCAAGTTAATTCAACCTGATAAAAAAGTATTTGTAAGCATTTGATAAAAATTTATAGTTATCTAGAAATATATGCAGATGTTTAAGATGATAATTATATTAGGGCGTAGGGAATATAATTTTTATGAAAAATGCTTAGGTAGATCACTTCTTGGATTCCACCTGTAAATCTTGTAATTAAAATTAAATTTTTATAATCTTACTTATATCAACTTATATTATTTATTCCATAAAATTAAATTCACATTATTAGTTTTACAAGTAGAGTCAAAAAAGAATCTTACTTAATATTTTCCAATTTTTATTACTTTATAATTAACAATATTCGGTGCATCAATTCCCAATTGCAAAGATGCCATGTCCTTGAGGAGTCGAGGATGCGATTTGGGCCTGTGATAAAGGGCTACATTAACCCTCACGCTTTTGAAGGAACAAATTCTGGTATACAAATTGATAGTTTGTCTTAGCAACACATATGTCCAGTTGGACTCAATAATTTTGAAATAAAACGGTCGTGTTAAAATGTTTTAATCCAAGTTATTACTATCTTATGAACTGTGATTTTATATTCAATTAGTAGAAAAGTCAAATTTTATGGTTGTGGCTTTAAAAGAAATTACATAGAATTTCAAAAACAAAAAAATATAGGTGCTACAAATGTTAACAAAAAATTAAAAGAATAATATAGAGAGAGGAGACTAGAGAGTGAGAAAGAAGTTATTCATAGTTATATACATATAATAAGGGTAAAAAAAAAAAGTTCAAATTATGACTCACACTGGATCTTGCTCTCCTTTTATATATAGTTAGATATTTTTCCTCTCACTTTCGATGTGGGAAAGGGTGTTACATTGGTTACTTCTTAAAGGCTTTGTGTACTGGCAAAGTTGGAATCAAATATCTACATGGTCGTGTAGCCAGCACACAATATTCGATCTTATACCATTTGTAATATACAAGGCATGACTAGTCCAATAACTTTTGACATAAACCACTCAGTTAAAATGTTAAAACAAAACTATTAGTAATATATTATTTGTGATAGTGTATTCAAGGGAAATTTTTTAAGTGGTTCAAATCCATGATAAATGCTATCGATTTCTTGATTTTAAATCACCCACATTATCATGGGCAAAAATAATATTGCCACTACTAATTTTCTCCATATGACAAAACTACCCTTCTCAAGTCAACTATCTCATCCCAATTTATTTGCAATGCCTCACTACCACTCTTTTGACCTCATTCCTCCACTTTGTCTCTCTTTAATATCCATAACAGTTGCACCTCCTCCCTCCTTCCCTCGCTCTTTTCATCTACCTCTCTTTTAAGTCATCTCTTTCCCAACTTGCAAGGTAATCTTTCATTCATTTAATTGGACTGAAAGCAGACTTATAGTCCAAAGCTCTAGAGGAGAGAACCCACAAATTTTTTGTTGAATATCAAAGCAATAGAGAAAAGAAGAAGGAAAAAAGATATCCAAGCAATTCCAAGTTAGACCATTTTCCTAGAGATAAACCCAGATGGGTTTTCTAGTAAATTTTTATAGGGTCCAAGTTTAGTTTGAGTCGCTTGATCCATATACCTATAAATCTCTCTTTAGTATTGATATTCAATATCAAGAAAATATCATTATTATTGATGAAAAAGTCACTATTATTGATTATCTTACTGGTAAAGTAGACAAAAGATAAAGAGGGGTTACAAAAAAAAAAAAAAAGGAAAGGGTAGGGGAGGACAGGTAGTGGGAATAACCAAAGAAGAAAAGGAATAAGTGTTTCTCAGTGATGATCTTGGTAGTCTTGGGAATTAAGGTATTGCCTGTGGGTTGCTTTTCTTCTCTCGATCATGAATGTGATCTCCTCCTTTTGGGTGTCTACCATCTTCGTTTTCTTAACCCTCAGCTAAGACAATTTTACAGTAAGAGAATCAACACGATCATTAACCCCTTCTAAGGAATCGGTTGCTTGATCTTTGATCCTCATCATCTCATCAATCTTTTTAATGATTTCTTTGCATTTCCTATTTACCTCGTTATGCTTTTTAGTCTCTTTCTCATACAACTTGATTGTCCAGATAATTTTGTCCTCAAGTTCAGAAATACAGATAAGGTGAAGGTCTTCAGCATACTGCAGGTAATAACTAAAAGAACTGATCTGAGGAGGAGCATGGTCCGAACTACTTCCTGAACGGCTAGCACCAAAGCCTCAAACACTTAAATAGGTGGTTCTGTAGAAAGAGTCGACTCAGTAGGTTCCTCAGCAAGAGACCTAAAAAGCAGAATAAGGGATGGATACAGGCTGATTTTTTTTTCTTCCAACACGTACTAGTAGAGATGGTAAGGAAGATCTCTTCTTTTTTTCTCTATGTCGCGAGATTCATCCACGGGGTCAAGGATATCATGATCCATGTCCTTTCTTCAGCTCAGTGCATGTTCCCGGATAGCATCAGATCTGATAGTCACTACACACAGTAAATACAATATAAGTTATTTTTCAGAATAAGCAAAAAAAATGCAACATAGGGAAAGAAATTTTTTTTCAAGGATAACCTGTAGGACTAGGATGGTTGAGGGAAGCAAGGCTCAACCCGGCAGAAGCTAAAACTTGGTCATCACTCACTACTTGCCAAGAAATTTTTCTATGTCTCTAAGGGTATTAATGGCTTCCCGGTCATAACTGCTCAGGGTGACTAGCTTTTTTAACCTTAAGACATTTACTTCAAAATTTTAATTCAAAAACTTTCGGTCCGTACTCCTTCTCAATAAGAACTATTTTTTCCTCTATCTTCTTCTGGCGTAGCGAACCCTCAAGTGAAGCTGAAGAAAATACCGAGTCTAATAGACAAAATCTGAAAGTAGTGATTACATAAGTGACTAAAGAAGTGATCATTCCTCATTTCCAGCAGGTGATGATGAACGCGCTAATGCATCCAAAAGACTTGAAAAAAATCTGCCCAAATCCTACTTGATAGTGATTTAAAACTTTCAAAAGCAAGGGGTGCAAGTGTGGCTATTGGGCAGAGTATAAGGACAAAGGTGGCATGCCTACACATGTTGTAGTGGTACTGGACAAGTTCACTCTAGGTCTCAACAGTGAAAAACCACACCCCTTGGGTGTATAAAGTGGAAACCACATCCCCTGCATCTATACGATTCTCAGACACCCCTGAGCATATCACTACTAGAAAAACAGATTTTGGCGACTGATTTAGCAACCGATTTTTGTCAAAAATCCGTCACTAAATTGATTAATGTTGGATTTTTCAACGGAAAAAATCCGTTGGAATATTGCTCGTTGGTAAAATTTAGCGACCGATTTATCAACGAAAATTTTTGTTGGCAAATCCGTCACTCAATTTGGTACATGAATACCAACTTGAAGCAGTTTGGTTGCTATTTTTAGCAAGCAAAAAATCCGTCACTAATTTGGCACTTAGCGATAGAAAAATTCGTTGGAAAAATACATTTTAAAAATAAAAAATCTAAGCGACTGAAAAATTCGTCGCTAATTTCAAATTATTATAAAATAAAAATATTAATACTAACAGAAACCAAAAAATCCATCGCTAATTTGGCACTTAGCGATAGAAAAATTCATTGGAAAAATACATTTTAAAAATAAAAAATCTTAGCGACGGAAAAATTCGTCGCTAATTTCAAATTATTATAAAATAAAAATATTAATACCATTACGTTCTAAACCTGCAAACAACAACCAAGCGAAATAGCATCTAAACATTCCAACAACCAAATATGCATTCAAATATGTCTACAATCACCATAAACCAACTACATATATATATATATATAAATGTGCCATAAAACGAAATCTCTATAACCAAAGTAAAAGTAGCAAATTACAAATAAATAAGTACAAATTTTATGAATTTTACTAGTATCCAATAGTAATGTGTAGAGGTCATTCATCCTCACTCTCTTCCTCCTCATTATCCCCACCACCATCTTCATCTTCATGTTCATGTATAGGACGTAGTGGCTTTTCTTTTTTTTTTAACACCATTTCTACCATCATAAGGTACAGGCATCGTAGTAAATTGAGCAAACCCTGTAGGCGAATAATGTGGCAAGAAATTGGTTGAAGTTTGACTTGGATGCTGAAAGGTCATAGAACTCACCCCTAGAGACATCATTCTTTCAAATGATTCTATTTTATACTTCAAGCTACCTACTATATCCTTGAGTTTGTTATCTCTTGTTTGCAAGGATACAATTGTTCTTTGGAGGTTATGGATATGCTTGTTCTGTTCCTGAATTGTGTTCTTCCAATACTTAGGCATCCTAGATGCTCTCGAACAGGATCCACTATAATCGGATCTATCGGCACACAGCAACCCAAGCACTCGTCCTTTCTTCATGCCCACCAACAATTTCTGTTCATATTTCAATTTCACTAGGTAAGGATGGTTGTTGTGATGGGCAACCTTCACATTAGAACTTTGACTTGACTGCACCTCAGTCCACTTGATAAAAAAAAATTTCTATTTATGCATCAATCATTTCATAAGTGACTTTTTAATGAAAGTCATTATAAAAATTCATAAACACTAGAAGTAGGTAATGCTAGAAATGCTATCAAATTTCCACGCATTATGTTTAAGCAAATCCAAGGTAATTTTAGAAGAATTTGGAACCATCATTAAACAAATGGAAAAACAATAACTAGATTTTAAAGGTCGTATCACTTACATGAATATTTCTGCTAGTGGAGTTATTTATTGTCTAATGCCATCCTTGTCTGTCTTTCTTGTATGGGTGTGTAGGAAAGTGGTAGCAAGACTGACATCATATCCATTATTTCTTTTGTCTAACAATTTTAGAACATATGACATAATACAATATCAAAAAGTAGAAAAAATATAAGACGAACATTTAAGTGGATGAGCCAAAGTAAAACATAATTTATATAAGCATATCAATTTACGTCGATGTTCCAAATAGGTGATGCTGCCACCAGTATGACAAAGATATCCTTTACCATCATAAGTGGATGAACAATTCTTCTTATTTGTTTCACTTAAGGACTTGAACTTTTCTCCAACCCATACTTGCAACAATTGAACCCATGTGGAATCTCCAATCCGTGCTGGTCAAGTCTCACCTTTAAGAATACCTGCACGCACGTTGTGCATCAAATTCTTCATTCGTTCTGAGCCGTGATGTTCAAATATCTTGCGAATATCCTTCGCGTCCTTTGAAAGCCAACAATATGTGTACTGTATACAAAGACAAAAATAACAATAAAGTATAATATTAAAATTATAAGTAAAAAAATATTAAAGTAGAATAAGCAAAAAAGTAGCTTGCTCCAAATTTTCTAAACATCATGTCTCGTAACTCTTTTGGCATCTTCTTCCAAGAAGGATACAGGGCTTTTTTAAATTAGATTTGATAAGATGGATGATACGAGAAGCAACCTCATGCTGATAATGTTTAAACCTAGTTAAAAAAATATGAATCATAAACATATGAACCTGAATAATCATAACAATGAAAAAAACTTTATTATCAATAAATAAACTTTAAGTAAAATATAATATAGTTGGTTTGATCTCATTACTCAAGACCACATGGCTGTAAAAATTTCTTTGTAGTGATTGCTCTCAATTGGAATGCCAGTTGAACCACCATTTGTAGATGCTACATATGCTCTATTTGAAGCACTTGATAACTGTGGTAAAGGATTTTGACCCCCAATCGCACCAGTGTTTCCTTGTACAAAATAATTGTTGAGGATCTCTTGCATGCTGGGATGAAAGATGTAGACATGCTTGGACCGGCACGTGGTGGGATAAAATGAGGTGGCTGACTCATAGGAGGAGACATACTAGACGACACATATGTAGGTGGTTGGCTCAAATGAGACATAACGAACGCATGTGGCTGGCTAAGAGGATAAGGCATACTAGACAACACATATGTAGGTGGCTGGTTTAGAGGAGGCGTACTAAGTAAAATATGTGGCTGGCTTAGAGGAAGAGGTATAGTAGAGTTTCTAGATAAGTGGCTGACCCACGAGAAGAGGCATTGTAAAGGGGAGATGGCTCGTAGGGGTGATATATTAGATGGCACTGATAAGCTCCCAAATCTAGTATATTGCATATGTGTTTCACCTCTGTTTTAATGTAATTTGAGTAATAATTGAGTAATTATGAGCTAAAATAGTGTATTTTGAGTTTTGTAGGTTTGAGTGAAGAATAACTTAAAATGGGTCACAATATTGGAGGAAAACATTCACAAGCATAACTCTCTTTTTTGAGCTCTGATTTCTGTGATTTTGGATGATTTAGAAAGATAAGGAAGTTTTCTACAACTTTTGTGTTTTAAGTTTTCCAGGATTCTATAAGCATCTCATTCAAAATTACAAAGTTGGAAAATATAAATTTTGTACCAGCGAGGAATGCTTCTGATATAGTTTGGTATATTGATCATAACTTTCTTGTCCGAAGTCCAATTGAGGTGATTCAAGATTTTTTGGAAAGATAAGAAATAGAGCTACAACTTTCATGTTTTGAGTTTTTATAAATTCGGACTAAATCATGATCAAAATCGAGGAGAAATTTGAAGCTGAGTCTGCCAAGCACGCACATGCACAACAGAATTGCAGCGCATGTGCGCCCGCTCCAGAAGCTCTCAGCCCAGTGTGCACATGTGCAAAAAAATTGCAGTGCATGTGCGCCAATCGATGGGTAAGCTATAGAACTTGATTTATTGTGCAAGAAACATCCTCCCATGAGCCTGGTTGCATGGGAAATTGTGTATTTATCATCTCGGTGCCTCAAAACCCTAAAAACACCTATAAATATCCCATTATGAGGGGAGTTGAAGGAGAGACATCAGCCATTAGTTATTAGATTACATTAGACTAGGGTTTTCTTTATTTTTAAGAAGGAAATTTGATGAGGAGGTTCAAGATTGACAACCTTGGACCAAGAAATTGTGATTCTTCGTTAGCAAAGCATTCTTAAACCTTTTCTTATGTTATTTAGTTCTTGTTCTATGATTCTTTTACTGTTTAATGCTTTCTAGGGTTACATATTTTTTCTTGCTTTCAAATTTAATGCTTTCTTTACTTGCTTTCGTAGATTAACGGTTAGAGTAGTTTATTTGCTTTCGTAGATTAATTATGATTTTAGTTGTTGGATTAATTTATTCAAATCTCTTCCATAATGATTTCTTCAAATAGTGTTCGAGTCAAATAACCGGTAATTGCTAAACCAATTCTTGTGGGTTCGACCCCTACTTTCGTATATACTATTGATGCCGTACACTTACGGTGCATTATCTAGTTAATTGTTAGATTAGGAGATCATAAATTTTATAACTAGATATTTCACGTATCAAGTTTTTGGCGCCGTTGCTGAGAATTGGGTCTTTGACAATATCGGTATAATTTCGACAAGAATTACTACTTTGAAGTGTACATTAGTTTTATTTTCTTTAGTTTCATTGTGTGTTTTCAATATTTAAAAATAATAATAAAAAAAAAAGATTTTCCCTTGTGTTTTGTGTCACTTTTATTAAAAAAATCCAAAAATATTTTCTTTTTAAGTGGATAGTTTTGGCTAGCTACTAGTCTAAATTCTCCCATTTTTCTTGTTTGTGTGCTTTTGTGTTTGTACTTGTTTTTTTATGTCGGTCTTATAAGAAAATGCAAGGAATAAATTGAAATAACTCATGCCAAGGATATTATCATTCTTATGACTATGTAGGCATGACTAAGGAGCATGTTTATTATGATTATCCTCCCTACTCTTATGATTATCAAATGGGATAGTCAAACTATCCAAATTATTTCTCAAGTTACCAAGGTTATCCCTATTCTTTTCCTACACCCTTATAGCCTTTATATGAATCAATGGAGCCCCAATTCTTTCACCAATCAATCCAAGAGTATGATGATCTCAGGCAGGATCAATGAACTTGTGGATTGGAATTCAAAAATTTTGAGAAGAGTGTGCTAAACTCTTGAAAGAACAAGCTCAACTTCAAGAAAAGATGTCTAGATTCTGTGAAGAACAATCCGTATCCAATAATCAGTTACAAAACCAACTTTTTCAAATTCCAGGAGTGGTAAATAGTGAAGAACATTGGACTCCAATCTCTCTACCAGTGGGTGAAGAACTGGTTCAAGAAGAATAAATCAAAAATGTCTTGCAAGAGACCGGTTCCCAAGAGCCTAATGAAGTTGAAATTACAACAACTGACTCAAATACTTATGTAGAGGAATAACCAACCTTTTTGGTACATGAGTGTGACTTTGTCTCGGGTACAACAAAGGAGGTTCCGTTTGGAGTGTTTGTAGAAAAAGAGTCAGTTTTAGAAGGAGTGAAAGAAGAATGATACATTTTAAAGGAGGTCGGGGAGATACAATCTACTTATGCCGAAGTTCAGTTTCTTGGAAGATTTCGGATGCGCTAAGCTGTGGAGCACATTTAATAAGGATTACAACATCCTCGGCAAGCCTTTTTGGCTTTACTAGGGAAGTATTTCTTTTAATTTTGTTTTATTTATTTACTCTTTAATTTATTATGTGGTTTAGTTTAAGAACCCAGTAGGGTAATAAAGGTTTTAAGCCTCATAATGTTAAGTTTATGTGTTTTAGATTGTGAATTGCTTTAAGTTATACTTGTGTAGCTAATGACAGTGATGGTAGGTTAATCGAGTATAGTTATAAGTAGTTCACAAGTTTCAACTCACCTCGTAGATATTTATGATGGGACATTGTGCACCAACCGTCCTTCATTGCCAGAGAAGCTTTCCCTTCCCCTTTTTGTGCTTTTATCTTCTTTAACAATGGAGACAATGTTTATTTCTAAGTGTGGGGTGGGAGTTATTTGGATTTATATTTCCTTGGTGTAGTTTGCTCAATTTTTGCTTTAATATTTTAGCTTTTCTTGTGATCGAGAGTGTTTTAAGATTTTTGAAAATTTTTGTCCGAATTAGTTGAATCTTTAAAATTTTTGAAAATTTTTGCAATCGCTTAGCATGTCTTTTCAATTTTCTACTAGATAAATTTTGAACTAAGTTGTCATGAGTAGAGTAGTCGATGTTAATATTTTCCTATCATGATTTCTAATTTTTGAGCACTAATGGCCTTACAATGTTGTAGCTTTTTGGCACTACGAGATAATTGTGTAGATTCACTTATATTACCCTCCAAACACTTACTTTATTACATTTTTGAAGAAAAATTTTAGATAATTTGATTTGATTTAAAGATGAGGGTAGGCATTTCTTTGGACGTTTGAGCCTTTCAAGCCAACCATTACTGTAAAATTTATCCCTAGAACCCTATTTGACCTTAATTTGTTTTGAATGGATAGAAGCACCATTCATTTTTTTTAACTCATTTTTTTTATCTGCCTTTATGAGTTATCCTAAATGTCTCTTAGAGCTTTAATGCCACTAACTGATTAATTGTTATAGATATATAAGGATGGAAGGTAGTTGTACGATAATATTTCAATGAATGGTGTATAGTTTACGGAGAAGGAGTGTTAGAAAAATTTTTGTTGACCATAGCAAGTGGTGCCCATCACTAGCACCTGCGTTGGAATATTGCAGGTGATGCCCATCAATGGCACCTATATTGGAGTGTTAGTGCCTATCACTGGTACCTGCATAGATAATTTTTGCGGGTAGTGCCTATCACTGGTACCCGTTTTAGTGAAAAAAAAAGGTAGGTTGAAATTGAAAAAGAATGAATTTATTATGGGTGTTTGGTTAATTAAGTGTAGGGTTACTCTTTGAAGGATGGGTGTTTTAATGTTCAAAAAGAAGTTTTATGTTAATATGGCGCACATTAATTTAAAACTCTTTTTCTTATTTGTTTATCCATTTTCCCTTCTTTGTTAGCCAATACCCTAGCCTTACATTACAAGCCAAAAGTCCTACCTAATCGATATTTAAGTCGAGTCGATTATCTACATTAGTGGAAAAATGTAAGAAGAGTAAGCTATGGAATGTTTAGAAAAAATTTAAAGGGTTTGCATGATTTGATCTACGCACACACCAACACAGGAATTCATGTATAGAGGTTTATTATTATTTTACTATTTTTCTTATGATGATTTGGTTCGTGGTTATTTATGTGGAAGATTAGTGAAATGTGTTCAGTATATTTGTGATTTATTGCTATATTTTGCTAGAGAACGATCAAAAACTAAGTGTGGGGTATTTGATAAACTCTTAAATATAGTATATAGTATATGACGTTTACATCTGTTTTAATGTAATTTGAGTAATAATTGAGTAATTATGAGCTAAAATAGTTTATTTTCAGTTTTGTAGGGTTTGAGTGAAGAATAACTTAAAATGGGTCACAATATTGGAGGAAAACATTCACTAGCGTGGTGCAAATCGGATACAGTTCGGAAGATCAAGCATAACTCTCTTTTTCTTCAATCTCTGATTTCTGTGATTTTGAATGATTTAGAAAGCTAAGGAAGTTTTCTACAACTTTTGGGTGTGTTCGTTTGGATTGAAAATATTTTCAGGAAAAATTTTCAAAATATTTATGATGTACTCTACACCGGAAAATATATTAGAGTGTATAAGATACAGGTGTCCAATTATACCTTCCTCTGAAAAACGAATGGAAAAGAATTTTGAGCGTAAGTTATTTTTCTAGATGTGTATAAGTGACATTAAATCACAAATACTTACTTTTATAATTTCATTTGCTAACGATTATTTTCGTTTTCAATTCTTTTCCATTCGTTTTTCTCTTAATCATGGGTCCCACACAAATATAACTATCATTATGCATATTTTACTACTACATTATACTATTATTTAATTTTAAACAAAATCAATCTTTTATTAATCACAATTACTTGTAAGGTATTTATTACCATTAATATAAGATTTTTAATTTGTATTCATAAAATTAAAGATGAAACCGTTAAAAAATTTTATTTCAAAATATTTTCATTATTGTCAACCGAACACTGGAAAATTGTATGAAAAATGGACTTTTTAATGTAAAATGTTTTCCAAAGAAGTCCAAACGAACACACCCTTTTGTGTTTTAAGTTTTCCAGGATTCTATAAGCATCTCGTTCAAAATTGCAAAGTTGGAAAATTGTACCAGCGAGGAGTGCTTCTGATATAGTTTGGTAGATTGATCATAACTTTTTTTTCCAAAGTCCAATTGAGGTGATTCAAAATGTTTTGGAAAGATAAGAGATAGAGCTACAACTTTCATGTTTTGAGTTTTCCTAAATTCGGCCTGAATCATAATCAAAATTGAGGATAAAGTTGAAGCTAAGTCTGTCAGGTGCGCACATCCGCGACAAAAATGCAGCGCATGTGCGCCTGCTCCAGAAGCTCTCTGCCCAGTGAGCACATGCACGACGAAATTGTAGTGCATGTGCGCCAATCAACAGGTGAGCTATAAAACTTGATTTATTTTGCAAGAAACATCCTTCCATGGGCCCGGTTGCATGGAAAATTGTGTATTTATGTTACATCTCGGAGCCTCAAAACCCTAAAAACACCTATAAATACCCCATTGTGAGGGGAATTGAAGAAGAGACATCGGCTATTAGTTAGATTAGACTTCATTAGATTAGACTAGGGTTTTATTTATTTTTAAGAAGGATTGACGAGGAAGTTCAAGATTGACAACCTTGGACCAAGAACTTGTGATTCTTCATTAGCTTAACATTCTTAAACCTTTTCTTATGTTATTTAGTTCTTGTATATGATTCTTTTAGATGTTTAATGAGACTATGGTTACATATTTTAGTTGCTTTCAAATTTAATGCTTTCTTTACTTGCTTTCATAGATTAATGGTTAAAGTAGTTTATTTGCTTTCGTAGATTAATTATAATTTTAGTTCTTAGATTAATTTATTCAAATCTCTTCCATAATGATTTCTTCAAATAGTGTTCGAGTCAAATAACCGGTAATTGCTAAAGCAATCCTAGTGGGTTCGACCACTACTTCCGCTATGTACTATTGATGTTCGTACACTTGCGGTGCGTTACCTAGTTAATAGTTGGATTAGGAGATCATAAATTTTTTAATTAGATATTTCACGTATCAGGCACAAGTATAGGTAATTGGCTAGTAGGATGAAGCATGCTAAAGAGCAGAGGTGTAGGCATTAGTCCTGTAGTATTTATAGGAGGAGGCATGAATGATGAAGTACTAATAGTAGACTTCTACTTCTTACTTGCGCCTACATTCTTACCTTGTTGTTTCTGTATATCGGTCATCTGTTAATATTGTACAAAACAAATATTAATAACAAGTTTCAAGTACATTATACATACATGCCCCCAAAAAACTTAACAATTAATAGTTAGTATTACTTATTGCTACCATTACTTAGTAAATAAAAATACTAATAATACTGTATTACTACTACACCAAATAATAGTTATTAAATATACTAATAAAAGTGGTGTAAGTAAAAATAGAATAGCACGAGTTCATAAATCAAAATAACAAAAGAAAAATGCAATACTGGTAAACAAATACCACAACAAAATACAAATAAGGAGAAAGTACAAATTTATTTATCCCTGTAATTAGAATATTTATAAATTTCTATTGATCGAAATATTCATCTTCATCTTTCTCTTCTTGTTCTTGTTCCTCTTCCTCTTCCTCTTCCTCTTCCTCATCTTCTTCTTCTTCTTCTTTCTCTTTCTCTTCGTCTTCTATTATACAACCATTGCAAACCTACCCAATTCATGATCATCAATTTTCTTCAAATGCCCCATTACCTATCTACTAGAAGTTCAATAGGGTCGTTATCCATAACTGTAGTAATAGGAGGATGTGTATCCTAGTAAGGATTTTCAATGGTATGATCATTGTCAAACCCCAAGGCCTTGTCTTTATCACAACAAGCCAATGCAATTGGTCTTTAATTCGTCCTAGATACGGAATATAACACACTTGATATGCATGTCGTGCAAGTATAAAGTGATCAAATTTTGGATACCTTCCTTTTTTCTAACTTCAACATCTTACTTAATATTCCATATTGATTATGAACTCTAATGTCTCGACTGCTCACCGAATCATACCAATCACAATTGAACAAAACTACATTTTTTTTTATATGGATATTGTAACTGAACCACCTCATTAAGTATAGTTAAGGATACCATAATAGTCACTTGAACATTCATTTTTGACACACACTCCACTATTAGTAGTTTTTCTACCATCTGTCCATTCATTCGTGTGAAATATATATCCATTGATAAATAATTTTGGCCATGTTTCAACATCTCTACTGGGCCCCATGCAAGATCATGCAAGTATTCGTTACGTACCATGTTCTACGAATTATGAACCTAGCATAAAAGTAAAAAATTTTAGCAAATTTTACTTTATTTATATTTAAATGATACTAGCTAGTATTATTACTTACATATTGATAGAACCACTTCACAAAATTTTTCTCTATTGATAGTTCAATTTCTTTGTCACTAATATGAGGCCAACATATTCGTACAGCTTGCTTGTATATCCTAATTACAATTATTTTTTATTTTAAAGACACTAAAGATTATGTTAAAATATTATAATTAAATAAAAATATTATGCTTACGTCAAGAAAGGTTTCACTTCATCACAATTCAAGAGTACATGCAATGTAGCTATAGCTGTAGCCATCTCCTGATCCGTCAAAAATCTCCATTTACACTTTCCTTCAAGCTGACTCGATTGATTGAAAATTGACAAGGTAGGTGGTATGGTTGCATCAAATCTATCATCTTTATTGCGTCCAATTCTTGTGGACTTACATTGAATATGAGATTCAAAATAGTAAGAATAAAAGTATGAGGTTTCTAGAGACAAGTACGCTTCACATATGGAGTCTTCTGAACAAGCTCTGTTTTTTACCACACTTTTTAAGTCATGTAAAAACCTGGATGTTAATTGTACATATTAAAAGTTTCTCCATAACTTCAAAAAATTCCAGTGGAAATATTCATTTTAGTTTGCACAAGATTATAGAAATGTTTTGTCCCATTTGAATAACCGACATCTTCCCGCAACTCAGTAAAACAAAAATAGGCAATCCATTAAATGCAATAAGAAGCAATCATTCCATCAACACATGACAATCATGACTTTTCAACCCAAGTAACTTGCCTCTATCCTGATCCACGCATCTAGCCAAATTTGAAGCATATACATCTGGCATCTTTAACCTTTCAATCCAACTACAAATTTCTCGTCCCTATTCCAATTAGAATGTAAAGCTAGGTTTCGGTTTTGCAAGTTTCCCATTATTTAAGGATTTCAACTCTAATTCACGTCGCTTACAATAAACACTCAAATCCCTTCCCACCTTTGCATTGTCTTTGGTCTTGTCTTTTTTATCCATCATAGTATGAAACATATTGTTGAAAACATTTTTCTCAATATGCATGACATCTAAGTTGTGATGAATTAAATTGTCCTTCCAACAAGGCAACTCCCTAAAGATACTCTATTTAGACCAATTGTGTGTCATCCCATAACCATCAAATTTTTGGTGTTGTATCAAGTTTCAAATCTTTTATTTTTGGTACGTTTTCCACACGTTTTCAAAATTCTTCACCACTTAATCTACGAGGAGGAAGTGACCTCTCAACACGATTCTTGTAAAAATCATCTTTATTCCTTCTAAAGGCATGATTCTCGGGCAAGAATTAGCAATGACAATCAAACCAAGAATTCTTTCTCCCAAATTTTAACTTGAATGCTTTGGTTTGCTCCATGAAAATAGAGCACGCCAATTTCTCAAATGTAGTCCACCCTGATAGCATGCTATATGCAAGATAATCATTAATCGTCCATGTCAATGCTACCCTCAATTTAAAGTTTTGTTTCATACATATGTCATATGTGGGGATTCTCTCTAACCATAATTGTTTCAACTCGTCAATCAAAGGTTACAAGTATACATTAATTCAGCTTTTCGAGTTATGTGGACTAGGAATCAAGCAAGTTAAAAACATATAAAGAGCAGACATGCACATTTTAGGTGGAAGATTATATGGCGTTTCAATAACAAGCCAACGTGAGTAAGGTTTATCGCTGTTGAAAAGAATAAAACCATCTGCACACATACCAAGTCTAACATTTCTTGGGTCTAAGGCAAAATTTGGGTGTTTTCGATCAAAGTGTTTCTATGCTTCACCATCTGATGGATGGCATAAGACACCGGGCTCTCCTCTATTCTCAGCGTGCCATCTCATGTGTTCAGCTAATTTAGGATATGCATATAACCTCTCAAGTCTTGGTATGAGCGGCAAATAGTGCATCCTCTTGTAAGGACTAGTTTACTCCTGGTACTTCCCTTTTTGGGTGGTTTCGAGGATGCTTGCAATGCTCGCAATCAATTCTACTATTTTTGTAACAAAGCATGCAACCATTTATACAACAATAATACCTAATAGGAGATAAACTCAATTTCTTCACTAACTTCTCTATCTCGTCAAAATTACTGGTTACACAATTACTCGAAAGAGTTGCCCATTTCACAATGTCACACATTCTGTCAACATAAACAGCCTTGTGACAAGTTATAATCTAATTTTAAACTCATCAATTAAACAACCATGGACAACTTAGTAAATGTTTCACAACCAGAGTACAACTATTATTGAGCAGAATGTAACATATCATAGAAATGGGCAGCTTCAGTATTAGGAGGCTTCTCAACATTTACTCTACTTTGTTCCTCCTGACGGTATTCATATCCAAAATTATTTGGACCAACTGCATCAAACACCATATGCTGGTACCTATTCTGATGTTCATTATACAAAAATTCAAAAATACGTGAACTTATCTGATGATCATCAATCTCTACTGGTTTAGACTGACCATATGCAGTCCAATACCAATAATTTACCATGAAACCATATTTTAAAATATGTTCAACCATATGATCCGAAATCATCAGTTTTCTATTTTGATCTTTAGAACAAGGGCACCAAATTTCTTTATCATTAGCATATTATGGTTGTTTGCAGGCAAACTAAACAAACTCTCTAAGCTCCTCTAAGAAATGCGGAATATGTAACTAGTGTGATCAGGTAATAATCTATCATATATCTAATAACGACAAGACCAAATATCCATAATATGTGAGAAGTAAATATTCAAAGGTTTAGTTCTCAAAACATTCTTAGCATATATTCTAACATTCACAAAAATTGAAGATATTGTATGGTACTAACTAAATTTTGAAACTTCATATTACATTACCCACACATACAAAGCAAAAGAAATATTAGTTCAATTACTTGGCCATTATTGACATATATTATCATAAAAATTTTGACATAATTTCCCCTAATTTGCGCATTTTCCTATTCACAAACCAATTCAAATAGTTATGATGACTCAACAAGAGTCGATTCAAATAGTTACAAAAATTGAAGATATTGTATAGGTTAGGTAAACCTTCAAATTCCATATTACCTAACCCACACATGCAAAGCAAAAGAAACAATAGTTCAATTATTTGGCCATTCTTAACATATGTTCTCATAAAAACTTCGACATAGTTTCTCTCTAATTTTGTACATTCCTATATTCACAAACCAATTCAAACAGTCATGATGACCCGCCAAGGGTCGATTCAAATATTCACAAAACTTGAAAATATTGTATGGTATTAACTAAATTATAAAACTTCATATTACCTAACCAACACATGCGAAGCAAAAGAAACATTAGTTCAATTATTTGACTATTCTTAACATATATTCTCATAAAAATTTTGATATAATTTTCTCTAATTTTACACATTCTCTTATTCACAAACCAATTCAAATACATCATGATGACCCGACAAGGGTCGATTCAAATATTCACAAAAACTAAAGATTATTGTATGGTACTAACTAAATTTTGAAACTTCATATTACCTAACCCACACATGCAAAGCAAAAGAAACATTAGTTCAATTACTTGACTATTCTTAACATATATTCTCATAAAAATTTCAACATAATTTTCCTAATTTTAGACATTCTTCTATTCACAAACTAATTCAAACAGTCATGACCCGACTTGAAGGGTCGATTTAAATATTCACAAAAACCGAAGATATTGTATGGTACTAACTAAACCTTCAAATTTTATATTACTTAACCCACACATGCAAAGTAAAAGAAACATTAGTTCAATTATTTTGCCATTCTTAACATATATTTGTAAAAATTTTGACATAGTTTTTCCAAATTTTGCACATTCCGCTATTCACAAACCAGTTCAAACAGTCATGATGAGCCAACAAGGGTTGATTCAAACATTCACAAAAATTGAAGATATTGTATGGTACTAACTAAATTTTGAAACTTCATATTACCTAACCCACACATGCAAAGCAAAAGAAACAATAGTTCAATTACTTGGCCATTCTTAACATATATTCTCATAAAAATTTTGACATAGTTTCTAATTTTGTATATTACCCTATTTACATACCAGTACAAACAGTAATGTTGACCCGACAAGGGTCTCTTCAGACATCACAATAACTAAAGATATTGTACGTATAGTACTAACTAAACTTTAACAAATTTCATATTACCTAACCCACACATGAAAAGCAAAAGAAATAATAGTTCAATTACTTGGCTATTCTTCACATATATTGTTATAAAAATTTTGACATAGTTTCTCCTAATTTTGTACATTCTCATATTCACAAACTAATTCAAACAATCATGATGACCGGACAAGGGTCAATTCAAACATTCATAAAAACTGAAGATATTGTATGGTACTAACTAAACTTTTAAAGTTCATATTAATTGAGCAAAATACACAAAGCAATACCAATAACAATATATTTTGACACTCCAGTCAACTTTTTTAATGAATCAAAATGATTGAATATCCATGTAAACTTCTACTTACAAGATTATCTTTACATTTATAAACTTTTAACTTGTATTTAGAAAAAAATACTTAAATATTCCATAATCTAATAATACATATGTTATGACTCTTAAATTTATCTTCAATATGTACTAAATTAGTAAATTCTATAATAAAATAATTCTCTTACAAGTTTAGAGTTAATTTGCGAAAAGTATGATATTCGTATTCAAGTTAAGAACTAATGGCAATAAGTACATAGTACCTGGAATACCTTAATACTCCATGTTACTACTCTAAAAATGATTTGTTATGCATAATTAATGAGTTGTGTAAACTTTTACAATTTGAACAACAAAACTAATTAAACAAGAAAAGTTAATTGAAAACTTAATTTGTTTCCTAATGTAATTTACACACGTACTCATCTGTTAAAGAAAGTCCAAGTTGGGCGCATTCAATAATTTTATATTCAAATTAGTCACAGCAAAAGTAACTAGTTGAATGGATCTAAGATTACAAATAGGCTGCTTACACATATACAAATCATCCAAAATGTAACTAGAACATAACAAAGTAACAAAAATGCTTTTTACTTTGATATCATGGCAATTTGCATCCAGAAAAAAAGTCAAGAATATCCACATAAAATATATTAATTACACAAGAACATTAATGCCCCATTACTAAATATAAACAGAATTGAATCAAAAAACCAAAATTTGGTGTAAATTGTAGAATTACTACATTATGATAGAGTTCTCAAATGCAATTTAAAATTGAAATAAACGTAAGCAAAGCAACCACATTATAACAAAATTGAAATAAACCAATTAAGACAATTAAGTGAGATCTCAAAGGCAATAAAAAAGAGTTCTTTAACAATTAAAGCCAAAATTAAATTCAAGAAACATCAAATAGTAGAGAACTTTCTAATCTTCACCAAATTATCAAATCAAAGATCCAAAATTTAAAACATACCAACTTGAAATCCTAGCAAATTAAGCAGAACCGTGATGGGAATTCACCTCAAGAAGCATAAATTTACCATCAACAAGAAATTTGAAACTCAACTCCCAAGACAGAGTAAATCAAGAACCTGCAATACATGTACAAACAGGATAGGGATATCATAGACCTCAAATAATGAATAGCATCACCAATGGCTGCAAACATAGTTGGAAAAAAATAAGAAGAAACACATAAAATCAGCTTACAAAATAGGAAAAAATGAAACAATGATGACAATGGATGATAATCAAGATATATATATATATATATATATATATAATAGGAAAAAAGTTTAAGACATCAAATTAAAATTCATAGGAAAAAATGATGCTCTCAAATCACAAAATGTGAAGCTAAGAGTAAATTTTGGCAATTTTCCATCAATATGTACTCCAATTATATCATATATATCAGAAAACTTCAATGTATACCTATCGACAAGGACTAAAATTGATTATCTTACCATATGGTGGACAGTCAAACAAATTCGTATTCTTAGTAATGGAGTTTTGTAAATTTTAGACTAAAATTGACCACATTCTTAACATTCAAATATCATCTCAAATTCTTAGTAGACATAAAAGATCATCTATTCCTGCCTACCATTTAAGGATGCACGAGAACTATTTGTATTCTAAGTTTCTTATTGCACATTTAATATTAATGGAAAGACTTATAAAATAGAATTAATTAAAGGAGTCTATATAGAAATATACCGGTTGGTCCAGTATACATGGCAATCTGTCTGCATTCCGAATAAGATCAAACATAAAATAAAAGTAATTTGCAAATGTCAGCTCCGGATATGATAACGATTAGAATATTCAAATATTTAAGATTATGTAGATATTGACTTTGAATATATTTAAAATACTACTAATATTCTATCATGGATATATACAATCTAAATATTTTATATGTATCTACAATTATACATAATCTAAAATATCTGAATTCTAATAAATAACTAATTAAGAAAGAATAATATTAATGTAACTCCATCACTAATGCTTACTCTCTGAGAAAGCTAACACCATCTGCAAGTGGTGTGAGTCCAAGCAAGCTCAAAGCAAAAACCCACGACTGTTTTAATTTCAGAAAATTAATGAATTCATTAATTAATTACTACAAACTTGAAAATAATTATCCTTAAATTGAATGGATATTTATAAAATAGTAATAATAATAATAATAACTTACCCCTTCCAAATGTTGCAGCAGTAAGCAATGATGGCAAATGGTATCGCGAGAAGGAGGATAGAAAGCTCATTTCCGAGCTTCATCAAAAATTGATAATTTGAGATTGGCTAAAAACATCCTAAGAAAGCCATAAGAGAGTTTTGAGACGAGGGATATATCAAATTTCTTGTGGAGAGAAGATGACGACTAGCTGTTCAGCCATGCTTCATAAAAAAATTGGAGGTGGTGGTAGAGGAAGGTGGATTGGCTGCTAGAGGTTGGGATGAGGGCTTTCCAATCGATATGAGCAGAACTAAGGAGAGTTGGAGTTTTTTTAGGTGTTGTCTATTATCAACGGATATTTCGTTGCTAAGAGATCAATTATTTTCAACCAATCTTCTTAGCAATGGATTTTTCTGTTGCTATAATTTTTATTTTTTTTAATTTTAGTTGCTTTACCAACGGATTTATCCGTTGGTAATGATTACAAAAAAATAATAATAATAAAATAAAAAATGTTGCAACGAATAAATCTGTTCATTCTTAGTAAATTTCTTTAAATATTATGGAAAAAATAAAGAATTCAGTCGCTAATTTCGTTGCTAGTAGCAACCAATAAAATCAGTTGCTAATTTTTGTCGCTATTTTATGTTTTCTTAGTAGTGTGTGTTGCTGAGTTCCATCTGACTCAGGGACACTGTCTGCATCAATTATGCATTTCTCACTATTTCAATCAATTCCATCATCGTAGTTAAAAAAATCTAAAGCATCCCTGGTTTCGGGTGCAGGACTAACATTCTGATCATCATCAAAGTCTTGATCGTCATTAATTTCAATATGGCATCCCTGGAGTCATCACCAAAGTCAAGGTTGATTGGGAAAGCTAAGGTATCTATGTCTGAAGAAGAACTATGGTTGGCCGAGAAGGAGGGTATCATTGTCACAAGGAATATCATGGTCTACTTTAGATATTGTGGAGTTGAGGTTTGTCATTCTAAATTTTTTTATGACTATGTTCTTCTCTGTGGTGGTCTTTAAGTTTAAGGATTAAAAATTTTATCACTCGAGTGAAATTTTATTTGACTGTTAACTATTTGAAGCTATGATCATGGACCTGAGCATACACAACGTGTTTTTTATGCAAGTCTTAAGGACTATGGGATTTAATAGGTAAGCCAAGCCAAGCAATAAAAAATGAGATGAATACTTACTACTTGGAGTCTCGTGAAGTAGTACTATTACTATGGACGTGGAATAGTACTAGCAGTATGGACTTGGAGTACCACTAGTAGTATTGAGTATCTTGGAGTAGTAATAGTAGGGACGGAATGGTGTAGGTTGTAGTTGTAGTGCAGTAGTCCAAAATTCTAACTATGTGCCTCATATAAATTATAAAATCGTGAGATATGTAAGTGGAGAATTCCACAATAGTAGTTTACAGCAGTACTCCACAGTAGTATCCCAAAACAATACTAAGTGGCAAAGGAGTTTGAATATTGATGTGGCCAAAGATTTCAATTCCAAGGATATTTCACTACAAGGAAAATTCTAAACAACTATTTCCAAACCTTGATTCAAGTATACTCTGGTATAATTAATTTTATTTTTATATTTATATTCTTTGGTAGTTAAAATTTTTGTACAAAGTTTGGTGAAGTTCAAAAAATATTTTCCCTAAGAAAATAATTTTTGAAGCATTGAAAGTGGCTCCAATAATTACTACAACTCTGTCCGGATACAGCATCAAGTGCTTGCATTTTCAGTCGAAAAAATTCAACTTGAGACAGAGGGGCAAATAATTATACTAAAATAATACACCCAATAATAATATTACACATGATACTGGGCCTGGATCTATTAGGGGTATTTTAATAATTTATCCTCGTGATCTAAATAGGCCTAAATGAGTTAAATAATAATTGTTCTACTTGCATATCGACCCGACCCAACAACCGCAAGTATAAATATCAAAATAATAAGTCAGGTTAATTAATTATTTCCTAATTATTCAAACTCTAATTTCCTATCTAAAATTTACTCTCTGATCTAAATACTATATTGAGCGTAAGTAACTTACCTTGGGGAACACAAGTCTACCCTTTTTATTTTTAAGTGATCCGGACGTGAGTATACGTGTGATGCTTAACCTTTGCATTGAACGATATTGCACACAAACTAAACCTAATTCAATTTTTTGTACCAACATCTCCTACCCTCAATAATTTTTTACTAAGGTGCTTGGAGGGGACTTGGATAATTTTTTATTTCTTTTTATTTTCATTACATTGCCACTCATTTTGATAACTCGATGCATAAATAACTGGATTTTGACTTTGATTTGGTGATTCTGGTGGTGATTGTAATGGTGGAAGCGACCGTAGTGGTGGAGAAGTATTAAAGATTAGCTACTTCTCCATATATATATATATATATAGTATTTATATATATATATATATAGAAAGAGGGAAAAAGGGGTGTTTAGTGAGGAGTGAGTAGAGAATGACAAGTAGCATTATATTATATATCGCTTATTTTCGTCACTAATTAACTAAAAAATTAATATAGGTTTAAGTATTTTCAAAATCTTAACTTTATCTTCAACATATTAAGTAGTTATTTATTAGAACAAATGAATATAAATTAAATTCTAGTAAATAATTCTAATTTCTATATTGTTTGACCATTTATGTCGTTAAATAGTTTAATTTATTTTCAAGAAAAAAAAAAAAAGAAAAGGGTTAGTTACACGTTACCCCATTGAACCTACACTTCAGTTGTACTTTGCCCCCTTAACCCTAAAAATTTACACTTTACTTCCTCTGAAAGATTTCATCATATATATAATTACAAAAATATGATGTAAACATTTATTTTGACACTATTACTCTTCAAGTATTTATAGGCAAATTATATTTCTTTTATTTCACTTTTAGTGATTCCATATAATATATTTTTATTTCGTAAAAATAATAGAATTTTTTTATCACATTTTCTTTAATAAAAATATGTATTATTTTTCTTCATTTCTAAAACTAAATACTAATAGAGTGAACTTTTACAATACTTTTTCTTCAATTTTTTATAAGAGATTATAGGATCCAAACATATTGAAAATAAAATAAGTAGATTTCTTTTATTTATATAAATGATTTTAATTTTACACATTTTATACTTAAAAAAAATATAAAAAAATAAAAAATAAAAAAATTTCATGTGTTTTGATGTCGTACAAAAAAAAAAAAGGAAAAATGTACTTACTTAGTTAAAAGATATTCTTCTTCCACCTTATTATTAATTGTGAAATGGAAATTATATTCTTATATAAGATATCTTTTAATTTTAACAAATTATTTAGTAATTTATATTTAACATGCTTAATTCATGCAAAATGAAAATGAACAAAAAATAGTTGTAAAAGTCTCCTTTTTATATTTAGTTTTATAAATGAACAAAATAATATATAAGTTGATTAAAGAAATTTGTCAATTCATAAAATTCTCTTATAGTCCCAAAATAAAAAAATTAATAAAAAGAATTTGTTCAATTATTAGAAATTAATTAAAAGTAAAATAACTTTGAAAACAAATTGATGGAGGACACTATATTTTGCCAAAAAAAAAAATATCCACATCATCTTTTATAATTATTTATATGATAGAATCTTTTAAGAGGGGGCAAAGTGCATATTATTTGAGTTCAGGGAGCAAAGTGCAACTATAATGTAGGTTCAAGGGGGTAAAGTATAATTAACCCAAAAGAAAATGAGTTTATGATCATAAAATAAACATTTTAAATGCATAATTAACACCTATCAAATAGTTTTATTAGGAAAAATGAATACAAACTAATTAGGCATTCTAAAAAATAATTCTTAATTTTATATTGTCAGACCATTTATATTCGTAAAAATTTAGTCCATTTTCAACAAAAAAAAAAAAAACTATATCTACCATTTCTTATGGCATTTGTCATGCTCTCCTTTAATAACAAAATACAATATCAATCCTATCACGTAGATAATGTCTATAAAACAATACAGTACTATTAAAAAATATATGAACTTTTACAAAAATTATTTTACCCTATTTCAACCATTTACGTATCGTTATCCCAAATACTAACAATAATCATTATTAAAAACTTATTTTTCAAAGAAATAAATGGTATAGCTGTATTTTTCGAAAAAAAAGATTTTGATTCAGTTTAATCTATCTTAAGCAAATTCTAATTGAAATGAAATCTTTATATACTTTAATCATAACAAACAACTATTTTTTTTTTTCAAAACAACATTTACATAACGTCTAACTTATTAATCATATCTTACAAGTAATTCTTTTTTTTTATTCAAAATAATTGTTATTTATTAGTTACTTTAAATCTTTTTAAAACGACAATTACTATCGTCTAACTTATCATACCGTACAATTTACTCTCTTTTTTTAAACAATACTTATTTATCGGCAATCATATTTACCTATCATCTAACTAATTAATTAACAAATTAATATTATTTAATATATAACAAACTGGATAATAGTTCAGTATTTAGAAAATTAAAAAACTCAATCCACATATCAATCTATCTTTTCTCAAATTCAAAAGGTTTTCCATCAAAAACTTGAATCAAAATTCTCTCGTCCCTCCTATTTTCTTCACTTTTTCATATTTATCTTGACTTATTGAGTAAATATTAGTTTGTGATTTTGCAAGAGAGAGTTCCTCCAAGTCATGATTTATACAGAATCGTGATCTGCTTCCTTTCTTCTTGATCATCCATAAAAGTAATTTTTATTTTCAGTTTGGTATTCTCGTGAGATATCAAAAAAAAAATTTGTGTGTTTTTTTTTTAGATTGGTCAAATGGATCGGGATCATGATCTACCCTTTATTCTTTATCCATGAAGGTAAATTTTTACTTTTGATTTGATATTCTTTTAAAGTACCTTTTTTTATTTTTTTTTTTTTTGTGGGTTTTCTTTTTCTATAATATATTAGCTTTTTTCATATGCAGGGTTTCCAGGGTAGATTAGTTAAGTAACTTTCTGATGGCGTTTTGTTTGTTTCTTTTCTCAGTTTTATTAATCAAAGAGAGATCGATATTTACTTCTAATGCACAGCTATTTATTTGATTCTACGAGATGTGTATCGGAACATAGAAGTATCGATGTGCAACTACGTGCATTTTTTATTGCTGATGATCCCAAGACGGGAATGCCCCATTTTTTCTTGTTTTAATTTCAATTTTCAGCTTTCCTATGATTTTTTTTTGTTTTTTTTTTTTGAAAGAGATATCTAATTTGTTTAGATATTATTTTTTGGTAGGTTTAAGCATGAATTGTGATGGACATTTGATTTAGTTTTCCTCATTTATTTAGGTTCTTTCTTTTAAGTTTTTCTTATTTTAGTTTTTATATTATTTCTTTTTCTTTTTATAAATGTTTTATCTTTCTATTAAAGATATAAAAAGTGGATTGCCGATTTTCAATTTCTCATTAGTTGATGTTAGTTTCTTTTGGTTGAAATAAGAGAAATAGGACAAGAGGGTAGAAATTAAGAACTTCATTTTTTTCCCCATATTATCAATATTCTTTAAACTAGAAAAATAGATAGACATTAGTTAACAACTTTATTATTATAAAGATTTTATGCCTCTTAATCTATGCATAACACGGGTTATTCTGCTAGTGCGTGTGATGTGTGAATATATATGTGTGTGTGCGCGTGTGTGTATAATGACATACATGGCTCATTTTGGTAGTCAATAATGTGGATAAGTTGTTTATTTGCCATGTAGATGAGATCTTTTCAACCATGTATACAAGCTCTTTAGGTTAAAATATGGTTAGTTCAATTTAAATTTTCAGATCAATCTTCTAAGTAGTACATATTTAAAAAAAAAAAATTCACATTTTAAACTCAATAACTCTTCTGTTCATTCCTATGAGAGAAATATATATTAACAACTATTATTCCTTCTGCCTCTTGCATAAAATTTGAACTCTCAACCCTATCACCTAATTTTATCTAAAATTCAAACTCTCAACCATATCTCCTAAATTTCTTTACAAGTTATCTATAAATATCATTTCTTTCCCATTCATCCCCTACATTTGTCGTTTTCTATTTTTGGTTCTCCATAATTTATAGGTTTTCTATTGTAAATAGTAATTTTATATCTTTTAGAATAGAATTATAGATTTTTTTTTTCATTTTATAGTTGAGTATAGTGTTATTTTATATTGGTGCAAAAGTACAGTGATTTTCAAGTCGTTTGGGCTACTCCAAATGTAATGTGGTAGCTCATTCGTTGGTTGAGAAAACCAAAAATTTTGAGTTTTTAGTTTGAGATGTTGCCGGTTATCTCCTTAATGGACTTATCTTATTCCACTACAACAAAATAGGTTTTTTATGACACTTTCTTTGCCGCACACACCAAAACTGTCACAAATAAATGACACATACCAAACTGTGCACAAAATATACCACATTCCTATGTTCAAAGCACATTTTGTGGCATAGTGGAAACCACCACAAAAACTAACAAAAAATTTACGTAGTTTTGCTATAAATCAATAAAACATGAAAACAAAAATCTAAAAAGAGTAATAAAAAAAAAGTAGAAAGAAAGATGTAAAATCACTTACACACTATCCGGAGTAAATTCAATCATTTGAAGCATGCTCTCATTCTCTCTCTTACACTCTTACACTTAAACCCTTATTTTTCTTTATATGGCAGATCGATTGTGGAGGACTCTGACAGAGAAGCCATAATCGGCCACTAGTAACCAAAGATTTCTTCCATCTCCTTCTTCTCTTTGTCTTTCCCTCCGATCCTATCTTCGGCAAAGCCTAGAAAGGCTTTGTTCGAAGGGTTAAATTCATCATAATTGAAAAAATCTTCTCTTTCTAGAATTTTCCACGGAGAAGAAGAAGAAGATTCTTCGTACTTCATCCAGAAAAGGCCCCGCCAATTCAGCCACCTCTACCAACTCGTTGTTGGTCAATCTCTTTCGCTTCGATAATGGATCATTTTCTTTATTATTCATATCTTATATTATTAGGAGTGCAATTTTTGTTATGATAAATGCAACTTGTATTTTCTTCGAATTTTTATCGAATTATCATATTGGTAGCTGAACTCAATTTCAAACTTTGTGAGAATTTTCCTTGTCTGAATTTTGAGGAATTTTGATTTATGTGTTATTTAATTCTATTTAACTCTCTTTGTTTTTTTCTTTAAAAAAAAAAATTGTTTCGAGAATGTGGTGAATATTGTACTTAGAGAAGTAATTGTGCAGGAGAATTATGATAGGGTGAGCAAGAGTAGTTACTGGATTATTAGATAGAAAAAATCATAAACTTAATGTTTGAAGTGAGCACTTACTGAAAACAGGAGTGATTGCTCTAATAGTATGTTGAAATGTTATTATTGATGAGCAGTGATAGTTTAGAGTCACAAATTTATTCGTCACACTTGACAAATAGAGCCAAAAATAAACGAATAGTGCTGCTAATCTACTGATCGCTAGTGACAACCATAAATTGTGCTTATAAAAGAGTAATTCATGTTCGTTAGTCGGTTGTAATTTTTTCTAGAGTATATATATCTACACTCATAAATCAAGAAAGAGAAAAATAAATTGCTAAATCCTGCTACTGAGATACATTAACCCATATTTCCTTAGTTTTGGTGCCCTTGTATACTTCTAAGTTTTGTAGTTGTATCTCCTGCTGGTTTATATTTATTTTTCTCATTAATTAGTTGATAATTGCCGAGTTATTTTATACTCTTTTACATTTGCAAAATACCGATTATTATAGATCAAGATAACCAACTTAGTTGATAAGCAGATCCTTAGAGGTATTGTGATATGTTACTGGATTAATTTCTAATATTTTTCCACAGGTACTTTGATGGGGATATTAAGCCTGAAAACTTTTTTGATTGGTCCAGCAGGCACTCATGATGAGAAAAAACTGTTTCTAGTTGATCTTGGGTTAGGTATCTTACTTCCTTATTTCAAGTTTGTGCTTTTATTCTGCAATGTTTCTAGATGAGCTTAAGCAATGTCCATGTGTTGTTGCAGTTATGAATTACTTGTGAAACTACTACAAAATGATGGTCAAGTTTACTTTTGTTTGCTGTAGTAGATGCTTAAAGTTGTTTAATTTATTTTCCTGTCAAAGCTAGTGAGACAAATTTTATCTACTGTTTCTTGTAGGATCCAATGGTTGTTTTTAGACCATGAACTTTTTACTGATTAACCTTTGAAAAATTGTATATTTCAACTCAAGTGAATAAAAGGGTTATATTATTTCGGTAGTGTTGAATTCAAGTTAGTTTTTCATCACTTGTTCTTTCTTATCAGTCTTGTTTGAATTTTATCTTCTTTGTATAATATTGTCAAATGCTTTACCATATTGTTGAATGGAATTCATGACTAAAGGTAATACTCTGGACAAAAATCTTTTATAAAAACTAGAATGGTTTTTCAAGCTTCTTTCTTTCTCAAATTTTTTTGTTCAAAATCATACAGTAGTTGGCTGCCTCTGATTTAAAATTTTGTTTATTCTTTGTTCTGCTTTAATCTTTTTACTCTGCAAGTCTTCACTGCCTTTGTTTTCCCTGAATTTGGTAATCAATTTTAGATACAGAATAATTGAAATTATTTATGAATTTAAGATACATTATATTTGAAAGTTGTAAACTAGTTATAAATAATCTATTTCCCTGTCCCAATCAATTCTAGTTATTTTGGAAGTTGCACCTGACAAAATTACCTCTTGAAGGTTAGTTAAATCAGATTGAGGGTATTGCACATGTCAAAAGTTGCATGTTGCATCCAGATAGTTGTCTAAAATTGGTAGTGTCTGTTCAAGGAATTGTGCTATGTAGATGCAGTGGTCCTTGAATTGTTGGATATCATGCTATTAATCTTCCAAGCTTGGGCTTTTATTTGTGAGAAATTGTCATGTGTGTATTTACATTTTTTTAGTATCTATGCAATCTTATTGGAATTGGAAGTTTAATTCTAAAGTAGTTGACTTAGAGTTGGAATTGGAATTGGAATTGCCTATAGATTTTTTGGTTGAATTAAACTAATTGGTTGTTTTCAGTTTTTGGAGTTTTGTAGTTGAGCTTGGTGAAGCACTACTGGATCTTTTGTGCTTAAAAATTAGTTTCATGGTGTTTTGTTTTTAAATATCTGGTCTTACACATGAGACATCATCAATACGTTGTCTTTATGATGCTTAGGAGTATCAGTTTTAAATGTAAGTATCTATTTGTCCTCACCTCATTATATTTGTATTCATAACCATTTGTTATGCTCTTACAAATGGTTTCCAGTTGCTGTTTGAGACTATTTGTATACTAAAAGTTATAGTCTTGTGAGTTAATACTAGTGTTTTTGGATCAATCTAGTTGAAAGCATTCCTTCAAAACCATTACTCCTTGGAGCTCTTGTGAAATTACTTGCTGGATCATTTGGTTATCAGTCAAGCTTTTCCAAGGTAGCAAAAAGTTGTTTCTCAAATCAAGGAATTCAACAAGAATTCCTGTTCTTGGCATGTTAGTACATCTTACTTTGTATTTTGAATTTTCCATGTGTCATCTTACTTTGGCAGCAAACTGTTTTGGATGCCAAAACAGATTATCCTGCAATATGAAATGCAATGGTAGTTTATTTCTCAATTCGTTACCTGATAAACTCATCTACAATGAGATACATTCAAGATGTCTTGAACATAGTCACAAGAGCTTTTATCCATGAGCACATCATTCTGTGAAGCAAAAAACAATAATTTTCTTATCTTGTTTGATCTTTTTGATATGGATAGTACAATTATGATATAGTATGATACCTTCTGAAAGTGATTCTCTTTATCTAGATTATTTTTCAATAAAGTATCATCTAAATTAATCTCAGCTTAAGGGAATGACCATTCTTCTATATGATTATTATCCTGCTTGTTATATAAATCAATCCTGATTATCATTTGTTTGTCATTTATCAATTTCTATAATGATGTCAATGATAAAGAAAACAAGTTTAACCTTTAAATAAAAGATCAAGAAGCTGAATGATATGTGAATTGATCATATATATCGGCTTGGAAAGTATGTGACTTTCTTGATCAACGATGCTTCTGAAGATTTTCTTTCCCTTTTCATCAATAGTGCACATACAGAGAGCATTATTACTAATGATTGTGATGTTGTAGAACTATTTTTAAATCAAATTAATAGGTTCTTATAAACAATTACCTTCCATTGCCTTCTGTCTTATGCCAATATTTTACTATTTTACTTACCAGATCCAATGTTGCAGTACTTCCTGCAGATTGGGCCTTTCACTAGAAGGTATATGGTAGAAACAATTAGATTCATCACATGACTGATGTATAAGAGTTGATTCTGTTTCAACTTACTTTTGAGTTCATGAAAATTTAGGCACTCGAGCACAACTTTTTCAACATTCTATTAAGATAAGGAGATGGACTTGATATAGTTTTAACAAACTTTTTAACATTCTAGTGCTATACTACTATATTAATTCTAATAATTTTTTGCTTACATTGCTAACATTCTTGGAAAGTTTAGTCAGAGTTGAGGATGTAAGGCCACCGATTGCCAAGAAATTTAACCTTCAAGAGAAAATAGCTGAAGCAGTTTATCCTTTGAGTTCTAATAGAGGAGATCCTCTTGAAAGATGAGCACATAGATGCTTATACTGAATTTGAAAATTGGAAATAGCATGTTTGGCTGTATGTAGAAATGATCTTGAAACAACATTAGAATGGTTAAGGGAAGAAAAACATGCTTCTTATAGCCATGTTTCGGTTGTTGTTTTAAGTAACAGAGATTCACCCTTGGACTCAGGTTAGGTTTTTCCCTTTTTTTTTTTTAGAATAACTTTCTGTTGTTTAATTAGTGACTCAAGTTAGATCTGGTATCTAAAGTTCTGGTGTTCTCCAGAATTTGGTAGAAGGTTAAGTTACAAAGATGATACAACTGCTTGTATAAAGTCTCAAATGGAGAAATAAATTATGCTAATTTTCATGACATTCTTGAGAAACATTAGAATGTTTGCCATGGCACTTTTTGTAGATTTAAACTCTTTTCATTGCTACATTATTTTCTGCATTATATGACATGTGCCTTTTGGATATTGACACTCCTTGCATTCATTTCCTTCTAATATCCTCAGTTTCCTATTTAGTCTACATATTGCTATTGTTTCTGTTCTTTTTCTGCTTCTCCTCTTGTTCATTAGGGTAGTATTGAATTTACGTTTCTGATTTTAAATGTGTATGTTTGAATTAAAGCATTTAAAAGTTTCAAGCTTCTATTGTATGACCATAAGTGGCTCTTTTTTGCAATATTAGTCCCTAATATCAGTGAATTATGCAAAAAGGAATTTGAGTTTGACTGGATTACCATAAATGGGTCTAGAAATTGCTTAGATTAATTCTTTCATTGAGTTTTTGTTCATGTTCTTTCTTTATGGCCTAAGTTTTCTCATGCCTAATTTTCACCAACTCATTTGATGTAATTTGATTGAATAAAGTTAACAATTTTCACTATGAATATTGATGATGTTAAACTTTGTATGTTTTGGAGCTCCATTTTCAAAATTTGAACTATATTTTATTTTATTTCACTGATGTATAATCTTTTATTACTTTTCTAGGTTTCAAACTCAAATTTTGTTCATTTTTATGGATTTTAATTGCACCGATATAAAGTTCAAATATCAGAATTTGCAAGAATGAGTGGAAGGTACTTAGTCTAGTACATTGTACGTATTTTTTTTTTTTTTAACATATAGTACATTGTAAGTCTGATTGTTAATATTTGTTTCCACTTTCTCCTTTTCTTTTTTGTCTTCTTAAGGAGTTATGGTAAACACATCATTTAGCCATCCTGAGATATTATTTTCTGTCTCATATATTGGAACTTAGAATAGGAAGTGAGTCATTATGTACATGTGCTCTGTGAGACGTATATACTAGATGCACTTAATTATTGGCTTTGACTGTGACGAGCTACATAAGAAGCCTATTGTGGTTGAATGTTTAGAATATAATCTGCATATAGAATAAAGTTAGCCAAATTGTAAGCCTATACCCTCACAGTCCAACATCATTTTCTCACTCTGCAATCATTTAATGTTTCATTGTTTAAATTTTAATCAGTTGCATTTTTGAAGAGTTTGAGTGATACAAATACAAATTTGATTTTGTGGAGCAAACCAAGAAAGAAGCGCAAGAAAGCACTAGAGATATTGGTTGAAATAATGAAGTCCTTATTCTTGTAACCATGTAACAATGCTATTTTGCTTTCTAAGAGTTATGAATATTGAGACCTTGAGTCTCAGATTCAGCAAAAAAATAAAAATAAAAAAAATGCTTGGTAGTATACATGGTCATGAATATTGAATATTGAACTCTAGCCATGGGAGGATGGTACCATTCTGTGGCCATGGCTAAGAGAAGAAATAAGATAGACTATTTGTCACACTTTAAGTTCAGAAATTGTCACTGTTATAACTAGACAAGGAATGATAATTTTTTCTCTTATTTTCTTTGTGATTCAAAAAGAGTAAATTTTGAGTTATTGGAAAAGCTTGGATTGATCGGTGGTGTTTTTATGATAAGGACATTGATCCTGATGGTAAAACAATTGAGGTAAGATATTCCAGTTTCTTATATGTTAATCGAACTTCATCTTAATTTTAGATTTTAGTATATGATTTAAAGATTATACAAGGTCAACTGGATAGGTGGTCTTCATGCTTACTCACAGACATAAATAGTGAAGTGCAACAATTATGGCCAAATCATAGAAAGTTTCTTAGTTAACTGGAGTGAACAAGAAGATTGGAACATTTTTGTTGACATATTTACTTTCACTAACTGGCTCAATATTACTTTCAGTCATTATGATTATTTTGCAATTTACATTGTAGTGTCCATAAGTTTATTCAGGACAGTTATTAACTTTATTGTTTGTGCTGAACAATTTTTTGAAGCTACTGTCGCCTACAAGAAAAAGATTGGTTTCAACAGATTTCTGTTTCTCATGATCCCTTTGCCTTGACTTTTCTTCTTATTTCTATATTGTTCACAGGGACTTTTCTCATTGAGCCTAAGCCTCAAGAATACTATATTCAAAGCCTCAAGAATACTATATTCAAATATGTTAACATTATTTCTTACCCATATTGTATTTGTTATTTTAGTTTTTGGGAATCATCATTTGTAAATTTCTTTTTTCTCCATCCAGTCCTTCTATCTGAACAGAATTACTTGCTTCCACATTTTCTAGCTCAGATTGGAACCTGCTGAAGAACCTGAGGGCTGTAAGAGATGTAACTGTAAGAAATCAAAATGCTTGAAACTGAAAGTAATTCCTTTCTATTAATTTAGTTGCTTTTAATTCTCTCAATAATGTGCTTCAATTACTTCCTGTAGACTAATGTTTGAGACTCATGGTTATAATTTTATTTTTCCTAGTTCTATAGGTCCTCAAATATTCCTTGACTTTTGATGGAGTTATTGTTAATGTTTTGCTGCTGATGGCTACTGTGTGGAGCCATGTTCCTGTCAAGAATGTTTCAATAAGCCTATTCATGAGGACACAGTTTTTGCATCTCGTGAGCAGATTGAGTTCGGAAACCCCCTTGCTTTTGCTCCCAAAGTGATTAGGAGTTCTAATTCTTTGACAAAGGTAAGTTTGGGTAGAAGTTGAATCTGGACATAAAGTCTTCCTGTAGTGGTGTAATCTGAGAGTAATATGTAAAGATTCAATATAAGTAATGATGAAGTGCGACTATGATCATTGTCCCCTAAAATGTTATTATTATGCTAAATTATATTCACTTGCTCTTGATTCTAATTACTTATGTTTAGCTTTCTGGTGCACTTAAATTGATTGATTCACTGTTGTGAGTGAACCATTGGGTACTACGAGGAAATTGAACATAATAAGTTTGTAATCTCAAAGTTGTGCATTTGTTTACAGAATTCCAATATGTAATCATTTGTTTTGAAATGGAAGAACTTGAACAATTGTACTGGAGTGCAAGAATGAGGATTATCATGGGAACAGCTTATTATCTCTAGGACATGCATGGTCTCTCCTTTTATGGCACTTCGCCTTTTGAATTCAAAAGCTATATTTCTTACAAATGATGAATTTGATCAAAAGCCCTTTTTTGTAACATCAGGGCCCAATGTGATTGTATCAGAATATCACATTCTTTATATGGCCAAGCACATCAAGGTAATCTCTCAATCTTTCTTTTTCTCCATAAGTACTTGGAAGACTTATTGTTATGTGATCATCTTCAGATCTTCTGTTTGTTGTCCACCGAGTGAACGTGATTGCTCGTTCTTTGTATTTTTGAATTATTTTTCGTTTGTGCATCTTTGGATTTGTAATTGTCGTTGTGTCGAGGTTTGTGAACTGCTTACAATAAATTTTCTTGTGTGTCATGCAATTAACTAGATGTCTTGGTTTTTTGGAATAGTCAACACCAATGCTTCCTCCCTCTTCCCCCACCTCCCAATGTCTCTTATAGCAATGTTGGTTATATCAGAGGAAGTGCACATCTTCTGATCTGATGTCAAAAGAATTAGTTGCCATGATTTGTCCAATATGATTCCATCTCCATCCCCACCTATTGCATCTATGACATAATACTTCAATGATAGAAAACAATTACTTTAGTTTTGTTGTGCAAAGTAATCAAATTACTAACATGAAATGTAGATGATGATATCTATCATGTAGGATACTGAAACTCTAATTTTTAGTTCAATTCATGACACTCACCAAACAAAAAATTCATGTTCATTAGTTGAATCCATCTTCTTAATTATGCAAGCAGGAATGAACTAGAGCTTGATGCTATCCGGTCTTTTTCTCTCTTTCCATTGAACATTTTTTTTGGGTTTTTTGATAAAAAATCTAGTGGTTCTTTAAAGGGTGGTGTTGGATGCTCCATTAGCTATGGATGTGAAGGGTGTGAGAATGTATTTGGTAGAAATAACGGCCATTCTCTGAAATTTTAACCTTTAATTTGTGTGTTTAGAGGGATAAATTAAATAGAGCTAGAAAATTCTATGTTGAAATTCTATGTAATGATTGTAAAGAGTGTACTTATCAGGTTACTAGAAAACCCTAGCTATTCTTTCATGTGGTTAATCTCATAGATTTTTTCCTATGTTTTCTGGTTTACTTTGCAATTCACATGGGTGGCATGACTTGTAGTAGTAGTAGCGGCAGTAGGCCATTTCGTATATACTACGTAAGTGTTGTAGGAGGTTTTAGGCCTTTATTTAAAAGAGCAAATCCTTCCTGAAAAATCAGCACGCATATTATGAACAACTGACTTGTGAAGATATAAGAGTTTCAATTTACATTTTATTTCTTTTTTTAGGTTGCTAACTGCTCAAGTGAGTTTCATCCAATAGTAGTGGAAGCTTGAGAATTATGTGGTCTCTTACTCACTAGAGTTCTATATTTCAAATGATAATGTATATTTATGTTGCAGGAAAATCAAGACTAGATAGGGGAAACAAAACAATGGAGAATTTCTAGAAGAAAATTAATAAAAGCCCAAGAAATGGAAATGAAATTGATGATGATGCCATCAGCTTCAGCAATACCAGTAGATGTCAACTTCGACAATACATCCACTCCTTCATACATCAGCACCCCTTCAAGTCTCAAATGCTTCGGCACTTTCTTCTTCTGCCCCAACAAGCCCAACCCGCGCATCTACCATCTACGCCGACTTCAATACTTTTAAGAGTCTCTGTTTGTAGTTCCATTCAATTGGGAAAAGAGACAAAAACTTGGAATTTCCAAATCTCAAGAATCCCTTTTTGATGATCAGTACATAAGGATATTAATAAATTTCAATGGATAGTTGGGTTATTCTTTATCTGGTGATGAGCTTTTTGATGGGGTAAATAAAGTCTTTGATGCCACCTCTTCATTTTTTTCATGTACTTATCATTCAAGCATCACCTTAAATTGATAAGAAGTGTTCATAGCATTTTTCTCATCATGACATCATGACAAGTTATGACTGATATACTTGTATTTGAACTATCGCAAGAGGATGTGATGTGGGGATATTTTTTAGAGACAACTTTGGAAGTTGTACTTTTGAAGTCAAGCATCTAGTGTGATAGATACTTGTTTTGTATATGAAGAAAAATATATTTAACTCCACAACAAGTATACTATTTTCTTTATTTTTCTTAGTAGCATGATATGTTATAGAGATTCATGGAGGCTATTTTGTAATTATGGCATTTTATGAATATTTTGTGCATCAATAAATTGCTACATATATTTTGTTGTAGTAATTATTTGCATTTGCATGTATTGAAGTAATTATATCACTATTGTTCTAAAGTGTCACAAATACATGTACCGCACTAGAATTATGTCAAATATATTTGCAAAATATTTGCAGTGTAGTAAAATTGTGCCGCAAATGTGCTGAAAATGTGTAGCAAAACATTTGCGGCGTACTAAAATTGTGTCACAAATGTGCTACAAAAACTTTGCGACACAATAAAATTGTGCCACAAATACTTGGGGCACAACCTAAAAAATTGCCGATTTCTTTTGTGACGGCTACATTAGCGACACAAAAATATTGTGCAGCAATAGTGTCGCAATTGGCTTTCTGCGACAGTTTTTAAAATTTTTGTGACGCATTTCATGTGTCGCAAATAGGCAATTTTGTTGTAGTGTTCGTAATTTTAATGTTTTATTTTGCTATAAATTAAAGGAAAAAAAATCCAAGATTATGTAAGAATTACTTATCTACTATATCTACATATTATAAAAGTAGCAAATTGTTGTGAGAATTATTAAATTTAACTAATTTATGGTGTTCTTAAATAGGTTATTTTTTTAAAACTTTTTTAGTTCCTATAAAAGCTTACTATTTGATGTAAAAAAAAAAATCAGCATTATCGTGATCAATGATAAAAGTATTGATTATATTCATCTTCAATTGTTCATGTATATCTTTATTTATTATTTATTTGTTACATGATAACTTCATAATTTGCCACATCTTTATAACTAATGCTCTTAGCTACAAATTATAAAGAGTAACTTTACATTTTGTATACTTCGTAATCTGATTTTAAAATAGTCATGTTCTTTTCATTTTTTCACAACTACTTTTTAGAATATTGAAACATGCCCATGCAAAGCATGGGGCCACAATCTAGTGTTTTATAAAATAGTGCACAACACAGGAGTGGAGTATAACCAGTTTCCAAATCAAAGGGGATAGATAATATATAGGTTCTCCAAATTAAAAAGGGGTTCCATGTAATTAACACTGCCAACAGTCCCAAGATAAGGTGGGCTTCTCATGGAAGTCTACAATTTCTACGTAACTAGTTAGCTCACCCAGGTTCTTTTCCTTGCTAGTAGTAAAAATTACTACACGTTTGGCTTTTCTTGAGCGAATTTGATGATCAATTGGTACATCTACTTGATATTCTCCTAATTGTTGTTTTAAATCGGTGATTAATTTGGATGACTATCGGGGGACTTTTTTCCAAAGTCATCATGAAACATAATCAGAATTGTGTATTTGCAATTATATAAGTATTTAACTTGAAACATAAATAGAGTTTTTATGAAAATTTTTATTACTCAATAACATATATTAATTCTCAACGGTAGATCATCAATGTGACATTTTTGTCACAATGAAAGAAATACAAATTCTAGGAAGTTAAAATGCTTCTTGTTTATGGAGATAAAAAACCAATATTCATCGAACCCTAATGCTTTGTTTTGATGGAGTGATTTATAGAGACAGAAAAGTGGATCTTTTCGCTTGTTTGAGGGTTTTAAGTAGAGGTGTTTATAGACTGAATACCCAGTCCATATGGTCATTACTCGACCTAACTAGGTTATACCAGGTCGGGAAAAAGTGATTCATATCCGATTCATATGCATAAGGTATCCGGTTAACCAGATATCTTACCCGGTCCTATTATTATATTTTTTAGTATGAAATATTTAAAAAAATTTAAAAAATAAGTATTAATTATACAAATACCCCTATAAATGGGAAGGAAAGGAAAAAAAATCATTAATATTAGGCTATAATATGAAAACCTACACAATTACCCCTTTATATGGACGGGTCGGGTACTCACTGAGTAGTAAATTTTTTATCTGCTATCTAACCCAGTAATATTAACCAGTTCAAATACTCTATTTTTATGGTTCATAATAGATAGGTAGATTTTTTAGTTTCACGTGTCAAGATAAACACACCTAATTGTAAGTTGGAAGAAAATAAAGGAAATTGAGAGATTTGAAGGGATAGAATTGCTAAAATATTTTCTTTCAAAGAGTGGAGTGAACTAGAAAGAAGATTCATTTAAAGGTTTTCACTTTAAAAATATCACCTTTACCCTTACAATATCAAACATCTAAATAATACGGCTCCGTTTAGTTATCAAATAATGACAATTATTTACCAAATATTATTTGGTCAACATCAAGTGTTGTTTGGTTAAATGATGATTATTCACCAAATAATATTACACACTATTCATGTTTCGTCTTATTCATTATTTGTATTATTAATGTAATATGACTCATCCCTTATTTAGATTGTAAAAAATCAACAATTATTGTTAGGTTTAGATTATCGAAGTACTAATAATGCTGCTGAAACTAATGAATGAAAGACAAGGCGAAAGAATCGTTACTGCCAATAATTTGAAATTAAAAAGTTCAAACCTCCGATCTTCCAATAACTTCTGAATTAATCATTCGAACGTGTGGCAGATTCTATGTATTAAAGCCTATTTTCTACTTTTTAGACAACTTAATTCTCTATTCAACTTCAACTTTACAAGTTGAACAGTTTCAAAAATTCCTTCAAACAACACTATTTTAGTCAAGAAATCCACTCGATTCAAACTCTTTGCAGATGGAAATCCACTCGATTGAAAGGACATAAACTTGGTGCTGATAAATTTTCAAGGCAAATCGTAGAGGTACTTGTTCTCCCTTTTTTCCTCTTTCTTCAACCCCATTTTGCCCTTTAATTATTCGTAGCAGAACTACTAATTTTTTTATTTTTTTGTTTGCCATGTGTTGTATCATACTTATGTTGGTTAGTTCATTTAGATATGTTGAGTTTTTTTCCTCAATGTATATGGAATTGGGATTTAGGCATAACGTGTTATATCATTTTGCTGTTAAAATTTGGAAAATAGTTAAAACTTGTGCAATTTATTAGATTAATTATTGCACTTTACTAATTTGTGTTTGGAAATCATGGACTTGCAAGGTTTGCTATTCAATTTACACACCAGTGGGGAAACTTTCTTTTGCTACTAACATCTACTTCATTTTTCAATGTATGGTGTGTATTTAGAAAATTAGTGTCTACTGCATAGATTACATATTAGATAGTGGAGATTGTTAGAGCTAGTGTGATGAAGATGAAGAGTGTGCAGACCATAAAGAAAATTGGTTGCTAAATTTAGTTTTTAGAACTTTGATCAAATTATATTATACTTCGAAAATTTTCGATTCCTCTTCTATTTCTAGAGTGTATGTATATGAGATTTCCTTTCATAAGCTTTATTGCAAAACTTCCATATTAATTAATAAAATTGGACTTACACAAAAAAAAAAAAAAAAAAATCAAACTCATGAATGTTCTTTTTTTTTTTCAATTACATTCATTATTAGTAATTCATTTTTTGGTACTTATAGAAATTGAGTGGATGTTCAAAAAAATCTCAAATGTCTAATAGTTATATTAATACAGATATGTTAATAGTTTTGGTGTAAAATCATTTTGGTAAAGAAGTGAATTAGTTTGTTATACACATTGACAATGTATGCGTAGTTTGGAGATCCGTTCCCAATATCCAACTGGCAGGTGTCCAATGTATTCGATAAGTATTCGAACGTTTGAATTGCGATTTAGCATGTCTTCCGAACTCATTAAATCTTGAAAAAAAATAATTGGAGTATAATGTCTAATTAGTATAATTTAAAATTCTGGAAAATTCTTTATAGTTAAAAAAATAAAAGGAAAATAATTGGTATTCATTATTTATAATCCAAATAATTATTTCGAAATATTATTTCGTATCCAAACAATTATCTCATTATTTTAAAAGTTAATATTATTTCTAAATATCATTAAAATCAAAATTTAAATAATATTTATTGAATAATAAAGAATTGTTTACTATTCAATATCTTATCAATTTAAAATATCTCATCTCTTTCCTAAATTCTCAAACACAAAAGAAGAAAGTCTTTGTTCTATCTCTTCTTTTCCCTTATAACTTTTCATTCTCACCTAAACTCCCACGTCACACTATAAATATCCTTCTATCCCCAAAATTCATAAATAAAATTAATGTGCTGAACTAGAAATGTTAGATCTAGGATTATTTTCATTTTTTGTGCGTCGAGGGAGGATTACAAGCTTGACGGATATATATCTCCGGCCCGGCGTATGCCTTGCCTTATCCCTGGTCCCTACTCTAAAGACCATTAATCCCGAACAAATCTCCTCTTCTTAGTACCCGAACACGAGACCTCCACTCACGCTCACTCGCGTTCAAAATGAAAATGAACCTAAGAAATATTTAATCTTTAGCCCCAAAAGAAAAGAAAAGAAAAGAAAGAAAAAATTAAAAGGAAATTAGGGTAAAGAGGCAAATCTCGTTCGTCAGGCTTGGAATTCTCCCGCGATGGAGTGAAAATAAAACAGGATTACACAACCGATTAACCGGAATGGTGAAAATGATCGGAGATTTTTCCGGCACGGTGCTCAGACACGCCTTGTCAGATTAATTCGCGGAGTTGGTCAGTTATCTTCGTTCTTGATTAACCCTATAGGGTTTTCTAATTCGAAATTTCCCAAATTTACTTTGTTGTATTATGCATGATCTTTCTTTGGGTAGATTCATGTATTTGTTCTTGGTTTTCCTTATTAATTATCTTTTGCAGTTTTTTTCCCCAATTTATTCAAGTTCTTTTATTGTTTATTCAAATGGATAAATTAATTAAGTCCTAATTTAGATGCAGAAAATCTTTAATATGTGGTTAGAATATTAACTATGTTGATGATAGTTTTATGTATATTTAATTTGAGAAATTAGTTGAACTAATTTTGTGCTTTGGGACATAAATTACGTGCAGTGATTCAGTAATATTTAGTTTGCATTAAATACGATTAACAAGAAATTATTAAATACATTATATGCATAGATTACTCTCTCAAAAATGATTGTTTCTTTAGATAGGTAATCATGGTTACATATACTCTACATGGGTGAAACCACCTTATCTTGAGGTTGGGCATTAGTGTTGCAGATGAAAGTGCAAGAGTAAGGGAAATTAAGCTTGGCTCATAACCAAAATCTTGGCTTTTGAGGAAAACCTGAGAACACCTTGATTAGGGGGCTAAGATTTGTGGAAAGCCATTAGGAGTTTTATTTGAAGAAGTTAAAGAAATAATATATTCATTAAACATTAGAAGTTGTGTCACAATGTATATCTAAACTGTACAATGAATAGAATATAACCCCTAACTAGAATCCAAGATTTATTTGTTTTGACTGATCCTTTTCTTACACCTAATAGAATTTTCTCTGCAAACTTCTCCTTGTCTAGGAGAAAACTTGCCCTTAAATTTTGTTTTTTTCCTTACGACAAAATGAGGCTGTAATCAATCTGCAGAAGTAAGCATATGGAATTAAGTGCTTGGAATAATTCCCGAACTCAAAACTCCTCTAGATTTGAAACCCCGTAAAGGCAAGGATTCATCAATTTAATCAGGAGCAAAACAAAGCAAGAAGCGTTTTTTGTAACAGTACTCTGGGTTGTATCTAACCAAAGTTGTATAATTTTTTATTAGAGCTTGCCCAACAAAATGTACTTCATAATTGAAACAAATTACCCTATCAATTTCTCGACAGAATTGCAAGACCATCAAGTATCTTGGTAATATCTAAAAACATTTTTGTTCTTGATTTTCTAAAAGTGTAGGTATAGAACTAACATGAGCAACATCATCTTCAACAGGGTAAACATGGTAGGTTTTAGGTGAGTCCTAATATGTAACATTCTCTCCTAGAGATCAACCTGTGAATGCTATAAGAATAATTTTTCTCCATGACTACCGTCTAGTACGTCAAAAGACTTATTGTTGACATCTTGAATCTCCTTATAAGCTTCCCAGTTTTACTTTGTCATGTTAGTGGTGCCTAATTTGTCTATAGGGAGGGGGTGGCATGGGGAGGTGTGGGATTGGAAGAATTCCAACCTTGTTATCAAGCTTTCTTTCCACATTTATTGTCATGCTTAATTATTTGAATAAGATTGTCATGCTTAATTATTTGAATAAGATTTTCAAGGTTTTCCGAAAACCCATTGTGGGCTTTGTTTAGGTTAAGAGCTTGATCAATAGAGTATTTTACATATTTGATTGAACATTGAATGGTTGACATCGGAATGACTGAAATTTCTCTCTCCTTTTTTTTTTTTTGAAAAAAAAATCCTTGTGTTTTTGTTATGTTAAGAGCATGTGTCCTATTGAGAAAAAATTGTCTGCCATCTCTATGGTTTCCATCCTTGCATTAATTCCAAAAGTCGAATATGTAATTTTATCTTGTTTCAATTTGCGCTAGTAGTTTCCTTGTTCTTTTGTCTCTTGTCCTATCTGATAAAGCAAAATTGTTAATTTCCTACATTAAGCATGCATAATCAATTTGAAGGAAAATTATATTTTGCAAAAGATAATGACCTTGTGGTTCATTTTGTAACTTTTTTTTTTTTTCCTACAGATTATCTGAGTTTTGAGATAAAAATTTTGACATTTCAAATCACAGTTTCAGATATTAAGAATATAACTATGCTCACAATTCCTGCTGTAAAATTTATGCCAAATTTGCCTGAAGATATTTGTAGTGCCTGGTTTGCCTATTGGAGGATGTTGGCATAAGGTGGTGAAGGATTGTAGGACTATTGAATTTATTCTCAAGGTTACCGTCCACATTTGCTTTTTTTTTTTTTTTTTGGAATGTATTTGTATCCAATATATAGTTCAAGCACTGATTAAGAGAGGATTCAGTTTCATTTAAAAATTGCACGAAAATGCTCTTTTATTTATGTATTTGTATCCAAAATATAGTTCAAGCATTGATTAAGAGAGGATTTTAGTTTATTTGAAAATTGCACGGAAAAAATTGTCTTTTGCAGTGCCTTGTGTTTACCTTAGGAAAAGTGCATGTCATCTGTTGAGGAAAACTATTTGCCTATGGATGTCGTTTCAATGCTCACCTTGGTGCCAAAATTTGAGAACCTTCCAAATTTGAGATTGAAGACCAGCATTGGATTCCCATAATTCTTACCTGTAGCAAATGTCAAATCCTATCACAGATGCCAGATGATGATACTGGTTTGGTGGAACTTGCAGCTTGTTCGCAAAGTCATGTTCCAGATATACATCCTTTCATGCTTGTTATTTTGAACAAGGTTTTTTATGGTACTCTGAGAACACATTGTAGTCTGTGTATTTTATGTGTTTATGTATGCTGTTGTCTAGGTTAAGAGATTGATAATTGATTAAGAGAGTGTTTTAGTCTCAATTGAAAATGGCACAACAAAAAGTTCTTTTACTTTAAAATGCCTTATATTCATGTCACAATAAGTGCACACGGCCTATTGAAATTTTAGCTTGTTTCAATGTTGTTTTAGTTTCTTAGTTTTCTTCCAAAACAAAAGAAGGATTTGTATTCATCATTGTGAACCAGATTTACAACCACGGGGTAACTACCCAAACTAATTACAATGTTGCATTGGCAACCCGAATGGGGAAAAAAATTGACCCATTGCACATATTTTATTGACATTACTTGGACTGAAACTAAAGGAGCAGGCTTGAAACAAGGAGCTAAAAGCTAAAATGTCATCGACTAGAATTGCCAACTTTGTATGTGTGTTTTCCTTTGCTTTTAGACACTTAAACACAGCCATGTTATCAGTTTCCATCACTATCTTTTGCCAACCTGATGCAGCTGCTTTAATCAGAGGATATTATTGCTTCTGCTGCATTAATATCAATGTCATCTTTACAGTGGTCTGATAAAGCCCAAACTGTCTGCAGTTTCTTGTCAAATCCCCAAGCAGCTATTTCAATTTCCATTCTCCCTAATTGATTGTCTTTTGCCACTCTTGCACTAATCTTGACAGCATCATGCTCCATTGTTTGCCCATATTCATTTCTGCTAACTCTCCTGGCTTCAAAATTGCTCGCTTTGTCCTTTTCCAGTTGTGCAGAATCAAATTCTAACCATTCTTCCATGGTATTTTGAATGGTATTAGTCCCATTTGAAATGGAAACTTGTTTCTAGATTTCCATAGCTGCCAAAGGATATTGGCAGTTACACAAATATGCTTGTCACCCTCTCGCCTGTTCCTTGTCTGCAATAGTTGTTTGTTAAGATTCAATTTGCCATCACAACACAATTATTCTTGTAAGCTGTCAATTCTCATTGAATTGTAGCCAACTTCCAAGTCTCTTCGGGTTTTTTTTTTTTTTTTTTTCCCAATAGAAAAAAATATGCTCCAGTGTCTCTTTATCATCACAACAGAAATTGCATTTGGATTCTCCTTGTCTGATTCTATGTTGAATTTCTTCATTGGTTGGTACCACCTTATGAAGGCACTTCCATAAGAAGTGATTAACCTTGTGTTTCAGGTTTAGATGGCAGAGTGACTTCCACATTCATCTATGCTGATTTGTTCCACTTGTTTCCTCCTTCTTAAGCTTCATGTGTCTCCTATCTTCAACTTCTTTGGCCTTCTTGTAACCTGAGTTGACTGATTTGATTCCTTTATTGGTGCCCTCCCAAAAAAAATCTGTCTTTACAACAATTCTTCAGACTGATAGGAATCTGTAAGATGTTTTTTATGTCAGATTCATTGAAAAGCTGTCTTAGAATAGGTACATTCCATCTGCAAATGACACCTGTAATCAGTTGATCCACTGTATGGACCTGACAATCTTGTGGTTTACTTGTGCTGACATTCCCTCCTGGATTTGCTGATATACATCTGGCCTCCCAAATGCTAATAGTCTTACCATCACGCACTCTTTCTAATTTCTTCATCCAATACATTCCTAGTACTCATGTTGCTCCTCCAATACCAAGAGGCACTATTTGGAACTGCAATGGTGATCCAGTTTCCTTTGTTGAGATATTTCCCTTTGAGTACTTTGCTAACCAGGAGATTTGATTGGGTGGTGTGTCTCCATATCTGGTTGGTCAACAAAGCAGTGTTGAAAGCTACCAAGTCCTTGGAGTCAAGTCCTCCTGCTCCTTTTTCCTTGGTAAGGGATTCCATGCAATCCAATGAATCTTCTTTTCACCATCTTTTTCTCCCCACCAAAACTTTGCAAAGACCTTTTGGCAGTCTGAAGCAGGACATGGAGTTGGTGGGCATTGCCATTGCCATAGATTTAATCTAAAATTTCTTTTCCAGCTTCACTAAAAGAAAATTACTTTTCCACCCTTGAATTTTGCATGCTTCTCTCTGCCTAATGAATTCAAAAATTTTCCTTCAGACCATCATGAGCAGCCCAAGTATTTTCTTGGCTTACAGTTTTCAGTCCCCCCCAATCTTCTTTCACCTGATCTCCAGTGCTCCTTGTGAAAAAAGCTGATGATTTATCTAGATTAACAAGTTGTCCTGAGCTCTTTTCTTCCAAGATCTCCCTTAACTCCAAAGCTTCCCTGTTGTCAGCTTTACAAAAAATCACAGCATTATCTGCAAAAAATAGGTGGGATACAATAGGCCCTCCCCTGCTAATCTTAAAACCTGTCAGTTTCCCAGAACCAGTTGCTTGGTTAATAAAATTTGTGAGTCCTTCAGCACAAATGAGGAACAGATAATATGCATCAAACAGATTCCAATGGGCAGCTAATCCACCTCACTCTCCTACAGCATCAACTACAAAAGAGTACTGAAACCCTGATTTTTTTCTGCAAATTTTCTGTAACCTTTTTCTTGTTTTTTGTTTCACTAAGGATAATCAGATTAGGGGAGTGGATTTGGATTACCTCCTTGAGTTGGGAAATTGTAATGGAGCTCCTTGGCCCTCAACAATTCCACACCTGAGCTTTCACTGAGACTTGGAGGACCAATCAGGCTTGGCCCCTCCACCTTAGAACTGCTAGTAGCATCTTCTATCTCATCCCCACTCCATCGCATCTTGATCTGTAATTCCTCATTATCTTCCAAGTTTGTCATTCCTTCTGTCATCCAGCCCTTTCTTTTCCCAGTTCAACCTAAGCTTCAATGTTAGAGGAATCAAAGTTCAAGGTTTTCTTTCAGCTTTAGTTATCTTCTTATACTTTTGGATACTATCTTTACCGTTCTCCTTGTTGCTGTTCCTTTGCACTGTCTGATCCAAATCCATTTCATACCCTTGCTCAACACGTTCCCTGACCAGTTCATTAGTGTTTTTGTGATCTCCTTGGAATTCCTGGATATCTTATCTTCAGGCCTAGGTACCACTAACACAACTGTTCATTTCGGTTTCTTTATGCTTTTGCTCCTTGTTTAGGCCAACCTCAGGTTCACTCTGAACAACATTATTAGTATCAAGGGGAAATATTTGAGTCTTTTGGGTGGCTGATATTGAGTTAACTTCTTCCCCTATGCTTCCATTCAGAATCCTAGCAGGTTTCTACATTCCACATTCAGTCACAGCCTTAGTATCACTTCTATTATTACTACTAGAGTCCAGCCTGGTCCATCCCTCTTTGGTGGGCTTCACTTCAATCCTAACCTTTTCCACTAAGTCCTCCTCTTTATGAGGGGTTTTCCTAGAGTTGGGGGATTTTCCATAAGCTCCTCTAAGCCAATGAGCATATTGATCTTCCTTAAAATTTGATATTTTGCTGCTAAGGTAGCACAGTTCCTATCCCATGACCAATGATACCACACCTATAACAAAAATCAGGACAAAATTCGTATTTAAATTGAAAATCCATTTCACTTGTCCCTTCAGCTCCACTGTAGTCCCTCTTAATGGAGGTTTAGTAATATCAATATCAGCCAGAAATTTTAAATGATTACCTTCTTTGCCCCCCGAAGGAAAATCTTAACATCTCTTATCTTGTGGAAAACTTCCCCAGTTTTAAACCCAGCTTCTTTGGAGCCCCAGTGTGAAGGTAGATTCCATACTTGTACCTGCATGGTGAGTAATTGAAGGCCTCTCTATCTTTCTCAATTTGTTCAGACCATTGTTGAACCACAATTAGCTGGTTGTTGATGAGCCAAGGCATTCCTTCTAGTACTCTCTCTCTTTCATTGATGGACTCAAAGGTGAACTGAAAAAAGTTTGGCCCCTACTCTGCAACCTTGAGATCCTTTGGGTTCCCCCACATTTGGGTACCACAGTTTTTGATCCCTGTAAAGTTAACCCCACTTATCCCCAATGACTATTCCCAGAACACTTAATCTGCACTCATCCATGCAGGTTTGCACAGATCAGATGTTCCTCATCCTCCAGATCTGCTTTGTATGTTTCTTTGCTAGATAATGTGAACCTCTTCATAACATCTGCTAACTCGTCTACCATTTCGGGCTATGGTCTTAGGGAATTCCACTGAAGGACTTAAAATGCCAACCTTTTCTACCAGCCCTATTGAAGAACCAGGAAAGAAGCTTTGTCCTCTGGAAAAAGAAACACAAAAAACAAAAAGAGAAAGAAGAGTAATTAGAAGGGGTAAGGGAAAGAGAGGAGTGCACAAATAACCAGATTGAAGAAATCAGGACATTGTGGGCAATCATGTATAGACATCAACAAAAGAGAGGTAATCAGCAAATATTAATGGCATAGTCAACAAAGATACCCAGTAAGTGTAAAAACCACTCAAATTCACGTAGCTTAATAAAGAGGAGTAGATTTGTAATGAATAACAACAATATTGAAGGAACTTTGGAATAAATTGCCTCATAAATTCATGAAGTTTTGGACAAAGTTAGTGAAATTTCAGAGGAGCCCCAAAAGGGAGGGAAGGCTCTCACTAGAGAGTGAAGTATACACTTAACAGTGCCATAACTTTTGGCTATTTGTGAACTAATGTTGTTTTAGTAGATTCTTAATTTTATACTGTTGTCCAATCTAATAAAAATCCTTAACTTCATAAATAAGATGCAGATTGACTTAGCATGGAATCTAGATATGCTTCACTAATACTTTTATCAGTTCTGTTATTTTAGTTCAATGTAGACTATGTGGACTTTGAGTTACAAATTTGGCATATCCGTCCTAGTTTCCTATCTGAAGAATAGAACCCAAGTCCAATAATTCTTCCCCTGTAGTAAATAAGAGCTCTTATCACGAATGCCAGATGATGTTTATGCTGAATGGTTTGCCTATGGGGAGTGGGTGGCATAGAGGAGGTAAGGGATCAGGGGACTGTTGACCTTGTTCTCAATCGTTGTTCACATGTATTCAATACGTTGCTGTTTGCATGTATTCTTTCATGCTTATTATTCTGAATTCGATTTCCAAGGTATTCCAAGAACACTCCTTGTGAAACATGTGCTCTTTCAAGTTTGTTTTAACATATACTGTAAAGGTTAATAGATTGATTAAGAGAGGATTTTATTTGAAAATGAAAATAAAACATCAAAAGTTTTATTCCTTTGTAATCCTTTGTGTTCTTATCACGTGAAAGTGTGTGACCTTCAAGAAAAATTCTCAGCCTACAAATGTGATTTGATCCGTAAATTGATGCCAAAAGTTGTTGTGATTCTTCCCTTGTACCCAAATCCAAGTTTATAGCTTGCAGTTACTGAAAAGAGAAGGGGGAGTTTTAGTTGGAAAATGTTTATCCTTTTTCTTGATCTGCTCTACCTTATGATATTCTCTTGACTGGCATTGAGCAAAGGACTGTTTCAGGGCATTTGGATGTTAATTTCACAACAATTTACATGCATCTTATCCAACTACTCTTCCAGTTATTGAAAATGAAAAGGGGAGATTTTGGCTGCAAAATGTGTATCATTTTTTCTTTCTTTCGTATGGAGATTGTGGCAGGCAGTAATTTATATCATAATATGTGGATAATTGTTTCTCTCTCTCACACACACAGAGAGATTTGAGAGATCTTTGTTTTTTTTCAGTGAAAGAGCCCAATGTGAAGAATTTGTTTAATTTATTTCTAATTATATTCTCCTGAATGATATGGGATAAAAGGGGAGAGCTGATAATATTGAGATAAAAGAGCTTCTTTCAGGTAATAGATACTTCAAACACATTATTTTGTTCTGTGGCTTCTACTTTATGGTCTTACTATTATGTTTGACATAATATAAATGGGTTTAAAATTATTTTTGCAGCCTCTACTCTATAATTTTCAATGTTGAAGCTTGGGAAAGGTGATGATAAGTTGCAAAAATTTCATTGCTTAGAATTTAACAGCAGCTTGGGAAAGTAATGCTGTGAAATTGTATCTTTCTGCAATTCATGAAAAAGTTGTGCAGGTTTGTGCGGCGTAGTAATTGCCTTAAAAGGAAAAGTTTGTGCAGGGAAGTTTGCCTTAAAAAGAAAAGTTTGTGCAGGGTATTGAATTTTATTCCAAGGAATCAAAAACTGTAGCCATGTTGACTTCTATTTTTATTTCGATGCATGAACCGTGCCTGGAAGCACTTACATCCCTCAAGCAGGGTAATTAAATGGAAAATGAGAGGATAGATCCTACCGACCCTTGTCGATTGGTTCTGTTTTGTTTTAGTAATTCTCTTCTGGGATTTTCTATTGGAGAATGGTGATTTAGTTTGGTTTGTGTTCGTCTTTCTTAAATGGGGTTTCAATTCTCGCCACCTTCATTCCCCTCTCAACTTTCTCCTTTCCCGCTCTCCCATCATACAAGATTTAACAACTAATAGTGACATAACAGAAATGTCATTGTCACCTTGAGTGTCCAATTGCACATTTGGGATCTTGTGAGTAAAAGTTATCAGTGCGGTCTGTGTAAGATTTTGGTGTTGACAACTTGATTGCACTGACTTGGCTTTTCTTTTTCCTCTCTTTATTTATGGATGTGCTTTGTTTGGGATCCATGTAAAGTGACTTCTTACTTCCTATTGCTGCAGGAAACTCTGGTAGGGCACACTCTCTCTGTAAAGACCAACGTGGGGGCACCGGTCTTTGGTTTTTGTTGACTGCAAGCATACTTCCAGGATAAATGATGCAGGAAAGGTTAAAGCTTTATTAAAGACATTACTGTGGCTGCCTGCCTGCCTCCCATCTGGATTGTTTTATGTCTATCAAAAGTCGAATTAGCAATGGATATTCTCTTAAAATCTGTGAGACAACATAAACTATAAAAAAATTTTGCTTATGAAGTAATTGCATTTGGTGCGCTTTGAAATAGGCTGATACTTATTCCTTGTGTTATTTCTCTTTCCCAGAGTGTATATTTTGTTTTCACGTTTTTTGAGGTGTAGTTTCCTCGTTCTATGTTGCAATATGCACCACCAAGAGCAAGAAATTGCTTTTCCAATCAAACCAAATAGCAATAAAACGGATATTGGGATTCCACGTTATTTGTAAGAAGAATCTATGCTATGAAGTAGCTTAAATGCAGGCTGGCACAGTTCAGCACCATTCCATATTGTATAAAGGAGTTACTACAAAGATTTCTGTATTGTTCAAGTGATCTACAGCCATGGATCTGAATGCACAATGATGCAGGCTTGTGAGCTGTGACTTGAAACAGACTTTCCAAATGTTCAGAGATCATCGATAGTATCAAGATACTCGGAATTACTTGAATGTGGTATTTGTGTGTTTGCAAGTACTAATGCAATACCTGAATAGGAGGGGGGAATAACTCTTCACCTGGGAATGAAGAAATTGAAATCTATTGAGCTACCTGTTAGAGAAACTACCTAATTGACTTCCAGCTAAATAAGAAACTAATTCCTGCCAATTACAACATAAAGTTTAGAAGTGATTCCACAAAAACCTGACATTCATGTTATTACACTTTCATCTTCTACTTCTGTTGATGATGACAAATGCTTGATGCTTTATACAATCTCCTGTTTCCGCAATTAATCTCCACGTTGGGCAATTTTGAAGTTTGAACTGGCTGTAGACTTCAGTCTGCCTTCACTTCTTTGCTTCTTCTGCAGTTGTCGGCTGTGCGTCCTCTGTTTTCGGCCTGGCTTCTGCTGGCTGGGGAGCAGCAGGAACACCAGCATCAATGCAGCTTCTGCACTTCCTTTCCACCCACCCCTCAATGTCATGGTCCCCTGTTCCCCCAAAATGTCGTCCACCGCACAGCCGAGCAACGATCCCTGCAATAACTCCAAGTATTGTAATAACTGCCAAGACTACCACCAGTGTCTCAATTGACTGGTGCGTGGAGTTTCTTGGTTCTACCATCACTGGTGGTGCCTCTACTAATGGTGGCAGCTGATTTTCATACTGGTTTCCAACCATTTCGGAGATCATTATGACCATGAAGAAGTACTCGAGGAATAGTTCGTTGGGATTTTAGCAAACAAGAAAATGAATTGCTGTTAAGGAGAAGAATGCCTAGATGTGCTAGACATATTGTAAATGTTACTATGAGAGGAGGGGCTGAAGAATTGAAAGGTCCAGATGACCTTAATCAATCAATAGGACGCTTTTTAGGGGGAGAGAGAGAGAAAGAGAGAGAGAGTAGCAGCAGTTACATTTGCCAATGTTCAAAAGGTACAGAGGAAAATCCGAAATAGGATTCGAACTTTGAAAACGTAGTTGCTGTTGCTTTTTGTTGCATTATGGTTTATTTTTATGCTATAACTCCTCATCTATCTTTTCTTTACTTTATCCTTCGTGGGTTTTTCTGTTTAAGCTGGTTTAGACTTTTGAGGGGCAAAATTTCCTTGTTTTAGGCTTAAAAGTTCTTCACGACCATTAATACATCATGTTATACAAATCTAGAGAAGGTACTATTAATTTCATTGGTAAATTTTGTACTCCCTGTGACCCTGTGTATGTGACGTCTCGATGTATATTGCAGTTAACCCTATTATCTATAGTAAGAGCATTACTTAATTTGGCATAGTATTTCATTCTGCTATTTTTTTAATTTTATATTTACACCATCAGATCTAGATGCTAAATTTTAAAAATTACTTTTGCATATATGACATGTATCTAGACTAAATGGTATAAAAAATTTTGTACACTGACGCATGAAAGATTTACTCTTTTCTTTATCCGAATCTTTTTAGATTTGGCATTTGAAATTTTCATCTTTGTTCAATTAAGGAGAGCTGTGCTTTATTATTATTATTATTATTTTAAATTACACAAGCCTTATTAATAAGGGGTCAATTTCTAGTAAGCAGAAGCATCCTATTTCGGTCTTTTGTTACTATTATTTTCTTAATTGGGGTGGATTGCCCCTTTACAAGTAAACCTAGCCTAAAACAACAGAATTCACACCTTCTTGATACAGCTAGTAGAATTCTCGTCAAATTTGGCTAGGTTCTGTCTCTTATACACAACTAAATGAAAACAATTCCCAAATGAAATTTATTTTGTTGGAAAATTTAATTGTCCTTACTGGGATCACATGTTTGCAGTAAATAGTACAGATAGGAACCCCAATAAATGAATAGTTTCCCTGTAAACTGTTCCCATTTTGTCCCAAGTGATTTACTATTTACTAAAAAAAAAAAAGTTGATTTTACTATTCAACTATTACATTGTCTTCTGTCTCTTTTGTTTTGTTTGGTGCCCACAAACTTCAGTGTATCACCTATAAGATTTCCTCTGGATGACCTTTCGAATTCAATCTCCTGAGCATCCCAGCAGTTTTTGGAGGACAGCCAGCTTCTGACTTAGAGAAAAAAGGCCAATAATCAACTTGACATTTCCCATTTTCAAAAGAAAAATTATTTATAATGCCACAGTTCGAGATCATTTGTCAAAATTAATACACGTGATAAAATCATATTAAATTATCAAGTCTATAATTTCAGATATTTGGTTAGATTTCGTTTCTTCTTTTCTATAACTAGTAACACATTAATAGTTTTATCACTTATTATATAAATGTAATATTTCAAAAAAGCTAATGATAAATTCACTTCAAATTTGACCTCTCACGCTCATAATTAACTTAAAATCCACATACATATAATGAAATTAGTCAAAATTTGGACTAATTTTCACTCATATATGCAGAACTTTTTAGTTAAAGATGGAGCGAAAGAGGCCAATTTCTTGAATTTAAGCTCTCCATGTCAAAATTCCTGTTGTGCTTTGTTGGCTATTGTATCTTCCTCAGACTTTTGCCATGTACTGGATTCCACAAAAAATTTGCAAAAATCATTTTCATAATAAAGCAGTCTAGTAAGTAATAATTGCCAATGGGCCAAAATCAACCGTAGCTCGACTTATTAACATGATAGCATGTTAAAAGAAGTACTGAGCTTCACTAAATTAGGACTAGGTCGGACTTAAAGATTTCAATTGTGGTACTGAATTCGGGCTAAACCTAAGCTTGCCTCATGTATTTTTTGCCAGAAATACAAAAACTTCTAAATGTTTTGTACACTTATTGAAAAAGTTTTCATATAAATGCAACCACGTTTTGAGATATTTAACTATCAAAATGTATATATATATATATATATATATATTATATATATATATGTTTTGAGATATTAATCATATAAAAAATTTTACATGCATATTTATCTTATAGATTTTTTTGAAAGTTTGGGCTAGCCCAACACTAATAATATATGGGCTCAGTCCTCCATACTATGAGACTAGGAAGGCCGAGCTTGGTTTGATATAGGGTTTTAACCAAATTTCAACAAATCAGATCCTATAAAGATGCGTTCAAATTTGATTCGTTAGATAGAGATAATTGTTTGTATTTAATTCGACTCGTTTGTTTGTGACTTTAATCCCAATTTGCTATTTTCTTACTTAAAATTTTACTCAATAAGAGTCTAAAATTTAATTTTAATGGTAAAATGATGTAATGTGAATATCTATTACAGTTTATTTAGAAAGTGACTTGCACCTTGTGATGAATCAATATATATGCAAAAAATCAGGAAAGAAAAATTCAATAAGAAAATAACTAACAAGTAGGAAAATAAAAGATACTTTATTGAATTAAATTGCACAACTTATAATTTTCAATTTTATTTTATGGTTGTGCATTTGTCAAGTTGAACAATATAAGAATCATGTTAAGTTCATTTACAACCCTAACCCTAACATGATATTTGTAAATACCAAATCCGGCTCAAAGGCCCAACTGAAAATAGGCCCAATTAAACAACCAAAGCAAAACAAGTAAAGCATACAAAAGGAAAAAAAACACTAATTTGGTCATTTATACGTATTGTCAATTTAATTTTTTATATATTACAAAAATCAATTTACTCCTTTATTTTTTTAAAAAATTAATTAATTTAAAATTTATAATAGAAATTATAGACAAACTAATAGAGTCTTTAATAACATATCTATTGCAGGTTAATGCCCACATAATTATCACATTGTTTGTTCTATTAATTTACTTATAATTTTCGTCACATAATTAAAGTTTAAATTGGTTAAATTTTTTTAAGATGATGAACCGTATTTAGTGAGAATAAGACTTAATTTGTTTATTTACTAGGGATCTAATTAGTATGTTAGAATAGATAATGAATCAAATTAGTGGATAATTCAACAATAAAGACTTAAATTAATCTTTTTTCCAAAAACAAAAAAAAGTTGGCTGACTAATCTTTGAAGTTAAAAAAAAAAAGGTCTAATCCAAATCATCCAACTCAAAGTCGGAAACGTTTCAAATATTTAATTTATGGTCCCTAATTTTTTATGGATTCCTATTTCCCACACAACTTTATAGACTTTTTTTATATTTTAGCTTATTATTCTTCCAGAAATACGCGTCGTAGAGCAAATAAATAGATTTGACTAGAAAAATAAAATAAAAGAGCTCCGACGACATTCCAAGGACTAACAAGAATCCAAGTCCAAGCCGGCTAATCCCTTCCGAATCCTTCGACGATTCTTTCCGGCGGGAAGTATCGAAATCGTCGATCGAGCAATCAAATCCAAGAGTTTTAATCATGGGAACGCCGGCGTTTGCAAATCTCGGAAAGCATTGCACCGTTGAGGATTGTCGTCAGATCGATTTCTTGCCTTTCACACGATTCTTGTCACGAGGTATTGTCTTTTCTCAAGAAAAGTTTTTTTATTTTTTTGGGTTATGTGGAAAATTAACAATTTTTTTTGATGATCTTTCGTAATTAAATATATAAAATGGCGCAAAAGATTAGATTTTTTTTTTTTACAATTTGTTTATGCTTCTTTTTTAGAAATTTCTGTAATGTTAATATTTTGTGTGATATTACTACTGTTGACCTGTTTATTACCATTGTGTGTTTTTGGTGTTCTACGTGTATGTTTTTTGGGTATAAATTTTTGATGATTTGTTTGCAAATATTTATGTCTTTTCCTTGTTGGTCTTTGGTGAAACACATGTATTGTGTGTTTTGTGGGTGTGTTGGAAAATATCCTCTGTGTTTGTGTATTTTAGTGTTTTTGGACTATAATATTTAGTAAACTTTTTACAGTACATGCAACATATGCAAAATTTCTATAGGACGGTGTAGGAATTATTAATCCTTGCTATTTAGTGAAACCTATTGATGAATTATTAATCCTTGCTAAATTATGGATTTTATATGTGAAAACTTCGTGATTCAATATAAAACGAAAAAATAACAGAAGAGAAGGCAGGAGGATCAGGTTTCCCTCTATTTTCCGTTTTGAAATAGGTTGAAACTTTCTGGATGAATATCTGTTTAAATGATGTTATTTTATATTTTGTGCTTGACCAAAAGGGGGCAAAATGTCTAAGTATCTAGGATAATAACATATTTTGGGATGCAAATGCAATTTCCTAGTGGCAAGATTTGGTAAACAGGGAAGTTTTGGTTGTCAAAGGGAACAAAACTGCGACTGCTCGTTGTGCCATTCCTCCACTACTGTCATATGGCAAGAAGTGCAGTAAAATCCATCAAAATTATAATTGCACTATGGTGAATCATGATATTGAGGAAAGCATTTGTGATAACGAGTTTCTAGAGAGTGATCTTTCAATGCAAGTATATGAGGTTTGAATCGCTAAGGTTGATGTTTCAAGGGCTAATAAGAATTTCCTTGTTGTTCTGCTTTTGTTATGATTCCCAATTTCTTTTTCAGTGTTGTGACTGTGTGTATTTTTCATTAAAATGATCCATTTGCAATGTCTCTCACAGGTGTTCTGTTTAGAGCACCGGAGCTATGGTAGACACCATTGTCCAAAAGCCAACAAAAATGATGTTACTGTTGTAATTTGCCCTCTCTGTGCAAAAGGTGTTCGTCTAATTCCTGATGAAAATCCAAATATCACCTGGGAGTCGCATGTAAATGCTGAATGTGACCCATCAAACTATGATAAAGTCACCAAGAAAAGAAAATGTCCTGTGCCTGGCTGCAGGGAGATCCTCACATTTTCCAACACAATTGGGTGTAAGGATTGCACAGTTGAACATTGTTTGGAAGCACCGGTTTGGACCAGATCACAAGTGTCCTGGACCTAGGAAACCGGAAACAACTTTTCAATTTAGCAGCTTTTTAAGTAGGAGTACAAAACAACAGTCAAAGCAAACTCCAGTCACATCTTCATCAAGCTGGGCGTCAAGTTTATTCAGGGCAGCTTCATCAGTTCGGGCTTCAGCTGAAGCTGGAATGGCAAAATTGAGCAGTGATTTCACATCTTCAGTGCTGCAGGGGCCGAGTAGTAGTAGTAGTAGCACCAGCAATGGTGGAAGCACAAGCAGGCAAGTGGAACAATGCCCACAGTGCAACTTAAGATTCTCATCTGTGACAGATTTGGTAAATCATGTGGAGAAAGTTCATGAAAGGAATGGTGTAATGAAGTCTACACTTGATGTCTGTCCCAAATGTAGTAAAGGCTTTCGCGATCCGGTGTTGCTGGTGGAACATGTTGAGAGGGAACACCATGGCACTTCAAAAGCTTAGGGAGTAATCAATGGTGAAATAAGTTAGAATTAGATCCATGTAAAAGGTATTTGTTTTTTTAGTATATTGATATCATTCTTTAGACGATTCTCCTCGGACTTGGAAAAAGAAACTGGAATTGAAATTTAAACATTGTGTTTTCCAATTGTATTTCCAATATAAATCTGAAAGATGTTTTAAGCATGTTCGATTGTTTCTTTTGCCATGATCATTAGATCTCATGAATAGTTGAAGACTTCTATCTTGTGTTGGATAAAAACTCAGTCCAGGATTATACTGATGCTACAGGGTCTAAAAGGGCTATTGAAAGGACTTTAATGCATAATCTACCTTTATTTTTCTAGTTATTGTATATCAATACTCCTCTTCCATGTCTCGATGGAAATACACATGTAGCGCCAGACTTTACTGCTGGGATTTACATGTTAAAATCTGTTACTTCAACGTTCGTTCACCTTTACCTCAAATTTGTTTTTGAGCTCCCGGCTAAAACAAGATTCTTGAACCAAGATATGGGGAACAAATTCCTAACTGTGGATAACGGGAGACCTGTTGACATTCTCTGAAATTGATGGCAAAACAAATCTCAAGATTATTAGTCCTGAACACCAAGAATTCATTAATTTTCAATTTAGTAATAAGGTTAAACTCATTTAAATCTCAAGAAAATATATCACAGTATACCTTCTGTGCTTGAAAGTACCAATGGAAAAATTTAGTAGAGTTTTGAAAGTAAAACAACAACAGTGTGGAACTACAATTTGTTTTGCCATGAGTAACAACTGGACGTCATACGTGTTGATCTACGGATCCAATTCTTTTTGTATCTCTAATTAATAAATCCAACAAAAGAGTCTTAGTTTGATTCTAAGATTTGAATATCCCTCTGCAGCTAAAGGATGGTACAAAAGATCCAAAAATAGAATCCAATATCCTAATAAGTTTCATTAATATTTAATGGATTAACTAACTCACTTTAGGTCAATTGGCTACCAAGTACTTTATTTGGATGTAATGTTAGGGATTTCGAATCGAAATCGCAATTTCGCATTTTTAAAGATAGAGGTTAGGTTTCTTATCTCTTGATCCTGTTGGACCTTTCCCTTCCCTTTAGTAGTAAATAGAGTTAGATACAAGTAGGTAAGACTATTGATGTTAGAAAAAAATAATTAATGGACTTATCTTCATGCACACGTACCATCGATGTAGAAAATTTTCTACACCATCGAGTGTAGATGTATGTCATGTATGTATTATTTAAATTTCAAATATTATTTTTGCACATGTGACATGTAAATATAGAAAAATTTTTACATCGGTGAATTAACCCAAATTTAATAGGTAGGTAATTATGGTCTAAAACAATAGGTTAGAGCAAATTACAACATTTACTTGAGAAGACTATGACATAACATAATCTACATTCCATGACGGAGCGACGTTCACGCCATTGAGCTCTGCTTGTCCATCTCATACATAACTTGCCGGGCTCCCTCGGTAGTCTCGATTTCAGTTCGTAAACAAACGATTCAAAGAGACAGATAAAGGGAGGGTATTATAATGCAGATTCAAATGAAGCCTATAAATATCTCTTATTCCATAATGAATGCAGTGTCCCTTCTCATTCACATCCTTTCTAGTTGTAAGCACATTTGTGCTATCCTGCTTTTGTTTCTTTGATCTCTCAAACAATGGCTTTGGCATTCAATTCGAAACTTCTGTTTTCCGCTCTGTTCATGCTCGGAGTGTTGGCTTCTCAGGCGATATCCCGCAACTTGAATGAAGCCTCAATGATTGAAAAACATGAGAAGTGGATGGCTCAATATGGCCGAGTTTATAAGAATGAGGCAGAGAAGGCAAACAGGTACAAGATTTTCAAGGAAAATGTGGAGTTTATTGATTCATTCAACAAGGCCGGGACTAAATCTTACAACTTGGGCATTAACCAATTTGCTGATTTGACAAATGAGGAGTTCCGAGCAGCTCGCAACGGGTACAAACCAAAGGAATGTATAGGAACACTGTTTAGATATGAGAATGTAAGTGCAGTTCCATCCATAGCTATGGACTGGAGAAAGAAGGGTGCTGTTACCGGAATTAAGGACCAAGGCCAATGTGGTAAGCTAAAATAGCCATCATTTTACTAATTATTCATGCACAATTAATCTTTTCCAAGCCCTATGTATACTTTGTTGCTGACAGTTAAGTGACCAACCCTCTTGAACATGAAATATTAGGTTGTTGCTGGGCATTTTCAGCTGTTGCAGCCATGGAAGGAATTCATCAACTCAAAACTGGTAAGTTGATCTCATTGTCTGAGCAGGAACTTGTTGATTGTGACACAAATGGTGAAGATCAAGGCTGCAATGGAGGTCTCATGGACGACGCATTTAACTTCATTATTAGCAACAATGGCCTTACGACCATGGTTCAAAGACTCGGCCGAGTCTGAGTTGACTCGGCCGAGTCGGAACCGGAACGGAGGCTACCGCTCCGAGTCGGAACTGAGGCATAGCGGAGACGTCGGAACAGGCATCGGAGCGGAAAGATTCGGACGATCACAGTGCTCGACGCTTTGTGTGGATGAAACGTTGACTCGGCCGAGTCGGCCGAGTCGACTCGGCAATTGCTCAACTGGAGTACTCTGCTTGTGCTGAATATCATGGAGGGTTGATGATGATTTTTGCAACCATAAATTTTCCAATGGAAATTTCTTCATTGAATCAGGTTTGGCAAGTGGGAAGTTCTGTTTGAGTTACCACCAAATTTTTTTGCTTGTTAACAGAGATTTGCTTGTTAACAGCCCATTATGACTATAGTCTTGCGTAGAGGATATTACTTAGTAAATGCAACATCTTGGTGGGTACTGTTTATTTTTCCTATCTGTATTCAGAAAAATGGGTATGGTAGCAGCTTTCACTTAAGGTACTATAGTCTGTTGTAAATTGCTTCTACTCCTTTTTCCATCCAACGGAAAAGAAGGTTATTTAAGGCAATTTTTACTTTATTGAAGTTTGAGAAGCCAGCTGGTTGGAGAAAGAGATGTTATGAGTTCTTCACTTTAATTTTCACCTTAAATAAGTATGATTAGGTTCTTCTTTTAATAAATTTTTGGGTGATCTGGTGCAGCATACTGGTTCTTGTATTCATAATGTTCATAGAGCTGAACTAATGGCAATGGCATCACTTCCCACCTCTCTTTCTCTGTAATCCACATACTTGCCACTAGTGCTGTTACTCTGCTGTTACTAAATGAACACTTCAGGTTTCTCATACCATTGTTTGATTTGTTGACAGGGAGCATTGTCGAGTACGTCTAGAAAGTGGAAGTGTTACTGTGGTCATTTGTCGAGTACGTCTAGAGTGGAAGTGTTACTGCAGTCATAACTGATCTTGTAAATCTTGCGACAACATAAATGGGATCGGAGGGAAGCGAAAAAAATTTGGTGGTAACTCAAATTAGTGTTGGAGGATTTGATAATTATGTCACGGCAAAAATGATTTTAGACTATTGAATCAGGTTTGGCAAGAGAAAAATGAGCAGAAAATCATCAACCTAAATTTTCTGCTGTCCAAGAAGAGGTTCTTGGGGAACAGGGCCAAATAGGACAGAGGCGGTAGATTCACGTGGTTTTGTATAGTTTTTAATTTTCTCTTTATACTGGTTGGTAAGGCACAGTCCATTATACATGCAGTTTACCCGACTATGAAACCGATGTGGAGCGATCGTTCACAAGTATGCGACTTTGAACCATGCTTACGACTGAAGCTAATTACCCGTATCAAGCCGTTGATGGCACTTGCAATACCAACAAGGAAGCTAACCATGTTGCCAAGATAACAGGTTTCGAAGATGTCCCTGCCAATAATGAGGCTGCACTTTTGAAGGCTGTGCCACACCAACCAGTATCAGTCGCCATTGACGCTAGTGGCTCTGCCTTCCAATTCTATAAAAATGGGGTATTCACTGGTGATTGTGGCACTGAATTAGACCATGGCGTGACAGCTGTTGGTTATGGGACAAGCTCTGATGGCACCAAGTATTGGTTAGTTAAGAACTCTTGGGGAACTAGGTGGGGTGAGAATGGATACATCCGTATGCAGAGAGACATCGATGCTCAAGAGGGCCTTTGTGGCATTGCCTTGCAAGCTTCTTACTTTACTGCATTGAAATAAAATGTTGAAATCATTTACTAAGCTTCCCATAGACAACATCTATGTTGTCTGATGTTATTGATTGAATGTATATTTTCAGAATAGGTGTTGCCTATGTTGTCTGTTTGTTATTGATTGAATGTATATTTTCAGAATAGGTGTCCATCTAATCTGTACATGAAATAGTATGTAATGCATGTTTGTGTGCTTTGATATAAACGTAGCTGTCTATCTCTTCTATACGTGAAATTGTATTTAATGGATGTTAATTTGTGTACGTTGATATAAGCCTATATCATCACCTTTCCTAGGCTTTAGTGAAACACAATGGGATGCATGTCACCAGAAACTTCAATTGTCATTTCTTTCTCGTCACCCCTTCTCCTCCTCCTCTTCCTCCACCTCTTCCTCGACATTATCCCAACACCTCTTTCACCACCACTTCCACACCACCCAGCTCTCTTTCCCATCTCGATCTGCTACCTATTATCTTCCTCTACCAATTCTTTGCCATTCTAACCCTTCTCTTCCATCCCGGTTTGCCGTCCTTTCCCCTCCCCTACAACTTTCACGCCATCCTAACCCCCTTCCCCACCCCGATTTGTAGCCCTTTCCTCTCTCCACCTCCTCCCAACTTTGATATGTCCCCTCTCATCCCCTCCCTTATCCCAATCTTCTGCCCTTTCCTCTTCCTTTTCATGTTTGCCAATGAAATCTTCCCTTTCCCTTTCCCATTTCTCGCTTTCCTTTCCTACTTGTTGCAATTAGGATGATGGTTATGGTGATGATAGCGCCAGAGGAGTGAGGAAAGAAATTGGTGCCTGGGTGAGAAAGGAGAGGATGAGGCGATGGTGGTTGTGGTTGGGGTGGATCCTGGATGAGGTCGTGGCTGGGAAGGGTGGAGGGATTGCTATTTCCTCACAGTGATGGTGGTGGCTGGAATTAAAAGTGGATAAGGTGGTAGGGATAGGAAAGGATTAGGTTTTGGGGTAAAAATATCAATTCAAGACTTATTTCATTAATATATATATATATTTTAAAAGAACAATCCCAATCCCCCATAGGCGTTTGAACCCCAAAATATGGTTAGTTTAACAGAAACCGCTGATTTAAAAAAAAAAAAAATTTAACAAGAAAAGGGTCAAATGCACATATAATAATCATGGGAGATAAAGTGCTTATTCGATAAACTATAAGGGGGTTATTTACATTTTATCTTTTCAAAATTTGTAAGTTGTAAGTTTAGCAATTTAGCCTTTTATTTATTTATTTATGAATTATGGTAAATAAGTCTATTGAAGTTAGTCACAGCTCCAATAATCTCTAATTATATAATTGAACATTTATAGATCACTATCTCATTTTGATTCAAAGGAAGGAAGTATGATTTTTTTTAATATGATTACATACACGCTTAATGGTACTAAATACAATTGAAACATCAAAATTCACATATAATGAGGGAAATACTAATAGCATTTAATTAGATTGAAACTAAAATACAGTAAGACGAATTATACAATCAACCCTACATGATTATAATCTACTACTACTAGTACTTTGAATGCCTCTTTTTTTCTCTCCTATTGAAGGATTCTTCATACTGCTGACTACTTTAATTGCATGTGTTAGAATTTAATTCCTGAATCACTAACTCTAAGTAATTTAAGTTGCTCCTAGTAACTGACAACCAATGTTAGTTAGGAAAGTAAATTTAAATAACTCAGTTAAAATGTTTTTACAAGATTATCTATCAAGTTAAGTTAAATTGAATAAACCATTTGTTAACAAATATTCAGCCGCTTGGGAGGATTCAGGTACTGTTAAATCCAATGTTCATTGAAGGGTTGGCATTATTGTCGGAGCAATTGTTATCTAGCCAGAACAAATACCTCTCATATGACAAATTTATCCCTTCAAAAGTCTGAACTCACCACACTTCTTCAATTGTTCTAATTGGGTCCTGCAATTCTTTCCCCTCTAAGTTGAGGGAAATACGTATATAATGTTTGACCCAACAAAGATAGAAGTGAAAGTAGTGCGTTGACATTTATAGGGGTAAATCTGTCATATGGAGGAAATTAACATTTGCTCTGGCAATAAGGAAATTTTCTCTAGCCATCCTGATTTGTACGGATTTAAAATCCCAAAATAAAATTAATCCACAAGAAAATAGATTGAAAGAATATCAGGGGTGAAAAAAATAAAAAAGTGAAAGTCAACGGCATAAATATTAACGATGCAATAGTTTCACTAAGAATTGTGCTATAAAGAGAAGCAGAATAAACTATGTTATTCTCTTGAAATTGATTCACAATGCACGAATAATGAGGCAGCAAAACTTTTTGATTTCAAAAAAAAAAAAAAAAACACCACGACACACATAGCACAATTAATTTCCTTTAATTCTCCAACTTCACACACACCGGCCACAAACATCCTATAATTGAATATATATAGGTTTTTATGGAAGTAAACCTAAACTAAATCAATATTGGATTTGGCCTCACTAATAAATCAAAAACCTAATTGGATTTAGACCCAAAAATCTAAAATACATACAAATAGGATTTAATAAACGGGTCCAATCCTTTTGGTACTTGGTTTAATTCCTTCATTACCTCCCTTATACCTAGATTTTCAAATTTGAACATGCCCAATATTTTCTTCAACTTGACAAATAACTCCAACTTCAACGATTTTGTAAAAATATCAGCCACTTGATTTCGGTCTTACAATAATCGGTGACAATTTTCTTGTTTTGAACCAACTCACGAATGAAGTGGAATTTGATGTCAATGTATTTGCTGCATCCATGAAAAATTGGATTCTTTGTCAATTCAATAGCAGACTTGCTATCACAAAAGATCTTGGTAGGACCCTCTTGCTTGTGTTGCAGAAATCTAAGCATTCTTCTCAACCATAGCACTTGAGTAGTACTACTATCCTGCTGCCATGTACTCCGCTTCAACTGTAGACAAAGCTACCACTTGCTGCTTTTTTGACAACTAGGAAAATATACCAGTACCCAAATAAAGTGCATAACCCGAAGTAATTTATCTTTGAATCATATCACTAGCCCAATCACTATCTGTATAACCAACAAGGTTAGAATCATTAGTATGAGAATAAAAAATACCATCAGGTTGCGTACCTCAGACGTATCTCACAATTCTCTTAGTTTCATGCAAATGGGATTGGTGTGGGGATCCCATAAATCTGCTAATCAAGCCAACTCCAAAAGTGATGTCAGGTCTTGTTGAAGTTAAGTACTTGAGACTCCCAACCAATGTCCTAAAATATGTAACATCAACAAAGTCACCAATACCATCTTTTGTCAATTTTAATTTTTCTTCAACTGGGGTCATCATTGGTTTGGTAGTATCTATTTTAAATATTTTCAAAATATCACCAACATACCTTTTCTGTGAAATAAAAATACCACCATCCCATATGACAAACTTCAATACTAAGAAAATAAGACATTAACCCCAAATCTGTCATTTTAAAATGGTTAATTATAGCCTCCTTAAATTCAGAAATTAATTTGGGAATATTGCCAGTGAAAATCAAATCATCCGCATACAAACACACAATGAGAACATATCCACCTGGATTGAATTTGATGTACAAAGTATTTTCATATGGGAATCTTTGAAATCCACGATCAACAAAATATTAGTCTATAAGAGTGTACCAAGCTCTAGGAGTTTGTTTCAACCCATATAATGCCTTCTTAAACCTATAAACTTTATCTTCTTGACCCCTTTTTACATAACCTTCAGGCTGCTCAACACAAAACTCTTCTTCTAAAACACCATTCAAAAATACAGATTTCACATCTATTTGATAAGTTTTTCAACAATTATTAGTAGCAAGTGAGATAATCATTCTAACAATGTCAAGTCTAGCAACAGGCGCAAAACCTCAAAATAATCAATACATGCCTTTTGCTTGTCTAAAACGACCTGAGACAGGCCTTTAGCAACCAACCTTGCTTTGTAGCGATCCACCTCTCCAGTTGATTTGATTTTGGTCTTACACACTCACTTGACTCCAATTGGCTTCTTTGTTGACGGAAGAGTAGTCAGCTCCCACGTGCTATTTTTCTTAATGGCATGTATCTCCTCATCCATGGCTTGAATCCAATGATCTTCTTTGACAGCTTCTTCAAATGTAATTGGATCACAATTTGCAAACAATGCAAAATTAACACTATCTTCATCAAGCACATCATTATCATTAGAAATAACATAGTCCTTCAAACGAACAGGCAAATGGCGCTATCTCTGCGGGCGACTAGATAACTCTGCTAGGATAGGCTGCACAACTGGCTGATCCAGTTGTATACTAGAACTCCCTTCCTCCACTATTGGAATCATTGGTGGAGATCTTAATGATGTCTCACGATTATTTTTTGACTAATCCCAGGCACCCTACTCATCAAAAGTAACATCCCTGCTTATAATCACTTTTCCTTTTTATCAGGGTTAAACAACTTGTACCCTTTCGTCTCATGACTGTAACCAAGAAAAATACACTTTTCTTCTTTGTCATCCAATTTCTTCCTCAAAGTATCAGGTACATGGGAATAGGCAAGACAACCAAATACTTTTAATTGAGAAATATGTGGTTTCTTACCAGTCCAAGCCTCATATGGAGTTCGCCTATAATTACACCTTGTAGGACACTTGTTTAACACATAAATGGCACAAGAGACAACTTCTACCCAAAAACCTTTAGGCATATTTTTAGAATGCATCATGGATCTCACCATATCCATAACAATTATATTTTTCCTCTTAGCCATACCATTTTGCTGAGGCGTGTACCTAACTGTCAATTGATGTTTAATGCCATATTTTTTCAAAAAATCATCACGCACAAGAAATTCAATGCCCCTATCAGTTCTCAAGATTTTATTGAAGTAACCACTTTGTTTCTCCACATAATACTTGAACTTCTTGAACACATCATATGCATCAGATTTCTTATTTTTCAAGAAAATACACCCAAGTCTTTCTGCTAAAATCATCAATAAAGGTGATAAAATACTTACTACCACCATTGGAAGGAACCTCCACTGAGCACAAATCTGAATGAATCAACTGCAACATTTCTTTGCCCTCTAAACCTTGTCTTTTGGAAAAGGTTCTCTGTTCTTCTTTCCCAAGATACAAGACTTACAGGATAATTAATAAAAGGCAAATCAACAACTAAATTTTTCCTTGCAAGAAATTTCAAAATATCCCAAAATTCAAGTGCCCAAAACGTAAATGCCAAAGCCAAGTATCATTAAAAGTCACATAACTAAAGCAAGGTAAATCACCACAGTTTGGAGAAAAAAACCACAAATGACTATGGTTCATATTTACCTTAGCAATTAGTCTCAATTTATCATCAGTAATAGTAAAAACACCGTGCTTAAAATGCAAATTATATCCCTTTTCAAAAAATTGCCCCAAACTCAACAAATTATGATATAAACTAAAATTTGGCACATAAAAACATCAGATATAAAATTAGAAGATCCATCTTTTAGAGTAATACTAATTTTACCCTTTCGAAGAACATGCATTTTTTCATCATTTTCAAATTTTACATAAGATCTAAAAAATTCATCTAAATCAGAAAATAATTCATTTTTTCCACACATGTGATTGCTACAGCCAAAGTCAATAAACCATTCATTCTTTTTGTTTTCTTCGATCCCAGAACTAGAAAATAAAACAGTTTCTTGTTTATCACCGTTATTTTCAGCCACATTGGCATGCACTTCTCCATCATGATTTTTACTATACCAACATTCATTTTGATAATGCCAAATTTTACCACAACAATAACATTTTATTTTAGATTTATCAACTTTTTGAAAATTAATATTTGGCTGATTATTCTATCAGTCCCTCCTAAAATTATCATTATTATTTCTTTGATGGTAATTAAAATTACCTTTACCGCGATCTTGAAAATTACCTCTGTTTCCATGTCCTGTACCTTAGTGAAATTTTGACCTCTTTGATTTGCTTCAGCCAAATTCACTGTCTCCTCATTTTGTTTGGGTTGATCTAACTTGGCTTGCAATGCCTCCTCAACTATATCAGCTGTCTGTTGACTCAGGGATATCTTATAGGTTACTAATTCACCCTCTAGTACATCGAGTTTCAGAGTATTCAGATCCTTGGTTGCCTCAAGAACTGTCTTTTTTGTGTAAAATTTTGTACTCAATGATCGTAGGATTTTTTCGACAACTTTAACTTTTTCGAGAAAGTCACCGTTGGTTCTCATATCATTGGCAAGATCACTAATCCTACCAATAAAATCTTTAACTGACTCGATTGGTTTCATCTGAGCCAACTCATACTGTTTCTTGAGCTCTTGCAATTTGATTTTTCTTACGTCAGCAATATCACGATTTGAATTCACCAATATTGTCCAGGCCTTTTTTGTAGTTTTTGCATTCATAAATTTATTGAATACATGCAACTGGACCTTTGTATTAAGGTAGTGGAAATTGCGTGCCTTGCAATCCCATTATCTGTTTTTCTCCAACTCCTTAATTTCTTCAGCTGTCAATTGTGCCCCTTCTTGGGGTTCATCGGAAATTTGATTGAAAATAGGCCAAACTCCAATACAAACAAAGAAATTTTGCTCCTGACTTCGTCAGGTCTCGAAATAATTTTTTCCATCAAAGACAAAAATGAGACAATTTTATAAGATATATGAACTATCCATGTAATATTTTTTTTATTTTATTCAGGATCACACAAAACTTTGATATCAATTTGTATGGATTTAAAATCCCAAAATAAAATTAACCCACAAGAAAATAGAGTGAAAGAATATCAGGGGTGAAAAAATAAAAAAGTGAAAGTCAACGGCACAAATATTAACGTGCAATAGTTTCACTAAGAATTGTGCTATAAAAAGAAGCAGAATAAACTATGTTATCTCTTGAAGTTGATTCAGAATGCACGAATATTGAGGCAGCAAAACTTTTTGATTTAAAAAAAAAAAAAAAAAAAAAACAACGCGTCTCAATAGCACAATTAATTTCCTTCAATTCTCCAACTTCACACACATATCGGCCACAACACTATAATTGAATATATATATATAGGTTTTTATGGAAGTAAGCTTAAACTAAATCAATATTGGATTTGACTCTACTAACAAATCAAAAATCTAACTGAATTTAGACTCAAAAATCTAAAACACATACAAATAGGATTTAATAAACGGATCCAATCCTTTTGATACTTGATTTAATTCCTACATGAATTACTCCCTTAACTGCAAATACAATACAGGCATTGGGTTTTAGCAATAACGACATCACCCCACGTACTAAAACTAGTTGTCACTAACGTGCACAATTTCAATTCTCTGCCAGTATTCTACTTCTTGTGCAAAATATGAATTTTATTTCTTACATTTGATATAACTGAAAAACTCTCAAAACACTAGAATTCACTATTAGTGTTTGGATAGATGGATTTGGAAAAATATTTAAAATTCACCCTTTTGGACGTTAGAAGGATTTGTAAAATAAAAATAGATGAATTTTAATTCCATCCAAACTAAAAAGTATAAAATGAAGGATTTCAAATAATTTTATAATTTAGGTAGATTTGAAATTCATCTATTTTGGTTTCACAAATTCCTCTAAAAAATGAGTAAATTTTAAATTTTTTCTCAAATCTATCGATCCAAACATAACTTATAAGAATCAATTTTAGTAATGGTGTTATAAATTAGATTGAAGTAGGATAAGTCTAAAAATTAGATATGCAATGTGTCTAAAATCCAAACTTGAGTGCAAAGTGGAGTTGGGGTGTTAATAAAAGAAGCTTACTTAAAAAAAAAAAGAAAAAAAAAGAGAGGAAATGCTGTGATCCATTAAGCTTGCTAGAATGCAATGGCAAATGGGCAGGGGCAATGGCCCTCAAAATTTTAGAATTTTTAATTTTTATTCATAAAAATTTTACAATTTTTATTTATATATTTATAAATTTTACTTTTCGTCCTCCTAAAACTTTTAAGAATGTAAGTTAACTTTTATAAATAAAGACCAATCAAATCTTATCATCTTAAGTTACAAGTCCTGCGTCCGCCCTGCCAGAATGGTGACTATTGTCAAGTAAATATATCATGACTAGAAATTTCAGTGTATTGTAAAAGAAATCTATATATTCAAAAATGTGAGTACTTAAGAGAGATTAAATTATACAAAATCAACTTTCAAATTGTGGTAAGATGACATATATACGCATAAATAGTGCGAATGTGTACCGAAAATGTAATTTATGTTTGGCCTTTGGATAATCTCATTTATGAAACTTTTGATTTCCTTAATTTCCCGGAGAATGTAGTTCGGTCTCCTTTAGTAGTAGAAGTAAAATGTATTTGTGGTTCCTAATGTTTGGGGTATTCAATTGCAAATAAAAAATGTTGTTATGACTTGTAATTTAATTAGTGATTGTTATAAAAGATAAGTTTTTATTTTTTGTAACTTGTAAAAATTATGATCTCAAGTCGCAAATTACCACGGTAGTGTAACTTTCTATACAGTGATATTTGTTTGAGGGTTATAAAGGAATCATAAAGACTATTTGTGACTTTCGAATGAAGGATTACTTTCTATAAAGTTACAAAATGAATTGTAACTTGTAAATGTAGACAGTACCATAATTTGTTAATTGAAAATATTAGTACTTATGACTTATAATTGGATGTAGTGTCACAAAAGGTGTATTTCTAACTCCCAAAATAGTGTAGATCACAAAATGTGGATTTTTCTTTTAGTGCAATGAACAAGTCCGCAAAGTTTCAGGCAAACAAGTTTAATCCCAAATGTTCCAAAAATTTTATAATCAGGATAATTGATATAAAATTAAAAATTTCTAGTAAAAAATGGCACGTGAGGGTCATGTGACCATTCAATAAAAAAGAAATTCAAATAAAAATGTAAATTCTAAGGCCAATTGTGTAAAAAGTTCCCAAAGTTGGTGAAAATTATGCTGACCGACTTGCTCACAAATTCCTACATTGTTGTTTACGAGAGTCACCATGAACTTATGTGTAACAATATTGTATCCTAATATTTTCTCTTCTTTTTAGTTCAGTACAAAATTCTATGTTCTCTGATAATGATTAGATTGAAGTGACAACAAAAAAAATTTTAGGTGCAGAATATTAAAAAAAATAGTTTGGGATATAATGTGGATTATAGTAACAAGAAGAGAAGTTGCAAAGTGGATTATACCCAAATTTTAAATAAATGGTTCCCGAGAAGGGTAGGGCAAATGTTCTTGCCAGAGCTGAGTTTGTTAATGCCTGAACCATTATGGTCAAACTGTCTATCCTACCCTCCGAAGTCAAATCAAATAGTAGTCCAATTTCCATCGACTTTCTTTCTCGGTTTGTCTTCATCTCTCTCAATTATTTCCAATCCATCACAACAAATAACCATTTCATTAAAATTCATCACAATAATCATTACTTCAAAGAATCAAGTCACTAATTCTGTTCCTAATTTTGGATGAAAAAAAAATACAAGGAGAGATGTTAAATATCACAAAAAAAATAAAAAAATAAAAAAATAAAAAAATAATAAAGACAACAGACAATCTGATTATCAAAGATAAAGAAACAAGGGTAAATATCTTTTGATAAATTAATTATTACGTCAAGCCACGATTAAAATACAGTCATGCCTTCAGTAACTCCACAATCAATTACAGTATGTGTTGTGAAATAAAACAAAGTAGACTGATCCTTGGTTCAAAAAGCAACATACTGCACAAATAAATACTTATGATCATAAAACTATCCGAATACCTTAATATCAACTCTTTCTCATCCCCACGTAAAACAGCTTCGCGAACGCATGGCATGACCATTAGGATGTACTATATATAAATATATATAACTTGTGTGGAAAGAAATTGAAAATGTCCACCAAATAGATATGACGATCTGGTGGTCCAATTATTGTTCACTTTTTGTGAAATACTATGAAATTGACTGCAACTTGCAAGGGCCTTGTGTGAATGTATTGATGAAATTGATTCAGAAGGACAATATTTATACAAATAAGTCAAAATTAAAATCCAAAATTCTTTTTAACTTTTATATTTGACCAGTAGTTCACCAACGTCCAAAACATTAGGAAAGAGCTTATAACAACATTACTGATGAAAAACAATTTTATAGAATAATCTAATGTGATTTTAATAGAGCAACATCTCTTTAATTGAGTTTGGATAATCTCCAACTTAACTTACCGGGTTTTCTCAGGAGTCTTGAATTCAGTTCATTGCCAAGAAGGTTTAAACCAGGGATAGGGGTTCAAAATGAAGTCTACAAATAGTTCTTATTTCCTATGGAATGCAGTGTGCCTTCTCAATTTCAGCCTTTCCAGTTTTAAAGAAATTTTCAATCTTGTACATTTGTTTACTTGAGCTCTAAAGCAACGGCTTCGACATTCAATTCAAAGCTTGTTTTTGTGATGGCTTTTTTATTGTTGGCAATGTTGGTTTTTCAAGCGATGTCTCGCAATTTGAATGAAGCCTCAATATGATTGAAAAAAAGAGAGCAATGGATGGTTTAGTACAGATGTGTTATTAAAAATGGCAGCACAACTTGTTAATAAAAGTCATCAAATGTGAGCTATGGAGAATAGGTAGAATTCATTGTCAAACTTTGTGGCTTGTTTCTATGTTTTAAACTTTGGAAATTGGCAACTTAGGCATGTGGGATATATTTCCAAATCTTTTCTAGGGGTTGCTAGATCATGCAAGATTTTTAAATTTAAAACATGGTTGAGCATTAAATGGATGAAGAAAAATGTTGTCCATCGTCGAAGAATTCACTACTATAAATAGGTTGCATTTCTTCAATTGTAATGCATCCCAAGTTCAAGTTTTAGTTTGAGAGTTCAATAATTAAACTATAAATTATTTACTTAGAGTTTTTAGTTGAGTCTTCAATTTTCAGTGTCTAGTAGAATTTCAGTGTTTGCTCAAATAAAAGTTGTATTGTTTGTGAGTGTTATCATTCTGAATGACTACTTTAATATTGAGAATACATTTATATTAAAATAGAAATTTGTGTTATCAATTTGATTATTTTCTCTATTTGAGAATTTAATTTTGGGTCCAATATCTAACAAATTGGTATCAGAGCGAGGTTTATCCTGAACTCGTTCTTGTTGAATCTTTATATGCAGGTACACTGAGGAGATTCTCCAGAAGCACAGTTAAATACCGTGAATTTTTATATCACACATAGGTTGTGGTTTGAGCCATATAAAGTTGACTATGGCGGAGGTTTCAATCTCAGTTGGAAATATTGATAAATTAACTATCAATTTCAACAAATACGGTTCCTAGAGTATTCGTATGAAATTCTACCCACTTGGACAAGACTTGTGGATTAATGTGGGTGGAGATGATACGACACCACCAACGGAAGCAGAGCCAGTTAAGAAGTGGAAAGTTAAAGCTGGTAAAGCTATGTATGCTTTGGCAATGGCTATAGAAGATGACTTGTTGCAGCGGATCAAAGACGCCAAGACACTGAAGGAGGCGCACTGGGACACTCTTGCGTCATTGTTTGCAAAAACCAATTATGCAAAGCTCGAAAAGCTCGAGAATGAATTACTGTCTATTTCACAACAAAATATGGCAGTGGGTCAGTATTTCTCCAAGATTAAATCAATTTGTGATGAAATATCCAAATTGGATCCTCAAAATGCAATAACAAAAACAAGGACGAGGAGAATTATTGTCTATGATTTAAAGCCAGAATACAAAGGCCTTATCACTGTTACTTGAGGATAGGCCAAGAAACCAACTCTGGTAGAGTTGGAAAGTTTACTTGCCAATAAGGAAGCTTTAGACAGTTCTATATCTAAAGTGACCACTAATGATGAAGAAAAGGCACTCTTCACCAAAAGAAAACAAGGCAAGAAAAAGAAGCAGTGGACAAGCACTAATCAAGGGAGAGCTGACCAAAACCAAGGTGCAGATGGCCAAGATCGAGGGCATCAAAGATCACAAGGCAATAAAAGATGGCGCAATGACAATTGCTACAAATTGTGATAAGAAAGGATATCACGCCAAATTTTGCAGGTCAAAACCAGCTGAAAGTAATGCTGCCACATTCTCTCAAAAGGTTAATGAACCTGATGAAGATTGGGATGTACAAGTATTCTTTGCAGTTGAAGAGTGTGCATTTTGTTGCACCACTGACCAAAAAGATGAGCTAGCTCTTACAACCGTAAATACCAATCTTATCAATTATAATGTTGATTGGATTATTGACTCCGGTTGCTCAAATCACATGATCGGAGACAAAAGAAACCTAACAAACTTAACAGAGTATAAAGGAGGTCGAGTGGTAGTCACAGCTGATAATTTCAGGTTACCAATTACTCATATTGATAATGTGACTATATTATCTAGATACAATTCTCACCAGGTGGTGTTGCAACATGTCTACCACGTACCTAGAATGAAGAAGAATTTGCTATCACTTTCTTAACTAACAGCTTCTGGCAATTTTGTATTGTTTGGACCAGATGAAGTCAAGGTGTATCAAAACATTCCATGAGAAGATAACAGGTACACCAGTAATGCAAGGGAAATGGATGGAGACCGTGTACGTGATGTCTACACAAGAAGCTTATATTGATAAGGCAAGAAAGAATGAGACAGCTGATATTTGGCATGCTAGATTAGGGCATGTAAGTTACCACAAGTTGAAAATCATGATGATGAAGTCAATGCTGAAAGGACTTCTTCATTTAGATGTCCGAGATGACATTGTTTGTGTAGGTTTCCAGTATGGAAAAGCTCATCAACTTCCATACGAGGAGTCAAAGTTCAAAACCAAGGTACTTCTGCAGTTAGTTCACTCAGATGTGTTTGGTCGAGTGAAAGAATCATAAATAAGCGGAATGAGATACATGATTACGTTTATTGATGATTTTTCTAGATTTGTTTGGATTGATTTCATAAAAGAAAAGTCTGAAGCCTTGGACAAGTTCAAAGAGTTCAAAGAAAAGGTGGAAAAAAAAATAGGCCAAAAGATAAGATGCTTACGCACGAACAACGGAGGTGAATACACATCAAATGAATTCACCAGATTCTTGTAAGAGTACAAGATAAGGCGACAGTTGACTTGCCCAACTACGTCCCAGCAAAATGGGATAGCTAAACGAAAGAATCGACATCTTGCAGAGATTTGCAGGAGTATGATACATTCCAAAAACGTACCTCTATGTTTTTGGGCAGAGTGCATGAAAATGACAGTCCATGTCATTAATTGATTACCTCAACGCAAACTTGAATTTATTTCTCCGTTAAGAAGAAGCTGTGGAATGTTAAACCCAATGTTATTCACTTCAGAGTATTTGGGTGTGTGTTCTATATGTTCGTTCCAGATCACCTTCGGAGCAAGTTCAACAAGAAGGCTGTACGATGTATAGCGTAGGTTATGATAATCAACGAAAGGGTGGGAGATGTATTGATCCTACAAGTGGGAAGTGCTATGTCTTACGAAATGTAGTATTCGATGAAGCATCATCTTGGTGGTCACCACAGACAACAGTCCTACAAGATTCAATATACAGGCAAGAGATGGAGGAAAAGTTGTTGGAAGGATTAGATGATCAACTAACCACAAAGGATGAAGTGAGCCAAGAAGAGTTCTTACCAACACAAGATGTGGTAAGTGTTGACTTCCCTAAGAAAAATAGAAGTTCTTGGTGAACAGGAGTGCATACTCGAATTTCAGAAGACAAAAGATCGACTCAATATGAGGAGATAGAAGTTTGTGACAATTCTCCAGAACAACTTCGCAGATCAACGAGATAGAGAAAGCCAAATCCCAGGTATGCTAATGCTGTTTTGACAGAAGATGATGGAGTAGTTGAACCATCTACTTATCAGGAGGCAGCTCAAAGTACTGAGTGGAAGAAGGCCATGGAGGAGGAGATTCAAGCACTCAGACAAAATAAAACTTGGGATCTTATTCTAAAACCAAGAGATGTCAAATCTATCTCTTGTAAGTGGGCCTACAAGGTTAAGACTCATCTAGATGGTTCAGTTGAAAGATACAAGGCTCGTCTTGAGGCTCGTGGATTGTTAGTTTCACAGAAGTATGGGCTAGATTATGATGAAACATTTAGCCTAGTGGCAAAATTGACTACTATTCGAGTTTTATCAGTACTTGTTGCTAGTCAGTCATGGAAGCTTTGGCAGATGGATATCAAGAACGCATTCCTTCATGGAGAACTTGATCGAGACATCTATATGGAGCAACCACAAGGGTTTGAAGATATTGTCCGACTAGGTTACGTTTGTAAGTTGAAAAAGGCTTTGTATAGATTAAAGCAAGCACCGAGAGCATGGTATGGCAAGATAGCTGAATTCTTACTTCAAAGTGGATATGATGTGGCACCAGTAGATTCTAGTTTGTTCATGAAATCCACTGAAGGAAAGTTAGCTATAGTTCTTGTATATGTTGATGATCTCATCATTACAGGTGATGATGAAGATGAGATTCGCCAGATCAGAAGAAATTTGTCTGTACGGTTCTAGATGAAAGAACTTGGAGAATTGAAACACTTTCTTGGTCTTGAAATTGATAGGTACTAATGAAGGTTTGTTCTTGTGTCAAAAGAAGTATGCTAAAGATTTGTTAGAGAAATTTGGCATGCTCGATTGTAAACCAATCTCAACTCCAATGGAGGTCAATGCCAGATATTGCTATGCTGAAGGCAAAGACCTAGGGGATGCCACCATGTACCGGCAGTTGGTAGGGAGTTTAATCTATCTCACTTTGACTAGACCTGACATATCATATGCAGTTGGCGTTGTGAGTCAATTCATGCAGAATCCAAAGAAGCTACACTTGGAAGCTATACGTTGAATTCTCAGATATGTCAAACGGACCATTGACTATGGTCTATTCTACAAGAAAGGAGAAGAATGCAAAGTGATAGGATTTTGTGATGCAGATTATGCCGGTGATCATGGCACACGAAAGTCAACTACAGGTTATGTGTTCAACTTTGGATCGACAGTAGTTTCATGATGTAGTAAGAGACAACCAACTGTGTCGTTGTCAAGTACAGAAGTTGAGTATAGAGTAGCATGACTTCAGCAGCACAGGAAAGCACGTGGTTAGTGCAACTGATGAATGATTTACACCAAGCAACTGATGACTCGGTTAAATTATACTGTAACAACCAGTCAGCGATACGCATGGCAGAGAATCCAGTTTTCCATGCAAGAACGAAGCATATTGAGGTACAGTATTCGTTCGTGAAAATTCTTGCAGGGTGAAATTGATTTGAGATATGTCAACATTGATGATCAAGTTGCTGCTATATTTACCAAGAGTCTGAATCCTGCCAAATTTATAAAGTTCAGAGAATTGCTCGGTATGACTACGAGGAAAGTTTGTGCTGAGGGGGAGTATTAAAAATGGCAGCATAACTTGTTAATAAAAGTCATCAAATGTGAGCTATGGAGAATAGGTAGAATTCATTGTCAAACTTTACGGCTTGTTTCTATGTTTTAAGATTTGGAAATTGGCAACTTAGGCATGTGAGATATATTTTCAAAATCTTTTTTAGGGGTGGTTAGATCATGCAAGAGTTTGAACTATTTGAAGCATGGTTGAGCATTAAATGGATGAAGAAAATGTTGTCCATTGTCAGAGAATTCACTACTAGAAATAGGTTGCATTTATTCAATTGTAATGCATCCCAAGTTCAAGTTTTAGTTTGAGAGTTCAACAATTAAACTCTAAGTTATTTACTTAGAGTTTTTAGTTGAGTCTTCAATTTTCAGTGTTTAGTAGAATTTCAATGTTTGCTCAAATAAAAGTTATATTATTTGTGAGTGTTATCATTCTGAGTGATTACTTTAATATTAATACGTTTATATTAAAGTAGAAATTTACGTTATCAATTTGATTATTTCTCTATTTGAGAATTTAATTTTGGGTCCAATATCCAACATGTGTTTCCAAGGATGAGGTTGAGAAGGCTAATAGATACAAGATTTTCAAAGAAAATGTTGAGTTCATTGAATCATTCAACATGGCTGGGACTAAATCTTACAAGTTGGGTATTAATCAATTTGCTGATTTGACGAATAACGAGTACTTGTACCTAACGTCAGAGAAGCTCGCAGTGGTTACAAACCATGGAAAGAATGTAAAGGAACGTTATTTAGGTATGAGAATATGTGAGCACAGTTCCATCAACCATGGACTGGAGAAAGAAGGGTGTAGTCACATGAATCAAGGATGAAGGCCAATGTGGTAAGGATGTTGTTGGGCATTTTTAGCTGTGGCAGCCACAAAAGGAATTCACTAGCTCAAAATCTGGTAAGTTGATCTCATTATCGGAGCAAGAGCTTGTTGATTGTGATACGAGTGGTAAAGATCAACGCTGCAATGGAGGTCTCATGGATAATGCATTTACCTTCATCATTAAAAGCCATGGCCTTAGAATTGAATCTAATTACCCGTATCAAGCGGTTGATGGCACTTGCAATACAAACAAAGAAGCTAGCCCTTCTGCCAAAATCATTGGACAAGAGTACGTCTCTGCAAACAATGAGGCTGCCCTCTTGAAGGCGGTAGCCAACCAACCTGTATCTGTTGCAATTGATGCTAGTGGCAGGCCTCTGCTTTCCAATTTTATACAAGCGGAGTTTTTATCAGTGACTATGGGATTGAATTAGACTGGTGTGACAGCTGTTGGCTACGGAACAAGTAAGGATGGAACCAAGTATTGGTTAGTTAAGAATTCATGGGGAACTAGTAGAGGTGAGAGGGGTACATCCTGCATAGAGAGAGATATTGATGCTAAAGAAGGCCTTTGTGGCATTGCTATGCAAGCTTCATTGCCCTAATGCCTACACATTATAATGATGCAAAGACTATGAAGCCTCTTAGTTTTGCTTTGCTAATTGCTAGTGTTTTGTGTGCTTCTCATGTCACTGGTTGCATGTATAATTTTGGTAATTTGTGTCCATTTGTTCAGGAAATTCTCTATGTTGTCATCTAATACATATTGTTTTCTGTGACATTAGGCAAAGTCTTTTATTCTTTATTTTATTTTATTTTATTTTTTTGTGTTTCTAAATCATTAGTTCCTATAATTAATCTGATCGATACAATTTGTTTTAGGAAAAAATATATGAGAGTCAAGTATAGCTAGCAAGAATTACAAAACAAGCAAAATAGAAAAAAAAAATAAACATAGAGGAGTTTGAAAGGGTTAGATTAGAATTGACAGCTATTTTCCAATCAATATATTCCTATCAACACATTGTATCGATCTACCAATGCTTCTCTTATCAACATCTTCTTCTGAAAGTACTTTCTATTCATCTTTACACATTTAGATTTTTTCGAAAAGGATTTCGAACTTCAAAAAACTGTTTCAATCATGTTTCTTTTCGATCGCGTCATTTTTTTTTTTCCATGCTTAATTTTTTTTTTCTTTTCATGGTAGGGCTCTTATAATCTTATATTAAATCTATTTTCACATCTTAAAGTATACTATATTAAATTATAAAAAAGAAAAAATTTTAGCAAAATTTGTTCATACAGTATCTTAACTGATTATCGTGTCAACCAATAGGTTGACCCAACTCGACTTGTTGAATTTTGTATCATAAACAAGTTGACACAATAATGACCCGATAAATTTTTGGTCGTATCATAACCTATTAATTTCGTATCGTGTTTGTATTACATTATCAGGTTGTGTGGGAAATTGCTAGCCCTACATCACGTATTTAAAGTGGAACATCTGTCAAATTTTTTAGCATTATAAGGTGAACCAAAATGGGACAAATTTAAGAGTTAGGAATGCAATGTGTTTAAAATTTAAAATTGGGAGTATAAGGTGAGAATTGATCATAAGTTAGGGAGTGTAAAGTGGAAATAGTCATGACTATTTCTATTAGTGCAATACATTCCTAAACAAGCATATGGTGTGCAATAATTTAACATCTGTTAATTTTGATAATAACATTAAAAATTAGAATAAAATGGGATAAATCTGAAAGTTTAAGGTGCAATATGTCCAACAAATAAGTATATGATATAAAGTGAGAATTGAGTACAAATTAAAGAGTGCAAAGTGAACGCCTTAATATGTAGCGTAAATATATCATGCTCTAACAAACTTGAGTATAATTGAGACATTTCTCTATGCACGGAATCAATATGTATACACAGAAAATGTAATACCTAATGCATTTAAAGTCTTTGACAAGTTTATACATGCAATCTTATAATTTTATGTGCTTAAACACATTATTTTCTTCTAGGATTTTGTGTATATAGCCAGAAAAACAAATTAACTTTCTTAAGTTCGAGATGGTAAATTAATGTCATTATCTTTCCGTCATTAATAACTTAGAGAAATATCACCCAAATAAATTGAAAAAAAGTCTCCTATCTTTTTCTAAAGATGCAAGTTCAGATTTGAAGAAATTGCAATATAAAAGGATAACGAATAATAATAGTATACATATATATAAGTGAAGTACATGTGTATACATATATAAAAGTATATATATATATATATATATATGTATGTATAAAAGTGAAGTACATGTGTATCAAAATGTAATTATCACAGGATAATATTGAAGTATAATTAAGCATAAAATTCATGTGATTACACGAGCTAATCTCTCTGTTCAAAACTAAATTAACAATTTATTTAATTGATTAACTAAAGTATTTTAGAGAATTATAGTAAAAAAGTTTGAGTTGGATTCAAAATCGTAATTTGACTGAACCTAAACATCTTTTTGAGCTTTCCATATTTCCTTTACTTGGCTAAAGAAATGTATTTGCTTCACTTTCTTTGTGTCCTGCTTTTAAGACACTAAAACATAGAAGTCCACCTTTAGCATTAATTTAGATAAATGATTTTGCTACTTTAAAATAAAATTCAACACTTTACTCGTGCAAATTTTTTTTGCCTATGTTGGCATGTCTGAAGCTTTTTTTTGGTGACAAAATCACTGACCTTAATTTATTTTTTGAATTTTGTTATTTTTTCCCCTCACAATTGTATTGATGGTTAATTTTATTTTATTTTTCATAAGTTCAAAATAGTAAATTTTAATGAGTCATATTTTATACACGTCTAAAATACGTACACTTTCCCAACATGCACACCATGTAAAAATTTATTCAACAATGAATCATGTAGAAAATTTATTTAAAAAGATCAACACGTGCATTACACGTGCACCTTACTAGTAAAATTAAGGCCAACAAAAAGTTGTTTTCCTTGCTTGGCTTTATATACTATTTATGTCAATTAATAATAATGAAATCGTAGTGCGTAAAGTAATCATAGTGCTTACACCCTAGCAAAAACATACTTATATTATTTAATTACAACTATAACATACATAACCAAAGAAATTAAATTTTCAAATAAGGTTGTTTGTTATGGGGTGAGAAATTCGGGCATTTCTTTGCAATTTTCATGACTTAGCTAGGTGTTTTAAATATTCTTCGCACTCTAAGATGGATTTACGTATATTTGATGTGGATTTTGTTAAGACAAAGTATTTTCCAAACTTGAAGACACATTAATTACAAAGTACTAAATATACCAATGTTCAATTTGGAGAAAGGCCTCAAATTATTATTTTGTTTTATTTTATTTTATTTTATTTTTTTGAAAATGATCAATTAATTTCTCTCATATTTACGAAAAAACTTGTTTTTCATCCCCCACCATTTAAAACAATGCAATTCATCCTCACTTTTCAAAATATATCTATTTGTGCATTTTTTCGCGTAGTTAGGCCGAAAACGGCGAACAAACCTATTTAAATGTTGAGCGTGCCATTGTGTATGTAAAAGTATTTAAAATGAAAATAACGTGCATTGAAATATAAATTTGACTTTAAATGACTGCTATTCATTCACTTTGAAGTCTCAAAAATTTAAAATTGTTATGCAAAGACTTGAATGTGCAATAATCAGCAAGGAAATTTAAGATTTAAGAGAAATTTTACGAACTTGACAAGGAAAAACTTGCTTGATGAAATACATAAAATGTTTGCTGAAACATATAATACATAAATTGCGTGTTGAAATGTAAAACTGCTTGCTGAAATGCCTTCTTGCAAAAATACACATAAATTGGCTAAAACGAAATAAACTACCTAAAACTAGAGATAAATTGCCTAAAATTAGAGATTTTGAGAGGTTATGCTATTTGATTTGCCTGATTTTTGTTGAAGTTTGATTCTTGTCTGATTCTTGAATGTTTTGTGGCTTTTATAGGCATTTTCCAACTTTAGAAACTGTTATCACATTCAAATTTGAACTTTTCTTATGTTTCTATTCACTTGGAATTAACTATCTATGTTCTTATTTGTAGGTTGATTTGTGTTTATGTAGATTTTAGTTATGCCACTTGTCGTGGTTGACTCATGTTCCTTGTCACTACTTTCACCAATTCATGGATTAGTATTTAGAACCGATTTGATGATGACGCCTAATTGACACTTTTGGTATCGGTATATCAACACCGATTTGTTACCTTGTTGATTTGATAATAACACTCAACTGGCATAATTAATATCAGAACAACTAATATAGACACAGCTGATATCAGCATGAATTCGTCGATATCAGCTACTATATTGATTATCGACTATGCTGGCCGATTTGTATCAACAATATCACTCATTCACTCTCACATATAAATTGTACCAATTTTGTCATTCATATTTTCAAAACAAACAAATTTCATCCCAGTAAAAAAAATCAATTTTTGATAGTTTTTTTTAGTGTAAAGTTATTATTGTTGGACAATTATATCAAAACGTTAGGAGTCGCTGGAAAAGTGACCTGCACTACAGAAAATTCAAGGTACACTCAGACTCCAAATACAAAGGTTCGCTCATTGATTTCACACTTTGCATTCACATTTTTCTTATATTGCTATTGCCTAGTTTTATATCTTTAGATTGAATGTGGATGACTGCCACAAAATAAAATTGATGCCACTAAATGGTTCTCCGACTTATTTGAATAGTAGTGTATAACCCTAATAAACAAAAACTGAAACTAATGCCAGAGGAGTAAATGATAAAAGCCTGAATTTATAGGAAAATCCACTTTCATTTCCAACTTAACGGGTTTTGACTGAAAATTTTCTTTAATGTTTGCGACTTAATTTTTATGATTACACATTATCATTTTATAAAAAAAATAGTTAAGTGGAATTGAATGGCAGTTTCATCAGGAACTTTAGCTTCAGTTGTGAAAATTGTTTTGTGATTCATAGCATCTGGTCAAATGAATCTTAGATAATATTCTTGATTGGATGATACATCAATTTCATTTTGCACAACTCAACACATATTCAATTCTCACTTTGTTTCTCTAATTTTACTTTTGAATACTTTACACGCCAACACTCAAATCCATCTAAGTTCACTAGTTTAGTTCAATTTTTAACATAGTAACCAAATTTAACAGAATTTTGCTTGAGCATCTAACATTTGGCGGACAATTTCTGATACGATCCGATAACATGACACGAAATTAAACGGGTTGGGTTAGGTCATTATTGGGTCAACCCTTTTGTGACATGAAATTAAACGGGTTGGGTTAGGTCAACCGATGTGTTGACACGATAACCCGTTAAGTTTTGTATGAACAGATTTTGCTGAAATTTTTTTATTTATTATAAAATGTTTAATGTAGTATACTTTAAAATAGTGAATAATAGATTTAATATTATATTATTAAATCAAACATAATAATTATTTTGAATAGGGTTAAATGCAAAAAAAAAACCCTGAACTTACACCCTAGTTGCACTTTACCGCCTCAACTTATTTAATAAGCACTTTACACCATCTTTTATGTTTTGGGACAAAATTACCCCTATTTTTTAATTCTTCTTATTTTTCTTTTTTCTTTTATTTATTTTCTCTATCTTGTGTTTCTTTTTTCTTTCTTTATTTCATTATTCTTTCTTGATACTACTAAACAATTAAATTACTTGTAATAATTAATTAATTAAAGTTCTAAATTTTCACATGTATCTAAATAATTTAATTTATAGATTAATCATCCTTTAATACAATAAATATAATACAATAAATATACCTTGTTGTAATATAAAGTTTGTGATTAACTATTAATAATAAGATTAACAAACAAAAAATAAAATTTTTGAGCTAGAGGAAATTAAAAAATCGTTATAGTACAAAAATAAAATTATAGAATAAAAAAATATGTACAACTTTTTATTTGTAGTGTAATATCAAAAAAAAAATAGTAAGAAAATATTACAACTGCTTAATATAAGGGATTTTGGAGTTATTGTAAATTCAACTAAAATATGACCCGTGAATGATATGGCACCAAAAAAAAATTTCTTCGTACACATAGAATATATATATATATATATATATATATTTTGAAAAATTGTTTTATCTTTTTATAATTTATTTATTTGGTAATTATAGCATTTGTAAAACTCATAAAATCTATATTATATTATTAAATATATGTTGCTTTTATTAAAAAAAACTTATTTATTCTATAAATTATTTATACATATGTAAAAAAATTAGAGCTTTTTACTATCCAATTACTTTTAGTATAATAATTTAACAGTAGCAAGAAAGAATGTATAAGAAGATAAAAGGAAAAATATGAGAGAAAAAATAAATAAATTGGTAAGAAGAGGAAAAAAAAAAATTTTTTCTACTATTAAAATAGTAAAGACAATTTTGTCTCAAAACATAAAAAAGTAAGGGATAGGGGGTAAAGTGCTTATTAAATAAGTTGAGCAGGGCAAAGTGCAACTAAGGTGTTAGTTTAGAGGGGTTTTCTGCATTTAACCAGTTTAAATATTATCTAAAAAATTTCAATAATTTTAATTATGTGTTTTAAATTATGTTGATAACAAGATTAGTACTGATAATCGTTTAAGTTATTAAATAATTAAAATTTGATATTTTAACTCAAATGGATCGCAAGTTATGCAATTTGTAGGCTAATACTTTCTGTAAATAATAAATGGGTCGGACATGAACACGACACGATAATAAATGGATCCCACATGACACGACACAATAAGAAATGGATAATATCTGACACGACATGATAATAAATGGATCCTACATGACACGACACGATAAAAAATGGATAATATCTGACACGACATGATAATCGAATAACCCGACCTACTGACATCCCTACCTAATAGACTATATGGTAACTTTATTGTACATCCGATTTATCTATTGCATATGAAAAGTTTCTATTAATTTTGATGATAGTGTTCAAAATTGGGGTGATGAAGAACGCATTTAAGAGTTAAGGATACAAAATGTCCAAAATTCAAATTGTATAAAATAAAATTTTAATATAAAGTTAAGGGTATAAAATAGTAATACTTTTTTTTTTGGATGCTGGATGCCAGATGCCAAGACAATGACTCCGTATTTATGACTCTCATGATCTCTTTCTTTGTCACTCAATTAGCCTTTGGGTTTTCTGTGACACAAGTGTCACACTATTTACATAAGTGATATGTATTCTTAATATAATATGTGTCACTTATTGAAATAGTGTCACACAAATGTCACAAAAAAAAGTGTTGCAAAAAAACCATACCCGCCATAATGGCTTTGAATTTCCTGTTACACTTTTTGGTACAACACTTGTATGACACTATCTACATGGTGATATGTGTCTTTCATTTAATATTTACTCATGTTCCTGATAAAATAATGTGTTTTACTTACGTAGATAGTGTCACAAAAGTGTCACACAAAAAGTATAACAGAAAATGTAAAACTGTACGTAATCTATGTCATTCAATATGGAAAGGAAAGTTACTCAAACTTGCAGCAAGTTGCAAGATATTACAAAATAGAGCTAATGCATGTAAAGAAATTATTAGAAGGGAGAGGAAATAGTTCCTTAATATGATTGATTTATTGAAGTAATTTGGAGGGTGCAGAACTAAAACTACATACGAAGAAGAGGGGAAAAAAAAAAAAACTAATACTTCAAATTTCACAAAACAAACACAGGTAAACGAGTTGTTATCTCGAGTCAAAGTATAGAAATATTTCATGTATATTTTGCCTAGGCTTACCCCCAATGGCTATTGGATTCAACGAATTGAGTTTTCTGGTCCAACATGCAATAGATTGATTTTTGTCTGACTCAAAGCATGATTAATTATTGTCTAGTTTTCAGAACCTATTGGTTGTACTCCTGCTGTTCAGTCACTAGCTAATATCAGATTATATAACAATTATAGCTTAATTAAGTACTGTAGTTTAACCATTTATGTACGATAAACAAAAAGGACATGAAAGAAGTAAACATCCTTACTCGATAGTGAACTTCATGTACATCGAAAGGACACAATTGCTGAAATATACAACCAATAACATGAGACAAGCAATGGCCACATTGCTGAAATATACAACCAATGCCATGAGATAGACAGACCACTATAGACAAAACTAAAGCTGTTGTCTAGGGGAAGTTTCATCAATTATATATTAGCATTTTAATTTAAGCTCTAGGGTAAGAAGCTTGCATAGCAATTCCGCAAAGTCCTTCTTTAGCATCAATGTCTCTCTCCATAAGAATGTATCCTTTCTCACCCCAACTAGTTCCCCATGAATTCTTAACTAACCAATATTTGGTTCCATCAGAGCTAGTACCATAACCAACTGCCGTCACGCCGTGGTCTAATAAAATCAGTCCCACAATCACCGGTGAAAACACCACTTGAATAGAATTGAAAAGCAGAGCCACTAGCATCAATGGCAACTGATACTGGTTGGTTAGCCACAGCCTTCAGAAGTGCAGCCTCATTGTTTGCAGGAACATCTTCATAGCCAGTGATCTTGGCAGCATGGCTAGCTTCTTTGTTGGTATTGCAAGTGCCATCAACTGCTTGATACGGGTTTCCCCTTAACATATTATGGTGTTACAAATTGAATTCTCTTTCATCATTATGTTGCTGGTTTTTCTCCAAAATGCACTAGAGAATGAACTAAGAAAATATCAATAAATGGTGCTCAAATGATTCTAAAACAACAGCTTCAATTTAAGTTCGAAATCCTCTTCAAAAAAAAAAAAAATGAACAGAAAGTACTTAGAAAAAGCAATTGAAGGCAACCAATGTTTGAAGCACTGCATGCATTCATCAATAAACCACCTAATAGTAAAGTTCCCTTATAGATCTTGTCCAGGATCTTCTCAACAAAATGATCGTGCCTGAACATAAACACACACTTCTAGATGTCTCTTATACCTAACTTGTAAGATGCATTCGAATGGTGGTCTTCCATGGCCTTGTTCCGAGATGACTCCCACCACCGCAAAATGAGGCCTCCACTAAGTTCCACATTTTCTTTGAAAATCTTGTATCGATTAGCCTTCTCTACCTCATCCTCTATAAACACGTCCATACTGAGCCATCCATTGCTCGTGTTTCTCATGCATTGATGCTTCGTTCAAGTTGCGAGACATGGCCTGAGAAGCAAAAAATGCCAGCAATAAGAATGAAGCTGAAATGAGCATTAAGTTGAATGTTGAAGCCATGGCTTGTGTGCTCAAAGAAATAGAAGCAGGTGGCTGCAAATGTGTTTAGAATTGGCTGAGTATAGGATACGAATGAGAAGGCACACTACTTCAAATGGAAATACTTGGCATTTATAAGCTTCATTTCGAACCAGCATAACCTCTTTGAACCGTTTGGCAATGAACTGAAGTCCAGACTCCCGAGAGAGCCCGGCAAGTTGTGCATGAGATGGACATTCAAAGCTCAATTGCGTAGACGTTGCTCTAATGAAATTACATTAGATTATGTTATTGTTTTTCAAATGTAACGTTGTGATGAACTCTTCCAAATGTTTTGTACATTAGCGGAGAATTAGCCAAATAGTAAAAATTCGTCAGGATGTTGGCATCAGTTTTATTCAATTTGTCTATAATCCAGCCCCATCAATACATTCACATTAATGACATTGGAAAAAATTCTTAAGCGGATCCCATCTATGTTATTGGTAAGTATCATGAACTTTTTGGTCAGAAATTAAATTTGTAGCCGATGAATAAATAGTTACTCTAAAAAGATTTATTATTTTAATTTAAAGCGATGTGAATGATTTTGAAACATGGAGTTCAAGGCACCTTAAGACGCGGAATTTTCCCATACCCTTACATACAAACCGAAAGCCTGTGAATAAAGTAACAAAAATTGGATCCAAGTCTAACACAGAATGTTTAGGCTTAAAAATGTACAGGTCTATATTACGTAGCCTACTAGAACATCAGATTTGTCATGTTCACCAAGCAAGTAGGGAAGACAACGGAAACAGTTTGTAGGTTGTTTTGAGACTAATCCCTTTTAATAATGTAGAAAAGTAGAAAAAGGAGAAGACCATCTCAAAAGCAAGTGCGTAAAACATCAAATAAATAGCTAGTAATGGACCTAATGGTAATGAAAAGTCAGATTTTTATTGCTTAATAACATTTCTCCTTTCCTTTCATTTATAAGGGTTTATTCTACTTTACACCCCTAACTTGTACCGAATTATCACTTTATATTTTATACATATCTTTTAGATATATTGCAGCTTTAACTCTCATATTTGTCCATTTTAGTCCAATTTTCATTACCAAAGTTAACGGATATTCTAACTGTGCACACCATACACTTAAAATAGATCATTTATTAAATTTTTAACACTTTAAAAATTGGACAAAAGTGGGACGAATCTAAAAGTTAGGAGTGCAATGTAAACAGAATTTAGAATTGGGGGATGTAAAGTAGAGAATTAATCATAAATAGAGGGTAAATTGGAATTAATCATGACTAGTTCTATTGGTGCAATGTGCCTTTAAACAACCTCATGTTATGCACTTGGCATCTGTTTACCTTGATAATAGTATTAAAAATTAAGACTAAAATGAGACAATCTGAGAGTTTAGAGTGTAATATGTTTAAAAAATAAATATAAGGTATAAAGTAAAAATTAAATACAAATAAGAGGTGTAAACGACACTTAATTTTCTTAGTAATTAAAAAGTAGGCTCGCTACAAAATTCAAAGTTGTTTAATTACATGAAAGAGGATATTGCTGAAATGATCCCCAGGTCTTAGGTCTCTCGTTTTAGTGTCTACATTTTATAGTGTTTTCTTCTGAAACTTTAAGTATAAGTTTATGGCAAAAACTTAGATAGATCTGGTCTTTAGCCTCACTTGTAGACCCTGTGGTGTAGATTAAATTTTAGAAAATTTATAATATCAGCTGATGTAAGTAAGATTTTTTAAGGTTTAATCCTGACCACAAACTCTACAGATGGGGTCAAAAACCGGGTCTATCTAAGTATTTTCCTAAGTTTATATCATATAAGTAACGACTATTGGGGATCAAATATGATTATAAAGAAAACAAGCACAAATTATGTCAATCAAATGAGATTGTTTAATAGGCCAAACACTAGACAACTTTCGCAGTGCTATATTAGGAAATTTTAATATTTCTATGCTAGTACGTCTAACCTATTATCTAATTGATTATTAAAAATGATCGTAAAACTGCTACATTTAATTATTACAAAAAATTACTGAGAAATAATTTAACAGATATAACGACTTGTATAAATAAATGTTCTCATTGAGCCTTCACTCTACATATATATATTTGGGCAAGAAAGATCGAAATTACATGAAGGTTGTGCTTGGATGGATGTATTTGAATTGGGTGGATTTGAAATTATATGAAATTTGAGTAAATTTCAAATATACTTATTTAACTATTAAAATCATACTTTTACTTGTTAGTGAATTTCACATTCATAACTAAATTAATTAACTTGTTTGGATAATTTAATATAAATTCGAATTTCAAATCAAATCCATCCAAATCCTTCCATTCGAACGCAATGCAACAGAATTCAAATTATACAACTCACCCGATGGTCTTTAACTCCCCTACCATCCTCCAAGCACAATTATTTAACAAAAGCTGGAGGAAAAAGATACAAAAGAAAATTTTCTTGGTGCTTGAATCCAATTTTTTGCCAAGATGTTTGCTATCCTATTTGATTAATTCTTTGAAGTTTGCTTCAGCTTTGCAATCAGAAGATGTCAACAGTTTAAAGCAACTTTCTATCCATCTCTAATATTCTGAGCCTCAGATGTGTTGTTTGTTGCAAGATCAACATGTATACTAAAACCAATCTCCCACTCCCATTGTGATTTCAAATTAACTCCTCCAGCACCGGATAAACCCGGGTTACCCAAAATGTCCCCCTCAACTTTTAGAAAATCGCAAAATAGCCTTAAAAATTTTATGATTTTTCTTGTCTTCCATTTGCTCCCCTAAATTTTTTAGAATTGATCTTTTTTTCATGCATTATCCCCCTTTATCACATAATACATAATTAGCTTAATTAAATATTTATTACACATTGTGCACTGTTACTATAACTTTAGTTAAGTCCTAAATTATCGAATATATATCTATATATATTCTTATTAATATAAATATTGCTCTAACTATATATTAAAAAAATGTTACCCCCGACCACGGGATCTTTGCTCCACCCCTGGTTGAGCTTGAGCACTCGCTGTATTCGGGACTTTAGGGATTAATTACAAGTTTCTAGTTGTTTTAAGCAATCGACTGATTATTTTTTCTCCAAACTTTAATTAACCCTATGAATAGCAGTTTAGAACAAATAGGAGCTAAATTTACACTTTTTAAAATTGACTAATCCCATTTATGAATATGACTTATAAAATTAAGTTTGTGGATTCAGGATATTGGGGAGTCGATAATATTCTTCTCTAATGGAGAAACCGGTAAATTTGTGCATACTAGTAAGGTGCAAGTATGATACAAGTATTCACTTATATATATTTTTTCTTATATTTGTAATCAAATCTCCTATGTAAACAATAAATTCATGTATGGTGTGCGTGACACTATTTGTTTAAATATATATATATATATATATATATATATATATATATATAATGTATATAATGTACGTACATTATAGTGTTGAAAACTTGTATACAAATGTACATTATAGTGTTGAAAACTATAATGTATATAATGTACGTACAAATATGTATATAAAAATTTTATACTAGGAAAGTTTTTTTTTTTTAATGATAATCTTGCATATCTAAAAAAATATATACAAGTAAACTCAATAATTTATGACATAAAAAAGGAAAAATTTTGTTGAAAAATAAATGAATAAGTAAAATCAAATGATTTATAATGTTTTAGGAGTGCTATTTTTTTCAAAGCTCAAAGTAATTAATAATGAATTCCATCTAATATTTTCTAACAACAATCTTGAATGGTATACAGATTAAAAACACTAATAGAAAATAAAAAAAAATATGGATTAACAATTTGGGTTGGTAGATTAAAAACATTAATAGAAATAAAAGAATTTGGATTTATTATTTGGGTCGGCAGATTGTACTATACAATTGGGATTTTATTTATAGTAATTTACGAAGGAGGTTTTTTATTTAAAAACCTAATGGAAAATAAAAATAAAAGTAGGTGTACATGAAGCAAGTAGAAAAGGATATACTCGATCATGGGTAATATATATAAGACAAACTAGTAATCTTCGAGATGATTTATTGTTACAAAGAATATGATTGGGTTTACAAACACAATTTTATATATTAGCCTTAAAAACTTCTATTTATTTGTTATGGGTAACTTTGTGAAATTAATATGCATTTGTGATGTATTTTGTTACTTTAATTTTGTAGTTGACTATATTACGTTATATAATTTTTAGAATTTTTTGGAAATTAAATCTAGTAAAATGTGTGTATCCCCTGGTACGCGACTAATACAACGACACCGACGTGGAACGATACGTTCCGTGATCGTCACCGAAACCGTGATTTTGAACCATGAATATAACGTAATTTCATTAGAGCAACGTCTACGCAATTGAGCTTTGAATGTCCACATTGGTCTCATGCACAACTTGCCGGGCTCTCTCGGGAGTCTGGATTTCAGTTCATCGCCAAAAGGTTGAAAGAGGTTATGCTGGTTCAGAATGAAGCTTATAAATGCCTGGTATTTCCATTTGAAGTAGTGTGCCTTCTCATTCATATCCTATACTTCGCCGATTCTAAACAGATTTGCAGCCACCTGCTTCTGTTTCCTTGAGCACTCGAGCAATGGCTTCAACATTCCACTTGAAGCTTATTTCAGCTTCATTCTTATTGCTCGCATTGTTGCCTTCTCAGGCCATGTCTCGCAACTTGAACGAAGCATCAATGACTGAGAAACACGAGAAATGGATGGCTCAGTATGAACGTGTTTATAAGGATGAGGTAGAGAAGGCCAATCGATACAAGATTTTTAAAGAAAATGTGGAGTTCATTGAGTCATTCAACAAGGCCGGGACTAAATCTTACAAGTTAGGCATTAATCAATTTGCTGATTTGACAAATGATGAGTTCCGAACACACAAAAGCTCGCAATGGGTACAAACCAAAGGAATGTAAGGGAACTTTATTTAGGTATGAGAATACGAGTGCAGTCCCTTCGACCATGGACTGGAGAAAGAAAGGTGCCGTTACAGGAATTAAGGACCAAGGCCAATGTGGTAAGCTAGTCTTAAATTGAAGCTGTTGTTTTAGAATCATTTGAGCACCATTTATTGATATTTTCCTAGTTATTCTCTATGCATTTGGACTAATGATGAAAGAAATTCAATTGTAAACCAAAATGTAGGATGTTGCTGGGCATTTTCAGCTGTTGCTGCAATGGAAGGAATTCACAAGCTTAAAACTGGTAAGTTAATCTCATTGTCTGAGCAAGAACTTGTTGATTGCGACACTAGCGGTGAAGATCAAGGCTGCGATGGTGGTCTCATGGATGATGCATTTACCTTCATCATTGGCAACAAAGGCCTTACTACTGAAGCTAATTATCCGTATCAAGCCGTTGACGGCACTTGTAATACCAACAAAGACTGAAGCTAGCCATGCTGCCAAGATCACTGGCTATGAAGATGTTCCGGCAAACAATGAGGCTGCACTTCTGAAGGCTGCGGCTAACCAACCAGTATCAGTTGCCATTGATGCTAGTGGCTCTGCTTTTCAATTCTATTCAAGTGGTGTTTTCACTGGTGATTGTGGGACTGAATTGGACCACGGCGTGACGGCGGTTGGTTACGGTACTAGCTCTGATGGAACGAAATATTGGTTAGTTAAGAATTCCTGGGGAACTAGCTGGGGTGAGAATGGATACATTCTTATGGAGAGAGATATTGATGCTAAAGAAGGACTTTGCGGCATTGCTATGCAAGCTTCTTACCCTACAGCTTAAATTAAAACGTCAATATATAATTGATGAAACTTCCCCTAGACAACAGCTTTAGCTTTGTCTGTAGTGTTCTGTCTATCTCTTGGCATTGGTGGTATATTTCAGCAATGCTGTCCATTGCCTGTCTCTTGGTATTGGTTGTATATTTCAGTGCAATTGTGTCCATTCTATGTACAGGAAATTCACTATCAAGCAATGATGCATGTTCACTTCTTTCAAGTCCTTTTTGTTTAACGGTACATAAATGGTTAAAGTATAGTTGTTAATTAAGCTATAATTGTTATATAATCTGATATTAACTACTGACTGAACAGGAGTACAACCTATAAGTTCTGAAAACTAGACAATAATTAATCACGTTTTGAGTGAGAGGACAACCAATGTATTGCATGTTGGACCAGAAAACTTAATTCGTTGAATCCAATAGCTTCTGGGGGTAAGCCTAGGCAAAATATATATGAAATATTTCTCTACTTTGACTCAAGATGACAACTCTTATACCTGTGTTTGTTTTGTGAAATTTCAAGTATTAGCCTTTTATTTTTTATTTTTTTCTCTCTTTCTCTTCTTCGTATGTAGTTTTAGTTCTACACCCTCCAAATTACCTCAATAAATCAATCATATTAAGGAACTATATCCTCTACCTTCTAATAATTGTGTATACTTTACATGCATTAACTCTACTTTGTAATATCTTGCAACTTGCTGCAAGTTTGAGTAACTTTCTTTTCCATACTAAAAGACATGGATTACGTAGTTTTGGATTTCCTTTTGCACTTTTTGGTATGATATTTTTGCGACACCATCAACATAAGTGACACATTATTTTATCATGAGTAAATATTAAATGAATGACAAATGTCAGTATCACACAAGTATTACACCAAAAAACGTAACAAAAAACCCGAAACCATTACAGCAGAATGAGAGAGAGAGATCAAGAGAGTCATAAACACAAAGGAGTTATTGACCTGGAATCCAGCATCCATATATATATTATTTTACTCCTCTCAACCTATATTAAATTTCCACTTTATACAATTTGAATTTTGGATACTTTATATCTCCAACTCTTAAATCCACCCTAGATCAGCCCAATTTTAATATCATCACCAATTAATGGAAACTTTTCGTGTTCAATAGATAAATCAGGATGTAGAATATAGAGACATTACAGTAATATGTTAGGTGCTCGAGCAAAATTCCCTTAAATTTGGAGACTACATTAAAAATTGAACTGAACTAGTGAACTGAGATGGATTTGAGTACCGGGGTGCAAAGTTTCAAAACTAAAATTGGGGGTGTAAAATGAGAAATAATTATGTGTTGAGTGGTGCAAAATGAAAATGGTCCCCCCCAACCCCCAAAAAAAAAAAAAAATGCTATGAATCACAAAACAATTTTCACAACTGAAGCTAAAGTTCCTGATGAAACTGCCATTCAATTCGATCTTAACTAATTTTTCATAAAATGATAGAATCATAAAAATTAAGTCAGAAACATGGAAGGTAAAAAAATCCACAAGCTGGAAATGAAAGTGGATTTTCTATAAATTCAGGCATTTATCATTTACCTCCTTTGCCATTAGTTTCAGTTTTTGTTTATTAGGATTATACACTACAATTCAAATAAATCGGAGAACCATTTAATGGCATCAATTTTATTTTTGTGGCAGAGATCGTCCACAGTCAATCTAGAGATACATAACTAGGCAATAGCAATATAAGAATAATGTGAATGCAAAGTGTGAAATCAATGAGCGAACCTTTGTATTTGGACTCTGAGTATACCGTGAATTTTCTACAATGCAGGTCACTTTTCCAGCGACTCCCAACGTTTTGATACGATTTTCCCGAAATAATAACTTTACACTAAAAAAACCATCAAACATTGATTTTTTTACTGGAACGAAATTTGTATGTTGAAAATATGAATGACAAAATTGGTACAATTTAAAAATGTGATGGGCGAAATTGGTACATTTTGTATGTGAGAGTGAAAGTGATATTGTTGGTACAAATCAGTCAGCATAGCTGATAGCCAATATAGTGACTGAGATCGACGAATTCATACTAATATCAGTTTGTGTCTATACAAGTTGTACTGATATTAATTGCGGCGATGGAGTGTTATTGTCAAATTGGCAAGGTAACAAATCGGTATAAATATGCCAATGCCATGCAGTGTGATCAAGGTTCTTCGACTGACAATGCCATGGAATATAAAGAAAACTCATTTTTAGAATTTCTTCATTAAAATGGCAATGTCATTCATAGATCTTGTCCAGGATCTTCTCAACAAAATGATCGTGCTGAACATAAACACAGACTTATTCTAGACACAATTTGTGCTCTTCTCATCTCTTCATCTTGTCCTGCACAGTTCTAGGGTGAAGTAGCAGAAGTTATTTTAAAAAAAAAAAAAAATCACAACTAGGCATTTGGCATCAAGATTTTCTAATTTAATATTATTTTTATTTGTAAGCTACAGACAAAGGTAAACATTTAAATAATATAGCTCTACCAAAGAATAGACACATGGAAATCCAATTAATATGATAATGTAGTTTTACGCTTTGCATGAAAACCCATGAAAAAGGTGAATTGATTCAAATGATTGATTTGGATTACGTTTTGATTTTTTTTAAATGGTGCATCTAGGCTAAATTATTAAAACATGTCGGTACGTATATATCAATGGATAAGAATATGTGTCAATAGTCTCACATGAGATATAATTGAATTTATAAAAGGATTTGAATACTCAGTGAATTGTAAACTGATGCGTCTGGAACATGAAACTAGTTTTGAATTTATTGGTTAAAATAAATTTTTTTTTTCAAAAATAAAAAAAAATATTTATTTATAGTATTATAAAAGTGTAAGTGTGGTGTTTTGCTGTCTCGTGTTTGGCATTTTAAATAATCTCATTTGATTTTAATTGTGCTCGTTTTCCGTGTAATCATATTTGCTCCCTAATATTAGTTACTTATATGATAAACTTATACGTAAACTTTCAAGAAGAAAACACTTTAAAATGTAGACAATAAAACGAGAGACTGTAAGACTTGGGGATCGTTTCAGCAATATCCTCTTTCAGGTAATTGAACACCTTTGAATTTTGTAGCGATCAAACATTTTAACTACTAAGAATATTAAGTGTCGCCGAAGCGGCCTTATTACGTTTTACACTCCTTAATTTACAGTTTGGGGGTATTTGATTCTCACTTTATGTCTTATACTTATTTTTTAAACATATTACACCCTAAACTCTCATATTGCCGCATTTCAGTCTAATTTTTAATACTGTTATCAAAGTAAACGGATGCTAAGTGCATAACATGCGCTTGTTTAGAGGCACATTGTACCAATAGAACTAGTCACGATAGTTCCAAATTGCACCCCCTATGTATGATCAATTCACTACTTACCATCCCCCAAATCTAAATTTTGTTTACATTACACTCCTAACTCTTAGATTTGTCCCACTTTAGTCCAATTTCTATTAGTGTTAAAAATTAAACAAATAATCTATTTTACGTGCGTGGTGTGTACGATTTGAACATCGGTTAACTTTGGTATTGAAAATTGGACTCAAATGTATAATTATGAGAGTTCAATGTGCATTATGTCTAAAAAATAAGTTTAAAATGCAAAGTAATAATCGGGTACAAGTTAGAGGGTGTAAAATAAAATGAACCCTTATAAAGGAAAGAGGAAGGAGAAATGCTATTAAGCAATACAAATCTGACTTTTCATTACCATTAGGTCCATTACTAGCTATTTATTTGATGTTTTATTGCTTTTGAGATTCTTCTACTCCTTTCACTACTTTTCTACATTATTAAAGGGATTAGTCTCAAAATTACCTACAAACTGTTTCTGTTGTCTTCCCTACTTGCTTCATGAACATGACAAATCTGATGTTTTAGTAGGCTACGTAATATAGACCTTATCAACGTTTATGTCTAAAAATTCTGTGTTAGACGTGGATCCAATTTTTGTTACTTTATTCATGGGCTTTCGGTTTGTATGCAAGGGTATGGGAAAATCCCGGGTCCTAAGGTACCTTGAACTCCATGTTTCAAAATCATTCACATCACTTTAAACTAAAATAATAAAGGTATTATTTGGACAGTTATTATTCTTATATTTTTTTTTTTTTGTAAAAGTACTATAACAACTTTTTTGATGTGATATATGTAAAATAAAAATATGATTAGAAAAACATGTATGAAATGTTTACAAAATATTATTTGAAGAAAAATAAAAATTATTTAATATCTAAACAGTACCTTTCCTTTTAGAGTAATATGAGTTATTTAATTTCTGACCAAAAATCCATAATACTTAACAATAACATAGATGGGATTCACCTAACAATTTTTCCGAGTATCGTTAATGTGAATGTATTGATGGGGTTGGACTATAGAAAATTGAATAAAACTAGATGCCGACGTTCTGAATTTTTTCTATTTGGCTAGTAGTCCACTAAATGTACAAAAAATTTGGAAAGAGTTCGTCACAACGTTCCAGATGAAAAACAATGACATAACATAATATAACCAGGTTCAAAGACTCGGTTGACTCGTAATCGGAACTCATCCTTCCGTTCTGATACCGCTCCGAATTATACTGGAGTTATTGGAGTCGACGACAACTCTGATAGACTCGGTCGAATCTTATCGATTCAACTCATAGCGTTGAAAAATCGGAAAGATTCAAATTTATGAGTCTGTCCGAGTTGACTCATTAGACCCGTCCGAGTTGAGCTAGAATTGAGCACAGCCATGGATCTAATGCTTCAAAACGGAATAGAGTTTATATAAATACACTACCCAGTATAGTTCGAGCTTTTTGCATACGGAAGAAGAGGAAAATGAGAGGATGGGTGAGGCTTCAGTTGATCCTTGAAGGGAGGGGAGTAGGATTATGGCTGGTGATATCTACAGCAGTAAAGAAGGAAAAAGAAAGCGCTACGCTAATTGGAATGTGAAATCTCCGACGAGAGGGAAATTTTGGGATGACGGGATAAGACTTTTGAGAAGGGTAGGTTTGTTTTTGGTGGATAAATAGGAAATACGATAATAACTTTGGGATTTCCGATTAATTATTTTGGTTATTCTAAAAAAAAGGAAAAAAAAAATATGAGTGCAGATTAAAGTTTTTAAACAATAAAGTCAAGCATGTACAGTACTTATTTACTTTTTCAATGGAGGCAGTAAAAATCTTATACTCAGGAAAGTTTTTTTTTTTTTTTTTTTTATGATAATCTTGCATATCTAAAAATATATATATACTAGTAAAATGAATAATTTTTTACATAAAAAAGGAAAAATTTTGTTGAAAAATAAATGAATAAGTAAAATCAAATGATTTATAGTGTTTTAGGAGTACTATTTTTTTCGAAGCTCAAAGCAATTAATAATGAATTCCATCTAATATTTTCTAACGACAATCTTGAATGGTTGGCAGATTAAAAACACTAATAGCAATAAAGAAAATTGCGATTAACAATTTGGGTTGGTAGATTAAAAACATTAATAGAAATAAAAAATTTGGATTTATTATTTGGGTCGGCAGATTGACAATTGGGATTTTATTTAGAGTAATTTACGAAGGAGGTTTATTATTTAAAAAACTAATGGAAAATAAAAATAAAAGTAGGTGTACATGAAGCAAGTAGAAAAGGATATACTCGATCATGGGTAATATATATAAGACAAACTAGTAATCTTCGAGATGGATTCATTTATTGTTACAAAGAATATGATTGGGTTTACAAACACAATTTTATATATTAGCCTTAAAAACTTCTATTTATTTGTTATGGGTAACTTTGTGAAATTAATATGCATTTGTGATGTATTTTGTTACTTTAATTTTGTAGTTTTACGTTATATAATTTTTAGAATTTTTTGGAAATTAAATCTAGTAAAATGTGTGTATCCAGGATGTACGCGACTAATACAACGACACCGACGTGGAACGATACGTTCCGTGATCGTCACCGAAACCGTGATTTTGAACCATGAATATAACGTAATTTCATTAGAGCAACGTCTACGCAATTGAGCTTTGAATGTCCACATCTCATGCACAACTTGCCGGGCTCTCTCGGGAGTCTGGATTTCAGTTCATCGCCAAAAGGTTGAAAGAGGTTATGCTGGTTCAGAATGAAGCTTATAAATGCCTGGTATTTCCATTTGAAGTAGTGTGCCTTCTCATTCATATCCTATACTTCGCCGATTCTAAACACTGATTTGCAGCCACCTGCTTCTGTTTCCTTGAGCACTCGAGCAATGGCTTCAACATTCCACTTGAAGCTTATTTCAGCTTCATTCTTATTGCTCGCATTGTTGCCTTCTCAGGCCATGTCTCGCAACTTGAACGAAGCATCAATGACTGAGAAACACGAGAAATGGATGGCTCAGTATGAACGTGTTTATAAGGATGAGGTAGAGAAGGCCAATCGATACAAGATTTTTAAAGAAAATGTGGAGTTCATTGAGTCATTCAACAAGGCCGGGACTAAATCTTACAAGTTAGGCATTAATCAATTTGCTGATTTGACAAATGAGGAGTTCCGAACAGCTCGCAATGGGTACAAAACAAAGGAATGTAAGGGAACTTTATTTAGGTATGAGAATACGAGTGCAGTCCCTTCGACCACGGACTGGAGAAAGAAAGGTGCCGTTACAGGAATTAAGGACCAAGGCCAATGTGGTAAGCTAGTCTTAAATTGAAGCTGTTGTTTTAGTCATAAAGTCAATAATCATTTGAGCACCATTTATTGATATTTTCCTAGTTATTCTCTATGCATTTGGACTAATGATGAAAGAAATTCAATTGTAAACCAAAATGTAGGATGTTGCTGGGCATTTTCGGCTGTTGCTGCAATGGAAGGAATTCACAAGCTTAAAACTGGTAAGTTAATCTCATTGTCTGAGGAAGAACTTGTTGATTGCGACACTAGCGGTGAAGATCAAGGCTGCGATGGTGGTCTCATGGATGATGCATTTACCTTCATCATTGGCAACAAAGGCCTTACTACTGAAGCTAATTATCCGTATCAAGCCGTTGACGGCACTTGTAATACCAACAAAGAAGCTAGCCATGCTGCCAAGATCACTGGCTATGAAGATGTTCCCGCAAACAATGAGGCTGCACTTCTGAAGGCTGCGGCTAACCAACCAGTATCAGTTGCCATTGATGCTAGTGGCTCTGCTTTTCAATTCTATTCAAGTGGTGTTTTCACTGGTGATTGTGGGACTAGACATGAATTGGACCACGGCGTGACGGCAGTTGGTTACGGTACTAGCTCTGATGGAACGAAATATTGGTTAGTTAAGAATTCCTGGGGAACTAGCTGGGGTGAGAATGGATACATTCTTATGGAGAGAGATATTGATGCTAAAGAAGGACTTTGCGGCATTGCTATGCAAGCTTCTTACCCTACCGCTTAAATTAAAACGTCAATATATAATTGATGAAGCTTCCCCTAGACAACAGCTTTAGCTTTGTCTATAGCGTTCTGTCTATCTCTTGGCATTGGTGGTATATTTCAGCAATGCTGTCCATTGCCTGTCTCTTGGTATTGGTTGTATATTTCAGCAATTGTGTCCATTCTATGTACAGGAAATTCACTATCAAGCAATGATGCATGTTCACTTCTTTCAAGTCCTTTTTGTTTAACGGTACATAAATGGTTAAAGTATAGTTGTTAATTAAGCTATAATTGTTTTATAATTTGATATTAACTACTGACTGAACAGGAGTATCGGGTTTGTCAACCTATAAGTTCTGAAAACTAGACAATAATTAATCATGTTTTGAGTGAGAGAACAACCAATGTATCGCATGTTGGACCATAAAACTTAATTCGTTGAATCCAATAGCTTCTGGGGGTAAGCCTAGGCAAATTATATATGAAATATTTCTCTACTTTGACTCAAGATAACAACTCTTATACCTGTGTTTGTTTTGTGAAATTTCAAGTATTAGCCTTTTTTTTTTTTTCTTCTCTCTTTCTCTTCTTCGTATGTAGTTTTAGTTCTACACCCTCCAAATTACCTCAATAAATCAATCATATTAAGGAACTATATCCTCTACCTTCTAATAATTACTTTACATGCATTAACTCTACTTTGTAATATCTTGCAACTTGCTGCAAGTTTGAGTAACTTTCTTTTCCATACTAAAAGACATGGATTACGTAGTTTTGGATTTCCTTTTGCACTTTTTGGTATGATATTTTTGCGACACCATCAACATAAGTGACACATTATTTTATCGCCGATGAGTAAATATTAAATGAAGGACAAATGTCAGTATCACACAAGTATTACACCAAAAAACGTAACAAAAAACCCGAAACCATTACAGGAGAGTGAGAGAGAGATCAAGAGAGTCATAAACACAAAGGAGTTATTGACCTGGAATCCAGCATCCATAGATATATTATTTTATTCCTTTCAACCTATATTAAATTTTCACTTTATACAATTTGAATTTTGGATACTTTGTATCTCCAACTCTTAAATCCACCTTAGATCAGCCCAATTTTAATATCATCATCAAAATTAATGGAAACTTTTCGTGTTCAATAGATAAATCAGGATGTAGAATAACATTACCGTAATATGTTAGGTGCTCAAGCAAAATTCCCTTAAATTTGGAGACTACATTAAAAATTGAACTGAACTAGTGAACTGAGATGGATTTGAGTACCGGGGTGCAAAGTTTCAAAACTAAAATTGGGGGTGCAAATTGAGAAATAATTATGTGTTTAGTGGTGCAAAGATTAATGAAAATGGTCCCCCCAAGCCCCCCAAAAAAAAAAAATGCTATGAATCACAAAACAATTTTCACAACTGAAGCTAAAGTTGCTGATGAAACTGCCATTCAATTCGATCTTAACTAATTTTTCATAAAATGATAGAATCATAAAAATTAAGTCAGAAACATGGAAGGAAATTTTCAGTAAAAAAATCCACAAGCTGAAAATGAAAGTAGATTTTCTATAAATTCAGGCATTTATCATTTACCTCCTTTGCCATTAGTTTCAGTTATTGTTTATTAGGATTATACACTACAATTCAAATAAATCGGAGAACCATTTAATGGCATCAATTTTATTTTTGTGGCAGTCAATCTAGAGATACATAACTAGGCAATAGCAATATAAGAATAATGTGAATGCAAAGTGTGAAATCAATGAGCGAACCTTTGTATTTGGACTCTGAGTATACCGTGAATTTTCTACAATGCAGGTCACTTTCCCAGCGACTCCCAACGTTTTGATACGATTTTTCCCGAAATAATAACTTTACACTAAAAAAACCATCAAACATTGATTTTTTTATTGGAACGAAATTTGTATGTTTTGAAAATATGAATGACAAAATTGGTACAATTTAAAAATGTGATGGGCGAAATTGGTACATTTTGTATGTGAGAGTGAAAGTGATATTGTTGGTATAAATCAGTCAGCATAGCTGATAGCCAATATAGTGACTGAGATCGATGAATTCATACTAATATCAGTTGTGTTATACAAGTTGTACTAATATTAATTGCAGCAATTGAGTGTTATTGTCAAATTGGCAAGGTATCGGTGTAAATATGCCAATGCCAGTAGTGTGATCAAGGTTCTTCGACTGACAATGCCATGGAATATAAAGAAAACTCATTTTTAGAATTTCTTCATCAAAATGGCACTATCATTCATAGATCTTGTCCAGGATCTTCTCAACAAAATGGTCGTGCTGAACATAAACACAGACTTATTCTAGACACAATCCGTGCTCTTCTTTTTCATCTCTTCATCTTGTCCTGCACAGTTCTAGGGTGAAGTAGCAGAAGTTATTTTTTTAAAAAAAAAAAATCACAACTGGGCATTTGGCATCAAGATTTTCTAATTTAATATTATTTTTATTTGTAAGCAACAGACAAAGGTAAACATTTAAATAATATAGCTCTAGCAAAGAATAGACACATGGAAACACACCAAAAAAAAAAAAAAAAAGAATAAAAGACTTTACCTATGGCAGAAAACAATGTGTATTAGATGACAACATAAAGAATTTCTTGTACAGATGGACACAAATTACCAAAATTATACAGCAACCTGTAACATGAGAAACATACAAGACACCAGCAATTAGCAAAGCAAAACTAAGAGGCTTTACAGTCATTTCATCATTATAATATCAAGCATTAGGGTACGAAGCTTGCATAGCAATGCAACAAAGGCCTTCTTTAGCATCAATATCTCTCTGCATGCGGATGTATCCACTCTCACCCAACTAGTTCCCCAAGAATCTTATCATTCTTAACTAACCAATATTGATGCCATAAATAATGTTAAGAATCTTTTGTCTCACACTCTGTTTTATCCTTTATCACACTACTAAATGAACTGTAAGACAGAAGATACTTTGGCCATAAATAGTATATAAAGCCAAACAAGGAAAACAACTTTTTCTCGACCTTAATTTATATATGACATTGACATCACAATGGAAAACAACACACTATAAGAGCCCTAACACGCAAAAAGAAAATTTTTTAAAGCATGGAAAAACTAAATGACCAAAAAAAAAAAAAAAAATGACTTGCAATCAAAAAGAAACATGGTTGAAAAAGTTTTTCCAAGTTCAAAATCCTCTTTGGAAAAAGAAATTGAAAGTGTTAACATATATGACCTATGTTATATATGTTAAGTATATATTTCATTTTATATGTTAGTTAAGTATATTTTTTTATTTTTTCTTAATTAGCAAGACATTCCTTTCTTGTACTATACTAAAGTGTAACCATTGTATCATTGAAGGATAACAACAATAATACAATCTTGTTCCATGGTTCTTGACATTGTATCAGAGCCTTGTCTTGGGGCGTAAACATTTTCTTCTTGGATTGTTCCATAGTTATTTGGCTCTCAAGTTGCAATTTAGATTCTATCCCTTGTTTCTTAAATTTTCTAAAATTTTTGGTCGATTCTCAGTCCTTGTAAATCCCTAGAACCTCAAAAACTTGTTCTCATTTTTTCCAATCATTCTAAATGTTTTCTAGTCATCAAAAAATCACCCACGTACCTGCATAGGCACCTGACCCGTTCTGTGACCCACTTGAAAATCGGGTCCGATCTCCAGGTTGAAGAAGATAGTTCACACCTCTCTGCCAAAATTTTCAAAGTGTGAATACCACATCACGTCTTCAACTCTACACTGCCACGTTATCATCCAATCATCGACAATTCATCCATGTCACTAACACGTCATCAGTCACGTCATCATTTTTGGTCCTTTCCTTGTCACGTTGCTTGCCACGTCATCGGTCCTACAACTGGCCTGACACGTGGCTAATCTAGTCTCTAGTTCTAGTTTGGGCTTGTTCTGTCTGGTTCTCTGTTCAATCAATTCTTTTGCTCTGGTTTGGGTGATTTCCTTCTAGTTTTCTCTAGCTCAATTTGGTTCCTTACTATTTTTGGCCTTCTGAATTCAACCATATACTCAGTTTTATCTGGTTCTGCTCCGACAGCAGACTTTCCTTTCAAAAAGTACTTGTTTTCTTCCTTGGATTCTTGGTTTATTGACTGGTTTTACACTACCATGGCATAATCAGATGTTACCCATTCTATTTCTACAATTTTGGGTAGATCTAATTGTGTCTCTTAGGCTTAAGATATGCAAAGTTTTCTTAAAGGTCTTAAATTATGGAGACTCATTACTGGTTCCGCTATTTCCAACCCAACTTAAGCGAAAATCGCCTAGAAAATTAATGATCATTTTGAAGACTGGGATACTAAGAATCACCAAATCATTACCTAGATCCGTAATACTTCTACCCATCAATTAATTAGTATCAACAATTTGGGCACTTTAATTCTATCAAGAATTTATTGGATTTTCTTGCTCATCAGTACACTACCAAGGGCCTTGATGATCAATATCATCTTCTTACGACTATATATCATGTGAAACAAGAACCATATCAGTCTATTCATTCTTTTATTGCTTATATCAGTGATTTATGGGATCAGTTGGCACTGTTGGATCCTCAATGGGAAACATCTGGCGATGCAACCAAATACTCAACTATTTTAGATCAACAATGCTTAATGCAGTTCCTTATGGCTTTTCGTGATGATTTTGAACCTATTCGAGCATGGTTACTTCATCGACACCCCTTACCTATACTTGAATTTGCTTTTTAGGAAGACTTGTCTTCACTCTTTTAAGGCTTTGGGATCTAACTCTAGTCAAAATTCTATTGATACTGCCTTGGCTACTCGAGTTTCTCAAGGATAATCTCAATTGTCATCTCCATCACGAGAATGTCGCTACAGCCATAAACTTGTTCATGTCATGTTTTGGATTGTTCCATACGCATATGTCACATTTGTGGAAAGAAAGGACCTTGTCATTTTCTTCACAATTTTCCCAAGAATCCAGATCAGTTCTCAAGATAACCTAGATATTTTTTACCCAAGCCTGGCCCATATCGTGTTGCTGCCGCTGCTAATACTGATGTTGATGATACTTCTTCATGCCCTGTACCTTTGCCATTTGTTGTTACTCTTAGTGACATAAAATCAATGATTAAACAGGTTCTGCTAAACTCTGCTCTTTCTACTGCTCTTTCTGTCACTCCAAGTACTTTTGCTTGGTATTTTGATTCTACTTGTAGCAACCACATGACTGATTCTATTATTTTTTAGTCTAAACATGCAAATTCTTCTGCTCTACCTATTCATACAGTTGGTGGTGCTACTATGCACATTAGTCATATAGGCAATATATCTACCTCAACTGTTTCTATTTCTGATATTTTCTCATCCGAAGCTCATGCTTAATCTTATATCAGTTGGTCAACTATGTGAGTTTGAAGCCTCCATTTATTGTTCACACCTTCAGGATGCTCTGTGCATGATCTTCAGACGAGGCAGATTCTTGTGATCGGACATAAAGTTGGTCGCCTTTTTGATTTGGTTCATCTTTGTCTTCCATCTCAGTTGTTTTTACCATCATTTTCTACTGCATCAACTTCCTCCCTTGATTTATGGCATTCACATCTCGGTCATGTCTCTATTAGTCATCTCAAAACTTTAGTCTCTTGGGATAGTTTAGGTACTGTTAAGGATAATCATTTTGATTGTGTTTTGCAATTATGTATGAAGTATTAGATTTAGCATGCATATGATTTTGATTCTTGTTTGTTTAATTGATGGTATGGTTTCTGTAATTTTCACTAAATCTATGCAAACATTTATTCTTTATTTTTACTTTGGTTTGTTTATAGCAATACAATGAAGAGACTATGTTGCTTATTTGTTTTATAACTTGTTAATATTTTATTTTAGATGTGTAAATCATTATAATTTATTTTTTTATGATGAAGCAGTCTTTGGAAAGTCAACTCGTCTTTTGTGCTTTTGTCATTTTTGAAATATATTGGTATAGTCTTTTGAACAAATCAAGCCTTAATCCCACTAAATAGAGTCGGTTGCATGAATCTTGTTATGCCATTGCATTATGTGATAAACCAAATCTTCCTCAATTCCTAGATGGGCTATATCTTACAAGTTACCCACGAAGTCTTTTTCAGTCTCTCCCTACCCCTCTTATGTTGACTACTCTCTCTAAAATCTAATCGCCTGACAGGCGCACGCTTCTACTGGTCGTCTTAACACATGACCTAACCACCTTAAGAGTGTTTCTCTCATCTTTTCATCAATAGATGCTACTCCAATCTTCTCACGAATATGCTTATTGCATATCTTGTCCATCCTAGTGTACCCACACATCCATGTTAATATTCGCATTTCTGCTACTCTCATCTTTTGCTCATTTGTGCAATTCATTGCCTAATACTCAGACCCATAAAGCATTGCTTGCCTAATTGCCGTAACAGGTCCATAAAATTTACCCTTAAGTTGTAAAGGAATATATTGGTATAGTCTTGTCTCAAAAAAATTTCTGTAATTCATTATCATAATTTTCAATCTGCTTTTTATTTATTATCTTCTATTTTGGAGAGTTAATCTCGAAAACCTACTTGTCTGAGGTTTAATTCTCCATTTTATTCTAAAAAAATGAAATTTTTGAAAAGTGAACTTGACTTTCACGCTATATATTATCATTTTTAAAATCTATTGGTATGGTCTTACTTCAAAAATGGATCTATATAACTTGATCCAAAATCTTGTAATTTTTTAAAATTACTACTTGACTTACCTTAGCAATTAATTTTATCCATCAATTATATTTTTCATTGCCTTGCTTGTATTTTCATATACTTCTGAGACGATAAAGTACAATTTAAGTGGTAATATATTTCTTCTATGATATTCATGGGAATTTGAGTCACTAAGGGGTAGGGAAAGAGATGGGTTAAAAAAAACTTTCATTTTCAAGTAAAATCACATATCCATAAATAATCACACAAGTTTGGTGACTATTTTTTTAAGACACGTATGGAGGAAATGGGATAGCTTTTTATATTAGGTGGTTTAAGTTTTCACATTTTAGACAAAAATAATTAGTAGAACTGTCATATAAGATAACATACAAACTATTAATTGAATATGTATGTTTAACTTTTCGTTTGTTTTAATTTGCATTCATTCATTTTGACAATTAATTGAAAGATAATTTTTCTTCTCAAAAGTTTACATGTATTCATTCGATCTCATCTTTTAACTTTATCTTGTTTTATCGGTAGCCTATTATTCAAATTATAGGTCAAGATTAAGTCTCCTATTATTTTATTTCCTACATTTATTAAGAATATTCTATTTATTTGTACATGTACATGTTAAACCGTTTTAAATAAATAAAACACTAGTAGCATTAATTAATGTTAAAAGTTTGTATTGCCAGGGATTTATCATTAAAACCATATTTCTTTAACACTTGAAAGACTCATCATTATTAGTTGTATTTGTTATAACTAATTTATTTACCAAATGCTAATTGGCCATATCTTATGTTGAAAGAAAAATAGATTTTCATAATGTAATAGACTCTAAGTTTTGGGCATGCTAACTATTTCAAATAAAAAATAATATCCTATGTATATATGATGTTGTACTTATGGTTCACATAACTATATTTTGTTATACGAAAATGTTCATATTATGAATGCAGATTTAGTTATTTTTTATTTATCTCTGCAAATTCTTTTGATTTCTCAATTACACTTGTCCCGATTATATTTGCAAATTTGGTACCTAAACGTAAGGATGCTAATATACTTAATCAAATAAACAATTACTATTTTTGTTTTGCAAAACACAAAACAAACCTAACATATTAACATCTATGATTCTTTTAATTTTTGGTTTCATGTTTCTCAAAACAACTTTAGATATGATTATAATAACTGCTAGTTTATCCATCATTACACCACTCTTGATTGTTATGAATGACATGTTTTTTCCCTATCTTGACAAAGTCATTAAAGAAATTTGTCTTTTATATACAAGCTCAATGAACCAATCTATTTTAAAAATTCATTTAACTGGATTAAAAAAAATGATAACAAATGTAGAAATATAAGAAGTATTTACCTTTTGTTTGATCTTTTAGGGTAGAAGAAGTATTGTTTTTTCATTCTTTTGTTAGGAAAAATCAATTAATTATTTCTTTTCTTCTTTTAATGGCTGCTTATTTTCCGAAAAGAAACTCAACAAAAGTTTTCAGTTTTTGATAGCTTATTTAAGACTTCCTATTCTTATCATCATATAGTAGAGTCCACGGTTACTTGAATTGAGATATTTTGTGTAATTATAAGTCTAACATGCTTGATTATTTACAATTAGACAAGGTTAAGAATTCATGTTTGAATATAGCACAAGAGTAACGGGAGTTCTTGAGCCATTAATCTCTATCAAAATTTGATAGAATAGATTCTTTTATAATTAAAGAATTTAGTGACAATATGAATTGTATTTAATTTTTATTTATCGGAAAGGGTCTAAATGTTACTTACATGTGGGATTCTTGCATTATGCATATTGATCTAATTATTGTATACATAGAGGAAATTAGAAGAAGAATAATTATGATATTGTGCTCACTTTATTTTGAACTTCAAATACAAGGGGTATTATAAGTATAGAGGGTAATCTGTCATATCTAATGAAATGAATATAATTAATAAGATGTACAGGAAATATAGTAAATTCAAAATACATAATCTACCACATACAAAGCAAATACACACATTGAAATAGTTCATATAGAATAATTCAAAACACATGAATTTTCAATTTTAGAAAAACTCTAAACTTGCAAATCATTATTTTCAACAAAGATAAAACTCAAGTATAATAACTTATTTGTTCATTAATTATATAGTAGTATATCATTATTTTATGATGGATAATTTATGTAGATCAAAAAAAGGAAAAAGCACCTCAAGAGCAATGAACACCGTACTTAGACTTTTATAATAGTATAGATAGATAATTTTTTTTTTTTTTTTGAAAAGAAAAGTTTTATTTTAATCAATAAATTCAAGACTAGTTTCATGTGCCAGACGCATCAATATACAATGCACTCAGTATTCAAATCCTCTTATAAATTCAATTATATCTCATGTCAGACTATTGACACATGTTCTTATCCAGTCATATCAACGTGTTTCAATTATTTAGTATAGATGAACCATTTTTTTAAAAAAAATCAAAACTTAATCCAAATCAATCATTTGAATCAATTCACTTTTTTGTGGGTTTTCATGCTAAGCATAAAACTACATTATCATAATTGGATTTCCGTGTGTCTATTCTTTCACAGAGCTATATTATTTTAATGTTTACCATTGTCTGTTGCTTACAAATATAATTAATTTTAAATTAGAAAATCTCGATGCTAAATGCTCATTTGAGATTTTTTATTTTTTATTTTTAAAAAAATAACTTCTGCAAGCTTTACAAAAAGTTTTACACTCTGCAGAACAAAAATACCCTTTTATTTGGGTTAATAACACTTTGCCCCCATGAACTAGACAGGTAATTACACTTTGTCCCCCTAAACTATAGAAATATACACTTTACCCCCATTCATATTATTCATAATTTAAAATTTTTAAAATATCAAGAAAATATAGTTAAAATGATTGAAATACACTTAGTATTATATTTTAATTTTTCATGTATTTAATTAATTTTTGATAGTTATAAAAGAATTAGGAAAAAATAAAATATAATAACACATTGATATCTTTAACTTTAGGAAGTGAAAATGTAGATGTGTACTGTTGAATTATATTATACTCGATATCGTAATTTGCACAGGTTAAGCCAAATATTAAAAGTGTCAAATACTAAGAGACATAAAAAAAATTAAAAACTGTTATAAAAAATACATTTTCATACGATACTTTTAAAGAAATATTTTCAATAGAAAATAAGCCCATTTAGGAATCGTTCTACCACTATAGTTAAATATTCAAATTGATAAATTTGAAATAATATAAAATGAAATCCAAAAATTTTAAAAATTTGACCAAGAAGTTTATCAACATAGAATATATTGAAATATTATATAGTTTATTTTTACTTATTTTTAATTAATTATGACATCACTATCAAAATTTAAATACATAAAAAATCAAAATAGCGTACCAAGGGTATTTTAATTATTTAATTAAATTATCTTAATAATTTTAATATTGATAATAGATGAATAGTGTCAAGTGAGGCAAAATGTATATTTCTATAGTTTAGGGGGGCAAAGTGTAATTACTTACTAGTTTAGTGGAGCAAACTGTTATTAACCCTTTTTTATTTCTGAACAAGTTTAGGTGCTAAGCTTTCAACTAACTTGAGAAAGACCACCGTACTTCACAATACCTCACCACCGCAAAACGATTTAACATGTTATAGTTCATTTGCTTGAGAAAAGAGACATGGCACGACCTATCCCATTTTAATTTTTCATCATCGTCATTTCCAGAATTTTTATATAGTAAACACATCCCATGGGCACATTGACATTAGTAATCTCAGCAGGCTGGATAAACCAATATATGACTAACCTACTTTTATATTAGTTTTTTGTAATAATTAATTTTTGTTTGGAAATGTTATTAATATAACTTTTTCTTTATAATTTAGGAGAAAAAATATATTTTATTACTTGTTCTTTTATTTATTCCTTTTTACTTTACTTATGCAGATTATCTTTTTTCTTTTTTCTTTTTTTTTTTTAATTTGGTTATATGTTTCATTGTCATGTATATAGTTTCAAGTACTGCAGTACAAAAGTATTAATTGAAGTAAAAATCTTGAAATATCACAGTAATTCTTTATAATTGAGGCTTGTATATAATATAATAATAAAGTTTCGAAGTTATTTCAAACATAGTACTATACTACTACAATATATTTTATCACTATTTTTTACTAATTAACACACACACACACACAGATATATATCTGAAAAATAACATTTGATGATTTAAAAATTATTTACAAAGTGTGTAAAAATTTTAACTTAAAAGTAATAAAGAGTGGCATTGCAGTAATAATAGTTAGGGTTAAATATAGTAAACCTCCTTAAGGTTTAGGTTGTTTAGCACTAAACTCCCTAACACTATTTTTTTCTCACTTTACCCTTTTGACTAACGGTCAAATGTAACTCCGTCGTTAGTTTTTTCGAAAAGACAAATTTACCCCTAAAGGTAATTGCAGTAAATCCCTTAAGGTTTAAGCGAAATTTTACTTTACCCCCTCATATAAGTGTTGTAGCATTTAATACATTGGGATAAAATTAAAATTCAATAATATTATCAATATTCTTAAAAATATAAATATTCTCTAAATTAATTAATATTCTAATTCTCAAAATATACTATCTTCAATATTTAAAATTAAAAAATATGGTGAAATAATTAATTTTAAATTTTTGATGAATTATTGAAGGTATTTCATCTAAATTATTTTAATTTGAGTTTTTGTTTATATGTTAAAGTTACTTCTTGTATAATTCAGGTGTTAGTTAAATTATATTAACAAAGGAAAAAAAGTAAAAAGAAATTCATTTTAAATAAACATAAAGAAAAGGAAAAAGAAATAGATTGATATAACTTTAATAGATAATTTTGAGTCTCCTATATTTAAAAATTTATTTTTACATAAAAATAAAATATAACGAAATGACTGAAAAATACTAATAGTATTAGGGAATTTTTGTATTTCAATTTTTTTACAAGTATTTTTAAAGAACCATTGGTGTTGGTGGACATCATTATATTTTTAATCATTTTGACAATATTTTTATATTGATTAAAGACTAAAGTAGGATAATTGACACAAAACTAGAATTAGGGACTAAAATGACAAATATAATAGATTTTAAGGGTTAATTTTATATTTTCTTGTAACTTAAGGGTAAAAATGTCTTTTTCAATTTTTTAATAGTCAAATTACTGACGTACACTAACGAAATGGGCAAAGTGGGAAAAAAAAAATAACGTTGAAGTTTAGTTCAAAAACAGCCGAAACCTTAAAAGGGTTTACTGTATTTAACCCTAATAGATATCATCTACCTATCATTCTAAATAAAAACATAAACTGGTATTAATATTGCCATATTTTTGTTAGTTACTTGAAACAAATCAAACACACGATAATTTACTTGTGAAAGATTATATTCCAAAGATGAAGCATTCAAAACTTTTCATCGGGAGACAAGTCATTATCTTAAATATAATGATTAACCGTGAACTAGATGGGCCCCTTGGGTTTTGGAAAGGACGTTATACAATACTAGTTCTCGGGTCACATTTAATCCGTATGCAAAGAGAAAAAATTTGTATACTTTGGGTGATTATGTAAATACAAATGATATATTATGTTATAATTCAACATATAAAAAAAGATAATTTTTTAATATGATTTGTGTTGTTTCAAATTATAGATTGTTCTTTTAACTACAGCATGCAAACATGAAAAAATAAAAATATATAATGAAGTAAATGCTATTACAATCAAGTTAACTGAAGGATATAAAATTCTTGTCTATCAATGATATTGTTAATATTTGGATAGAATTGAAAGTAAAGGCAAGTATTTAAGTAAGACAAATATATGCAACTTTTGCATTGCAATTTTTTTGGGTAAATACGTGAAATGCAAATGGTATATTATGTTATGACTCAACATGTATATACAAGTAAATAAGTAAAATATTTAAAAAAATGTCTGTTCATAATTATAATTTGTGACTTTGTTGAAATATTTTCAAAAAAATAAATGTCTCACGCACTAAGTCTACATGGAACTTTTTGAAAAATAAATTTTTTAAGAAGAAATTTTAAAGTAAGATCAACCTTAAATTTTGTGTATTTTTTAAATTCAAATCAAATATAAAGTAGAAGTTGTATTTCTTACATCTAAATTTGTATATGTTCAGTGTTCAGGCAAATATTTAGATGACACAACTACTCACTAATTAAAAAAGATTTTCAAAAAAAAAATATTTAAAAAGACTACAACCTCATTGTTTGAAAACAATTATTAGTAATCGAAAAATGACAATAAGAGTTTTAGTAATAATATTAGTAATCAGACTAATTTGATTGAATTATCCATAAATGACAAAACTAATTTAGTTGTTATCATTTTATACAATAATAGTTTTAATTCATTTTTTATAATTGGAAGTATTTTAGTACTGACAATTTTGCTATAGGATACTAATATAACACTATCAAATCAATAGCCGTTATCTAGAGTGAGAATGTGCGTTTACAGTCCTTAGAACTCTGATATTCAATTTAATATTTAATTACGACAACTTAAAAAATTATATCAAATTCTGGATTCATTAAAAAACTACATAAAAACAAAATCACAATAAAAGAAATGGATGTTTATCCTCGATGAGTGATACCAACAGCTGCAAGTCGCATTCCTATGATGGTATTTTCAGCTTTCATCAACTACCAATTACATAAGCTAACCTTTTTCATACCAAAAAATAAATTAAATTAAAAAGAAAATTAGAGAATGAAATGTATCTAAATATTATTTTTTAATTGACTCCGAATTACAAACTTATAGTGGTCTAAAAATTTAAAATCTTAAAGTGAAAGTGTAATTGTATATTACTAGTGTCTTACTTGAAGGATTTATCTGGTTGCAAATTTTCATTTGTGACTTGTGAATCTCTTTTTGCTTAATTAAGGCATGAAAGTAGCAATTGAGAAAGGAGTTAAACCAACATGGCAACATGGTGAGTGATAAGAAACTAAAACAGTTTTCTTTTTAAATTTTAAAAATGGGTTTGTAATACTATAATGCACTTTCATTTTACCCGTAACATACTTTTAATATCATTTCCAACTCACACACATCTTTAAGATATCAATGTATATTAGTAAGGGCCAAAAACGGTGTGTATTAAATTTAACATAAGTTGGCTTTGTTTTGCAAATGATTTTCTGTCTCACACCGTATCTCACTTGCTGTCACACTACCTAATAAATTGTCAAGATTGCTTCACTAAAATTACTTTACAGAATTTTAAGAGACAGACCATTCATTTGGTAGTGTGACAAAAAGTGGAATAAGGAGTGGAATAGAGGATCCTGTGGCGCTTTGTGCTTTATTTATAGTTAGATTATTATGAAGTCTAACTTCTAACATTAGCCCTAAATTTAATGAAACCTATTTACTTAATTCTATGAAGAACTAGGCTTAATTAATCAATACAATTTATTTTATCGTTTCTTGACTAATTAAAATCTCAAAATTTTTATGTTTACACTACCATTGAAGCCAAATTAAGAAATAGGATAAATTCCATTTTATATCATTCAACTTATACCCAATTTTTACTTTATATTTTTAATTTTATTTTTGAACATTTTGTACCCCAACTCCCAAATCCATCTCAGTTCAATTCAATTTTTAACACTGTCAACAAAAATAATGAAATCTTTTTGTGCATGTAGTAGATTCAACAGGAAGCATACAACAATGTTGCTATAATTGCAAGAGCAAAGATTCCATTAAATTTGATAATAGCGTTAAAAATTGAATTGAAGTGGGACAAAGTGATACTTATGGATGAAAAATATCCAAAACTAAAAGTAGGAGTGCAAAATAAAAATTTGAAATAAATTAAAAAGTGAAAAATGGAATTAGTCCTAAAAAAGGACTAATTATATTTTTTACCTCTCAATTTATATCTGATTCTTTCTTTGCACCTCAAATTTTAGTTTTGGACACTATACACTCCAAACTCTCAAATTTATCCCATTTTAACCCCTTTTTTAACACCATAAAAAAGTTAACTAACTCTCTGTTTTTGCACGCAAAAGCAATGTTTAATGAATTTTTTTCATGTGTACAATAAATTTAGCAATGAATTTTTTTCATGTGTACAATAAATTTAGCAGGATGTACAACATTGCTTTTGCGTGCAAAAACAGAGAGTTAGTTAACTTTTTTATGGTGTTAAAAAAAGGGGCTAAAATGAGATAAATTTGAGAGTTGGAAGTGCAAAGTGTCCAAAACTGAAATTTGAGGTGCGTAGTGATAATTATATTCCTGAATATAAGTTTAGGGGTATAAAATATAATTAGTCCCCTGAAAAATACTATAAGAATGACATACAGCAATTTGCTTGTAATTCACTGAATAAGTTTTTTGTTCACTTTGCTTTTTGTTATTTGGTTAGAGCCATATTCCATATTCCTTCTTTTTTTTTTTTTTTTTTTTTTGGCTAAGATGGAATATGGAATATGGCTCTAACCAAATAACAAAATGCAAAGTGAACAAAAAACTTATTCAGTGAATTACATGCAAATTGTTGTATGTCATCTTCTTTTATATATATATATTACATATGTCCACAATTATAGAATTAAAACAGGCAAATAAATTAAAAATGAAGGACATTAGCATAAGTTGGACTAAACTCCCATATGAAGCACATTACAAGAATCCACAAATGGGGGATAAACACTATCATAAGCTAGACTATTCACATATTAGTGAAACCAATAGACTATCTAATACTACAATGTACTAAATTTTCCTATTGGCCAGGGCTCTAGATAAAAGTAGGTAGACTTGGTTTTTGACTCCACTTATAGACCTTGTAGTGTAGATTAAATTTTATGGGATTTATGACATAAGCTAATGTAAACAAAATTCTATAAAATTTAATTTTGACCGCAAAATCTACAGGTGGGGTCAAAGACCAGGTTTATGGTAGTATTTTCCATTGGCCAAAACTGGGGTTTGAATCCACAACCTTGTCTGGGAAATAACCTTAAGATGTTCCTTGGCCAGCTGGCAAGCTCTGGTAGTTGGAACTTGGAAGAGACAGACTGTTTATTACCCGAAGCAAATGCAATGCTTGAATCAAGGGCTTGTGATTAAATACCTTCCATCTGTGTCGTACTTCAATTATATATACCTTAATCATTTGTTCAAAACATAAAACAAAATAAGGTGATAGAAGCAACAGAAACCAAACCACAAAACAATGCCATATATCACATGATGCTAAATTTCATGTACACAACATATATATATGGACAACAATGCTGAAAATATACATAAATAATCAAGATCAGAGAAAGACATTTTCCCCAAACAAATAGAACTTTAGTCCAAGCATCATTAATTTTCAATGTCTTAATTTAAGCAGTCGGGTAAGAAGCTTGCATGGCAATACCACAGAGGCCTTCTTTGGCATCAATGTCCCTCTCCATAAGAATGTATCCATTCTCACCCCAGCTGGTTCCCCACGAATTCTTAACTAACCAATATTTGGTTCCATCGGAGCTAGTACCATAACCAACTGCTGTCACACCATGGTCTAATTCAGTTCCACAATCTCCAGTAAAAACACCACTTTTATAGAATTGGAAAGCAGAGCCACTGGCATCAATAGCAACTGACACTGGTTGGTTGGCCACTGCCTTAAGAAGTGCAGCCTCATTATTTGCGGGGACATCTTCATAGCCAGTGATTTTGGCAGCATCGCTAGCTTCTTTGTTGGTATTGCAAGTGCCATCAACCGCTTGATATGGATAATTTGCTTCAGTGGTGAGGCCTTAGATGTTGCCAATGATGAAGGTAAATGCATCATCCATGAGACCACCATTGCAGCCTTGATCTTCTCCGCTAGTGTCACAATCAACAAGTTCTTGCTCTGATAACGAGATCAATTTACCAGTTTTGAGTTGGTGGATTCCTTCCATTGCAGCAACAGCTGAAAATGCCCAACAACATCCTGCATTTTTATTTAGAAAAGGGTTGTTATTGTTAGCAACTAATTTAATAGAAGACGGCTTGAAAAAATACATAATGATTGACTGATATTTCAAACACAACAACATGAATTGTTGGCTTACCACATTGGCCTTGGTCCTTAATTCCTGTGACAGCACCCTTCTTTCTCCAGTCCATGGTTGATGGAACTGCACTCACATTTTCATACTTAAATAAAGTTCCTTTACATTCCTTCCAAGGTTTGTACTTGTTGCGGGTTGTTCGGAATTCCTCATTTGTCAAATCAGCAAATTTATTAATGCCTAACTTGTAAGATTTAGTCCCAGCATTACAAATCTTGTTGAATGACTCGATGAACTCTACATTTTCCTTAAAAATCTTGTATCGATTGGCCTTCTCAACCTCATCCTTGTAAACGCGACAATACTGAGCCGTCCACTGCTCGTGTTTTTCAATCATTGAGGCTTCATTCAAATTGCGGGACATGGCCTGAGAAGCCAACATTGACAACATTAAGAATGCAGCAAAAGTGAGCTTCAAAGTGAATGTCGAAGCCATTGCTTTAGAGCTCAAAGAAACCAAAGATTTAGAAAATTAATTAATGTGAATGAGAAGACACATTGCTTCAATCGAGAATACTAGCTAGCTATTTATAGATTCATGTCCTTAACTGTATCACTGTTTTAAATCCTTTACTGAATGAGCTCAAATCGAGACTCCCGAGAGAGCCCGGCAAGTTATGCATGAGTTGGATGAAAAATCAAAGCTCAACTGCGTAGACTTTGCTCCATTAAAATTAGACATAATAGTATACTTTGTTAAGTTACGCCTAATCTTGAAGCTAGAATCATGGAAATCACTTTGAAAAACAAAAAGAAAAAATTGGATACAACTCCATTCTTTAATTAACACAGGTATTTTTATATTTGAATGTTCGTGAGGTCGTTGTCTGTCTTTGTAGTTCTCTATTTTAAACTTGATCGGTTCCATTCTATCAACTCAAATTCTATTTTAGGCTTCATGAGCTGGAGCTTGGAACAAATTTGAGGCCGGGAAGTTGCCGGTACAGGACATTTCGTTTATGACTTTTAGATTCAGTTTCAAATATATGTCACTACAAAATGGTATTCGTTTCTTGATTAGGAATGAGGAGAACTACTTATGACCTGTGAGAATAATATCTGCAAGTGATTTTGCAAATTTGATTACTTAAGTAGTATGGTTATTAGTTTTTTAATACATCTATACAAAGTGATAAAATGACAAAAATCACTAATTAGTCACTAGATTCAAAAAAGAATGAATAAAATCTCGTCGAACATCTAAAATTAGATATTGATGATTTACATTTAAGTTTGCCACGTAGAGTAAATTTGGTAAATACTCCTAAACTTGTGCCTTAATAAATTATTTTCCTTAGTTTTATACATTTTTCATAGTTTGCTAACTTTGACTACTACAAACTGGTCTCATTTATACCGTCACTATTTGATTTTTTGGTATAAGAGACATCTGAACACTTCAAGTATTAAAAGCTCAATTTTCTATAGATTCTTTTTAACTTTTTTCAAAATTTTAAATGTACATGTGTTGATATTGTATATAAATTTCACTTTTATAGAAGAAATTTCATTAAAAATAAAATTAATCTACATGAATTTTTATTACAAAATTAATCTGCTTGACTTTAAAAGTCCAATTATGACAAAATAAATGACACAAATGGAGTTTTGATTTCATTGCATTGACGGTACGATTTGATATGTGTAAGAGAGAGATTGTTTAGTTTAAGCAAAAAAATTTAAATATTAATTTTAATCGTGATTATGCAAAATGACCACATGAATCTGTCTAATGATTTTTAGCGAGATCAACATATCTTTTACTAATAATTCCAATTTAAAAAAATTATATGACTTCTATTTAGAAATTATAAATAATTTTGTAATTTTATGAAAAATGACTCTCATTTTAGAGTTACAAAACTATTTTATGAGTTGAAATAGTTTATCATTTGCTAGGTCCTTCATCTCTTCATGTCTTGAATTAAACGATTTACCAAAATCTTATCTCTTTATTATTCAATATTGCAGTTTGATTCTCTCTCTTTTTCTTTATGATTCACATGAATCGTATAATAGAGACTATTTTAGGTAACATTAATAAGATTTTTGCTTTATTTTTGTTGTTAACTCCATGTGTATTCTTTGTAGCATAATACTAAATGTATATTTTTCTCTACTCATGACATGTGAAAATGCAGTAATGTCATCTTTATATCTAAAATATAAAATATTGAGGATAATTATGACATTTTACTACTCTCTTTAGATAAAAATTTTAACTTCATTTAATCTTAGGGGGGCAATATTTTGTTGATGAAACATAAGGGACAATTTGCAACTGTCCCCTAATTACAAGAGGCAAACTGTAATTAAGCCATTCTTTTATATATAGCTGAATTGTCTTTTAAATGCATGCAAAACTTTTTACAGTGTGAAAAGTTTTATTTGAAACGAGACATTGATCAGGAGTTGTATGTCCTGCTAGCTGTTTCTCGAGTTCTTGCATGGCTTGGGGTATGCCCCTTGTATTTTGTAGCATTCCTAAATTTGGGTTAATGGACAATTTCTTAGTTCCCAGGATGCAGAATATATAAAGATTTTTCGTTTATTTCTTCTGTCATTTCTTAATTAATTATTGTCATGTAAAAGTGCACCTATTATTAATTCTTGTTTTTTCATTTGTATTTTCTTTTAGTAAGAATGCCATGCTGTGTAATTAGCTAAATTTGATTCTTCATCTTGTGCTTGTAGGATGAGGGAACTGTGAGTGCTGAATTAAGTATTACTATTCCATCTTTATAAATTATGGATTACTGAGTGAGGATGCAAATATTATGTCTTATCTATTTTAGGATTTTATTTCATATCATTATATTTACAAGTATATTTTGAATGTTGAAGTGTAAAATAAATTGCTATAAGTAGTTGTTTTTCCTTTTTATCTACTCGCACTGTCTTTATATTTCAAAGATGTATAACATTTTTATTTTTTATATTTGATAGTATTAAATACTTATAATAGAGATTTTGATCTCATAGTTAACCTACAATTTTGTTTTCCTGAAATTTACTGTGTTATCTTTCAAAAATAATTTTGTTAAACAAATATAATTTTTGGAAACACTTGTGTGTATAAACCCTTGCATAGAAATTAATATTCAACATCATGTTTTATAGGAGAACAACATAACAATTTTAATTACACATTCAAAATCAAGTTCTTTAATATTTTGATTTTATTTCACTTTGCACCTCTAACTTGTACCTAACTTTTACTTTCCCCCTTTTACTTATTTTTTGAACATACTGTATTATGCAATACGTTCCCAAACTCTCAGATTTATCCATTTTTAGTCAAATTTTTAACACTGCTACCAAAATCAACATATGTTTCAACCGTGCACATCACGCATTTAAAATGAAACATTATTGAAAATTTTTAACAGTATTAAAATTGGACCCAAATGGAACAAATTTAGAGTTAGGTGTGTAACATATCCAAAATTTAGAATTGTGATACAAAGTGAGAATTGATCATAAGTTAGGGGGTATAAAGTACAATTAGTCATGACTACCTCCATTGGTGCAATATGCTGCTAGACAAGAGCATGATATACACTTGCTTAACATTCATTAATTTTAGTAACAACAATAAAAATTGGACTGAAATATGATAAATTTGAAAGTTCAGAATGTAATATGTCAAAAAATAAATATATGGTATAAAGTGAAATTCGGATACAAATTAAGAGGTAAAAAATAAAGTAAAGCCTTTTTTTTTTTTTTTTTAAGTTTATGGCTTTGTAAACTTACTATTATAGTTACTTAGTTATTATTTATATTTATTCAATAAATTATTAAAAGTTTCAATCAATATACATTTCACTAATATTATTTTATTTATAAATTTTATGGAAAATTAATTGGTACTAGCTATTTCTGTGGGTAAAGGAATATTTTCCTGAGAGTATAATTTTTTGAGAGTAGGTGAAAATTTTATCCACGAATGATATAATTGATAATGATTTCTTAGCAGAATCAGTTGCCATGATTGATAGTGGTGCTGATCTTTGTTGTATTCAGGAAGTTCTCAATCTCCTTATAGGGGGCGAGGTGGAAGATCCCCAGTAATATCTAGGGGAGGAAGAAATTTATATAATCCAGATAAGGATCCATATCCTGATAATCCAGATATATCTGAATTATATAAATTTCTTCCTCCCCTAGATATTACTGGGGATCTTCCACCTCGTCCCCTATAAGGAGACTGAGAACTTCCTCGTCACATGTAGATGTGTAAAAAGAGACAGATAAAAAATCAGGTAAAGGATTTTCAGATGCTTTTTATATATTTTTCATATTTCAAAATCAAAAGGAGTTAATTGAGCTTGCCATCTGGCAAACATTTGTTTAGAAATATCATTTATAAAATCTTTATTAAACATAAATTTTACTGAATGAGAATCAGTAATTATTATAAACTTTTGATTATATAAATCATTTTGAAATTTTAAAACACATTTAACTATTGCTAGCATTTCATGAGCAATAGTAGCATATTTTTTTCTGACTATTAGTCCATTTACCAGAATGAAATCTAATTAAATAGATTTGTTTATTATCTGGATGGATTTGTTTTAAAATACCACCAAAGCCTATATTAGAAGCATCAGTTTCTATTATTTTTGTCCATTTAGGAATAGCTAATGTTAAACATGGTAAAATTTTTACCTTTGATTTAATAGTTTTAACTAAATTAGTTAACTTATTATTCCAAGGAGTTCCATTTTACTTGAGTCTATCATATAAAAGAGCTAAATCTTTTGAAAGATTTTTATAATAAGGAGAAATATAATTTAGACGCCTAAAAAACGTTGAAGTTGTTTTTTATCTATAATTTCATCAGGAAATTTAGATGCAAATTCGATTGCTCTATTAATAGGTGTGAGCGTTCCTTTTTCAATAAAATGTCCTAAAAATCTAATTTTTGTTTGAAATAAAGAAAGTTTTGGTTTAGATATTACTAATCCATTTTGTATAACAATCTTTTTAAATAAGTCAAGATGTTTAAAATGTGATTCTAATGTTTTTGAATAAACAAGTATGTCATCAATATAAACAATAATAAAATCCACATAAGGAATAAAAATATCATTCATTATTTTTTGAAATTCAGAAGGAGCATTTTTTAATCCAAATGGCATAACAATTCAGATATATCTGGATTATCAAGATATGGATCCTCATCCACATCCAATATTGATCTGGATAATATCCCAAAAGATCATCCATTATATGGACAATTGCAAGATATCATTTGTAGTAGCCGTATAACATTCAGATTATGCCATTTGGTATACCTTTGAATTATTTTCCAAGGTTTATCTTGCCATTGACAATCTTTTTCATCAAGGCAAATATAATTTTTTTTTCAATTCATAGGTATTTGACTCTTATAAAGTTTCTAGATAGCGAATCATATAAGACTCGCACGTATTATGAAAAATTCTTACTAATAGTGAAACAGCTGAAATTCAGCATTTTCAGCCTCCTATGGCTTCTACTATTATTTATAATTTTTCAAAAATTATTTTTAAGAAAATTATATCTTCTGAAGAATGGGGGATTTCTACCCTCACAGAAAAACAATGTTTTGTTGAAAAACAACCACTTTCTTATACTTATTGGGATTATATTCAAAATTTTCATAAAACTTTTTATTATGAAAATTTTAAACACAAGCACACTTGGTTTATTAAACTGTGTTCGAATATCCTATCTCAGTATATTCCCAATTGGTTTATCCATTGGTGGACTACCCATGGACCCTCAGTAAAAATTTTACCTAGAGCCTTTTCTTCAATTATATCATTCGTGGATAAAATTTTCACCCACTCTCAAAAAATTATACTCTCAGGAAAATATTCCTTTACCCACAGAAATATACCATTTATTTCTTTCTCTTATACACAATCCCTTGTATAAGAGACAGGAACTATAATTTCTTTTTTGTCATCCGATCATTGCACTTGTATATTTCGAACAATATGCCCAAATTCTGGGATAAACTCCATTGCTTGGGTAATTGACACAAAACAATTATTTGGTCAAGAATTATTGGATCAAATAAAAGAAAAAATTTGAAGTTATACAGGTACTATTGCAATTACCCAAGCAATGGAGCCAAGTCCTTTCAGGCATATTGCCAGGAAACTACAAGTGCAATCAGGAACTATGACAAAAGAAGAAATTATAGCTGCTTACATGGAGCAAGTCAAAGATCAAATTAAAGAACATATTAAACAAGATCTTTCTATTGATCTCAATCAAATTGATGATAATGAAAATAATGATAATGTTAATCACAAGAGCATTCAATGGATTCTAATAATTCCTTAGCTGGTGAATCACAACCAATTGAAAAGCCGAAGATATTCTTCAAAGTGTTTTAGACACACTCAAGCAAAAGAAGCAATGAAGAAAAAGATCAGATGATCAAAATATTCAAGACAAATGTCAGCATCAAAGTGGATCCCACACAACAGTAATTTCACTGTTCAAGATTACTGTATAAACAGTAAAAATCACTGTGCAATCACGGATTTACTGTACAAATACTGTACAAACAGTAATTTCACTGTAGAAACAGTATATTTACTGTGAGACTAAATTTGTGAATAAATTTGATTTGTATAAAATAGACAATAATAATTTGATTACTCATCAGCCTCTTCTGAGGTACCTTCTTCCCTTTCCCTTTTAATTTTGTTAAGTCCTGACATAATATGTCAGGCTAATTATCATATGTTGATTGTTATCTTATCTTAAGTGTTTGACGATGCATAAATTATTTTGAACCCTTTCTTTCAAAACTTTTAATAAAAAGTTTTCTAGGTTCGGGTTTTTAAGATTTTCAGGCAGGAGGTATTTAATTTATTTTGCTGGCCTGGGAAGTACCCGCTTAGCCGTGAGTGAAGGCGTTTAGGGGAAAAGAAAGGCATCATAGCAAAAATAAATTAATATGTAAATTGACAGAAAATTTTTAAAGTAAAAAATGTGAGTCCAAAAACCTAGACTACTGATTATTAAAAACAATTTTACAAAGAAAGAGTTTGACTTTAATTTATGTATGTTGTGGTTAGTGGCGGACGGTCTTGGGCGCCTTAGATCTAAATTTTGAACTTAAAGTTAATACGATTTGCAAACCAATACGGATTTCCAATACGGTGTTATTCAAACCAATACGGGATTCCAATACGGTTTGGGCTTCGTATAACGGCCTTAAGGTCAAGGTTTAGTGAAAATGGTATCAGAGCAAGGACTTAAGATTTGATAACAGTTGACATATTTATTTTACACAAAATGGAAGATTTACCATTATCATCTTCATCATATGATAAAAATAAATTAAAAGAAGAATATGATATTCCTCAAGATATAGATCTGCTTAATAAGTGGACAATTCCAAAAATTTCACCATCTTATTATTTATAAATATGGTTTATTTGATAATATTATATCTAAATATGTTGTTAAAACAACAGAAAAATCAATTCCCTTAAATTCTAATGAACATGTTATACAATTATTAGATCATAATGATATTGATTCTTATAGAACTGCTGGTAAATTTAATTTTATGCATATTGGTTTAGTGCAAATTGCTTTTAAACCTTTAACTTTAAAAGGTTTACCAAAGGTTTACCTGAATCATTTATAGCTGCTTTACGAGATGCTCGTAACCATCTTTGATTGGAAAAAATCCTTAATGGGGATAATTCAATCCAGTCTGGCAAATGGCCCAGTTTATTTTAACGTTTATCCTAATTTACAATTATCTTTATCTGATGTTAATATACTTGATGCTTTAACATTAAATGTTAAAATTCATGGTTATAATTATGTACCAGGATCTGAACTTATATGTTTATGTTATAGAGTTTGTTTTAAACTCCTTTCGACTTTGAATCCAAAGTGTAAATTAGTTGATATTTCAACTAATGAAACAATTTTAATTGAGACTAATTTTAATAAATCTCAGATTATAACTAGACAACCAATTAAATGGAATGAAATGCAATTTCCTGATCATTGGATAATAAATGAAGGCATTCCTTCTTCATCACATGCTTTAAATATTACACAGTATGATCCTCAGATTATATCAACACCAAATGGACAAATTGTTCTTCGATTTGATAAAACAAATATTCCATCCAGACATAGTACTGGTTCTAGACCATCATCATCTAGATGTGTCATCCTTATAGGACATTCTCTTCAAAATCTCAATTTTCATTAATTGATGATAATTATCTACCTGCACGTTTAAAACCTGCATCATTACATACAATTGATGATAATATTCCATCTACTTCTCATGTTGATCATTTACATATAAATGAAAATAATATAATTAGACCAATTCATAATAATGAATTAGATAAGGAAATTCCTACTGAATCCGAATTAGATTTTAATTTATGACTACAATTATAGATTTTAGTCCCGGTTCAACTGCAAGACAGTTAATAAAAGAAGAATTTTTATCTTCAAATTGGAATACTTTTAGACAATGGTTTTTTGATGTATATACATCTCCAGACCTTGATAATATTTCAAAAGAATTTTATGAATTCAATGCTTTACATAATAAAATAATTCCTTTTGTTCTATGGTTTATAACTACTTATTTGAATAATTATATTAATATTCTTGAAAGATCATATCAATTTTCTGATGGAAAACAATCTACGGAGTGAAGGTTATATCCTCCACAAAAATTATTTACTTTACCCAATAATACTTCTCTTTCATTTAATGCTTTTCAAAAATTAGCAAAAAATAATATGTTACCTATTACTCTGCAACATATTAATAATATGTATCAAAAAAATAATTATACATATAGATTTGTATTAGAGTCAGAGTTCCAAATTAGTTCTAGTTCATAATAAAATGGATAAATTATTTTCTTTAATTTATAAATTTCAAAATAAAGAATGAAAATCAACCTTTGGAAGTTTATAATACAGCTAAAGCTTCTTTACAACCTCCACCTAATATTGACGGTTTTAATTTTAAACCTCTTACTGATTTAGAAAAACTTTTAGATAAAAAGTTTTCTTCTTTAAAAATTATTACTCTTAATTTTGAAAATAATTTACAATCTTCTCCTAATAAAGGACAAGTAATTTCTGATGAAATTAAAAATGAAATTTATAAAATTATAGATACAGAAAATAATTCTAGTACTGATAGTGATACTAGTAGTTTCTTCTGATGAGTATGATTCTGATCAAATTCATATGTTTTAATTATCCTACAGATTCTGATAATACTGTATTTGCCCTTATGAGTGTTTAATTGTTGTAATACTTGTAATAATAATGTTAATACTATTAAAGATGATAATCAACATAAAGATTATTATAACATTCTTTCTAAACTAAAGATATACAGATGAGATTCATTATGTGTCTCTTATACACATCTATTTTGAAATATTTTATAAAAAAGGATCTGATAATTCTTTACCTGATTTTTTATTTTAGATTGGTCTTCTACACTTCATCTTCATCTACATCTTCATCTTCCTCTACTAATAAATCAAATTCAGTTGTAATATCTTCTGAACCATATACAATGTTAGAAATTAAAAATAGGATTGGTAAATTATATCAATCACAAGAAACAGGAATCACATTAGCAAATTTGCATGATGAAATAAAAAATATAAAAAATGAAATTCATTTATTAAAACAAAATAATGTTTTTATAGATAATAGACTTTCTCTTCGTTGAAAAATCTTTTAATAAAGGAAAAGAAATAGAAGTTATTTCAAAAAATAATAATTCTTCCACTAATAGTAAATTTGATAATTTTCTAAATATTATGCAAATTGTAACATCTCAAAGATGGTATATAAAAATTAAATTTTTAATTGATAATGATTTCTTAGCTGAATCAGTTGCCATGATTGATAGTGGTGCTGATCTTTGTTGTATTCAAGAAGGTTTAATACCTACTAAATATTATAAAAAGACAGTTCATACTTTACGGTCTGCTTCTGGTGATAAACTAGAAATTAATTATAAAATTCCTTCTGCTTATATTTGTCAAGATAATATCTTACACATCTTGTGTATAAGAGAGGAATTAAATTGTATAATAAAATAAGAACAGTTATATTAGGAACTCCTTTTATTAATGCTTTGTATCCTATTAAAAATTTGGATAACAATGGTTTTATTGGTACTTATAAAAACCAAGAAATTTACTTTCAGTTTATAATTAAGTTTACTGTTACTAATAGAGATATTAATTCTCTTATTGAATTAAAATATTCACATTTATCTTCTTTAAATTCAGAAATTTATAATATTTCTATTTCTGATATTCTACAACAACCAAAAATTCAAGAAAAAATTAAATCTATTTCTGAACAATTTTCACAATCTATTTGTGCTGATCATCCTAGTGGATAGAAAAAAGCATGTAATTTTTCTTCAGTACGAAGATAATTTTCATCAAAAAGATATTCCTACGAAAGCCAGACCATGTCAAATGAATTCTGAATTTCTAGAATTCTGTAAAAAAGAAATTGACATTTTACTTCAGAAAGGTTTAATAAGACCTTCTCAATCTCCTTGGTCTTGTACTGCTTTTTATGTTAATAACAAAGCTGAACAAGAACGAGGTGTTCCTCGTCTTGTTATAAATTATAAACCTTTAAATAAAGTTTTAAAATGGATTAGGTATCCTATTCCAAATAAAAAAGATTTATTAGAAAAATTATATACGGCCAATATATTTTCTAAATTCATTGATGATTTAAAATCAGGATATCTGATACCATTTTCACTAAACCTTGACCTTAAGGCCGTTATACGAAGCCCAAACCGTATTGGAATCCCGTATTGGTTTAACACCGTATTGGAAATCCGTATTGGTTTGCAAATCGTATTAACTTTAAGTTCAAAATTTAGATCTAAGGCGCCCAAGACCGTCCGCCACTAACCACAACATACATAAATTAAAGTCAAACTCTTTCTTTGTAAAATTGTTTTTAATAATCAGTAGTCTAGGTTTTTGGACTCACATTTTTTACTTTAAAAATTTTCTGTCAATGAACATATTAATTTATTTTTGCTATGATGCCTTTCTTTTCCCCTAAACGCCTTCACTCACGGCTAAGCGGGTACTTCCCAGGCCAGCAAAATAAATTAAATACATCCTGCCTGAAAATCTTAAAAAATCGAACCTAGAAAACTTTTTATTAAAAAGTTTTGAAAGAAAGGGTTCAAAATAATTTATGCATCGTCAAACACTTAAGATGATCTTTTGAACTTTAAAGATAACAATCAACATATGATAATTAGCCTGACATATTATGTCAGGACTTAACAAAATTAAAAGGGAAAGGGAAGAAGGTACCTCAGAAGAGGCTGATGAGGAATACCTCGGGGTCTTCTTCTTTTATTAAACTAAACTAATTACAGAAGAGTAGTAGAGATTTACAATAGGAGAAGAGAAGGTAGGAGAAACTAAAAGAAAATTTCTTAAGGTATATCTTCCCGGCTATACAAATGGGGAGCTTTTATAGACTGTCGGATTTGAAAAAAAATTAAATGTACAGTAGGATTTTTGAAATCCGCACAGTAAATATACTGTTTCTACAGTGAAATTACTGTTTGTACAGTATTTGTACAGTAAATCCGTGATTGCACAGTGATTTTTACTGTTTATACAGTAATCTTGAACAGTGAAATTACTGTTGTGTGGGATCCTCTTTGATGCTGACATTTGTCTTGAATATTTTGATCATCTGATCTTTTTCTTCATTGCTTCTTTTGCTTGAGTGTGTGTCTAAAACACTTTGAAGAATATCTTCGGGCTTTTCAATTGGTTGTGATTCACCAGCTAAGGAATTATTAGAATCCATTGAATGCTCTTGTGATTCATTATCATCATTTTCATTATCATCAATTTGATTGAGATCAATAGAAAGATCTTGTTTAATATGTTCTTTAATTTGATCTTTGACTTGCTCCATGTAAGCAGCTATAATTTCTTCTTTTGTCATAGTTCGATTGCACTTGTAGTTTCCTGGCAATATGCCTGAAAGGACTTGGCTCCATTGCTTGGGTAATTGCAATAGTACCTGTATAACTTCAAATTTTTTCTTTTATTTGATCCAATAATTCTTGACCAAATAATTGTTTTGTGTCTGGGTCAATTTTCATGAGTTTATCCCAGAATTTGGTATAATAGGTTCGATATAAACAAGGGAAATGATCGGAAGTATAACCAAATTCAGGTTCCCATTTATAAATCCAAGGGATTGAAAATTCAAGAAAGAAATAAATGGTATAGCTATTTCTGTGGGTAAAGGAATATTTTCCTGAGAGTATAATTTTTTGAGAGTGGGTGAAAATTTTATCCACGAATGATATAATTGAAGAAAAGGCTCAGGTAAAATTTTTACTGAGGGTCCATGGGTAGTCCACCAATGGATAAACCAATTGGGAATATACTGAGATAGGATATTCGAACACAGTTTAATAAACCAAGTGTGCTTGTGTTTAAAATTTTCATAATAAAAGTTTTATGAAAATTTTGAATATAATCCCAATAAGTATAAGAAAGTGGTTGTTTTTCAACAAAACATTGTTTTTCTGTGAGGGTAGAAATCCCCCATTCTTCAGAAGATATAATTTTCTTAAAAATAATTTTTGAAAAATTATAAATAATAGTAGAAGAGATAGGAGGCTGAAAATGCATGAATTTCATGTTTCACTATTCAGTAAGACTTTTCCAAGGTTGATCTTGCCATTGACAATCTTTTTCATCAAGAAGAAATATAATTTCTTTTTCTGGTCTCATATAATAAGATTTAGAATCTGATTCAGATTCATTTTCAGTAACCGAAGCATAGGTATTACCTTTATGCTGTTGTAGCAAATATTCTTGCAATTGTCCATATAATGGATGATCTTTTGGGATATTACCCAAATCAATATTGGATGTGGATGAGGATCCATATCCTGATAATCCAGATATATCTGAATTATATAAATTTCTTCCTTCCCTAGATATTACTGGGGATCTTCCACCTCCCATACAAGTTATTAATTAGTTGGTTAAAACACAACAATTTAGACCATTAATAATAAAATAGAACACATTTTAAAATTTTAGATGAATATAAAATGGAAAGGAGGTGCGTTGCAGAAGAGATCCCCTTTTGTTGGACTTATGGATCGGATGAAATTCCACATGCTTTCACAATCACAAATATACGTTGAGTTGAGGCTTGAGGGTCATACGATTGTCCTTTAAGGGGCTATGGAATACCATCATAAAAACACGCATTACAAGATAATCTTTTTAACTCGTGAAATATCCGAAAGATAGTAGTCCCTCTATCCCAAGCTTTTTGTAGTAGTTTGACTTTTTTAGTCAAGTAAAACAATTTATAATTAAAATGAAATTTATTCAATGAAAGTGAAATTTACATCAAATATTAACACATACAAATTTAAAATCTTAAAAAAGTTAAAGAAATTTATGCAAAATTAAGCTATAAAAATTTAATGTGTTGACCATAAAAGTCAAACAGTGACAATTTCAATAGGACGGAGGTAGTATTATTTATCTTGAATTCTTTGTCCCTTTTTCAGCTAATCTTTTCAAAGTCTCTCAACAAAGTGCTAAAAGATACTAGTTATTGTAAAAGTAAATCAAGATGATTAAACTCTAAAGTAGGAAATACATAAAGTATAGAAAAGGAAAAAGTAGACAAAAAAATAGTTGGAAATTCTCTAATACTCTATATACTTATCAGATTTTATTAACCTTACAAATGATGTATCAAAATACCTTATTTATAGAGTTACAAGATAGGAAATTTATGAATAAACACTTAATATGATACATGAATCATGTGGATCAATAAGGCTTCACATAATTCAATATAACAAAAGGGATCAATATTACATTAATCGATGTCCTTCGAGGACGAATGGACATTCATCTTCAGAAAATACATAACATTTCCCTTTGGATGTCTATACATAAAAGAATATGCCTCATTAAAACCTTATTACAAAAACCTATTGGGAAAAACCCTAGTGAAAGAAAAAGAGTGCGTCATTCTTTTATAGAACATGCGATGAATTACTGCCTCATTAAAAACCTAGAAAAATAGTAAGAAAAAACTATAGTAGAGGAAAAAATAGTACAGTGCAAATTCAATATTTATAGTATACTTTTGCACCCTACCTCATTAAAAACCTTGTCAAAAAAATCCATTGGGAGAAAAGTATGGCCAAAGAAAAAAGTAGAGTATATCGTGTACTTTTACTCCCCTCATAAAAATATCACTTGATGTCCTTGAGATAACACATCCCAATTTTGCAAACTAACTTCTCAAATGTTGTTGTTGGTAATGCCTTTGTGAACGAATCCACTAAATTATTACATACGTGAATTTGTTGCATATCAATATCATCATTCTTCTCAAAATCATGCTGAAGGAAAAGTTTGAAGAAATATATTTTGTTGCATATCTTCTTGATATGCGGGGGTTGTTGGATCAATGACTTTAACTAAATATATTCGCTACTTACTTTATGTATCATGATTATTTTAGCATGATTGCAAGAAATAGTGACTAAATTTTATTCTATCGAATGCCACTACATAGCAATTTCTTCATATATAAATAACTCATTCTAGATCAAATTTTATGTTCGATCAGATAAATATCCAACATTTATATAGCCAACTAATTTTGATCTAGATTCATCTAAGTAAAATAGACTCATATCTACAACGCCTTGGAGATATATTTTGATCGAAGTACATGCTTAATTGTCATTCCAATATCTTCGTATTGGAGAAGAACTAATCTTGCAAATAGATTTATAGTACATGTTAGCACTGAGATATAATATTTCAAAGCCAATAAGTCCTTCACCATTCTCTCGGGAATGAAAAATTATTTTCTTGATATTAAGTGATCTTACAAATATTGGGGTACTCAATAGATGTATTTTATCCATATAGAATTGTTCTAATTCCTTTTTGACATAAGTTCATTGATGAACAAAAGTATCTTTCGATAAGTACTCAAACTATAGACCTTTACCATGATCTTTTACTTCAATTTATTATCTTTTGAAGCTTTTTAATAGTTTCAACAATACTTTTATTATCAACATATGTAGTAGTTATTACAAACTCTGATATTTTTCCTTTTATAAAATCGCATAGGCAAATTAGATCATTTTTATAACTCTTATTCAAGAGATACTTTTTGAGATGATTACATCATATCCGCCTAAATTGCTTTAATCGTAATCCACACAACGATTTTCGTAATCTTTTTAAGCAATATTCCTAGAAAACTTTATATATTTCAGGCATGTTAAATCCATCAAGGATTTTTACATAGATACTGATATCAAATGAGCTAACATAAAATAGGCTTGACATCTATTAGACATTTCAAATTTTTTATGAACTGCTACACAAATTAGATATCTCTAAAAGTGATTGCATATACGACAAGAAAATATGAATTTTCATAATCAATTTAGGGTCTTTGTAAAAAAACTTCTTCAACAAAGCATGCTTCATATGGCACAATTTCATTTTTTTTCATTTCATTTTCATATAAGTATCTATTCATACCCTATTGGCTCTACACCTTTAGGAGTTTAGACTATAAGTCCAAAATCGTCACATTTTTTAATGTGAATTTAATTTTACTAGTATTGTGTCTTTTTATTTTGGTCAACCATTTCTATGTCAATATTATTTGACAAATTTATATTCAAGATCCTTATTTTCTATTCATAATATAGTCAAATGATATTATAAATAATAATATGTTATCGACAATAATATCTTTTCGATTCCATCTTTTCTAGAAGTGACATAACTTATCGAAATTTCTCTATTTTCATTAGTTTCAGGTACTTGATCCATTTTTTGAGTTTTATAATTAATTATATCTAGGGTTTCTTCAGGAACACCGCCTCCATCGTATGACCATATTTAACATTTGCTCATTTCCTCTTGCGAGAATTCTTATCTTTTAAAACTGATTGGTCAACTACACCTATGCATGGCTAACTATAATTTGTAATAGATTATCCTACTAGGACACCAATTTGAGACACCCATGTTTATGTTTTGTGGTGGATCAATTAAAACATATACCGCACAATCGAAAATCCTTAGATGGGAAAATTAAATTCCTGACCAAAAGCCAATTATAATGGAAAAAACATAAAATATCTTGTTGACTTGATGCGTGTAAGTGTTGCTGCTGCATAACATGTCTTTATATATAAATATACAATTTGAATCACCTTCTCATAACTAATGTTCTAACTGTTAATTGGAGGCGTTTTATTAATTAACAATTCAACTAGACCATTTAGGGTATGAACATGTGATTCAAGATATTTAATAATTATATCAACTGACATATAAATATATGAGATATAAATTTATAAATTTACTAGCATTATCGAGACAAATTTTTTTTATTGCATAATATAGAAATTGTGCTCTTAATCAATCTAATTATTTGATCTAGTAATCTCACAAATTCCAGCTTGCGAGCTGATAATAAACAAACATGTGACCATCTAATAGATGCATCTATCAAAACTATAAAATATCTAAATGGTACACATGAAGGGTGAGTAAGGCCATATATCTCACCCTTATTTTATTCCGGAAATGCAAGGGATTCAATCTCTATTTTAACTAGTGATGGTCTTATAATTAATTTTCCTTGAGAACAAGCAGTAGAAGAGAATTCATTGAATTGAAGAATTTTCTAGTTCTCCAATGGATGTCTATGTGAATTCTCTTAACAATTTTTACGCATCATAATTGATTCGGGATGGTCCAACTGGATATTGCCAAACAATAAAAGTATTGAATCAATAAAATTTAGGTTTACTATAGCATGTGGTTCAATTGTATTAATATATGTATAGTACAAACCAAAAGAAAAAACATATAACATTTCCATAATATATTTCTATCCTAATGTTGCATAGATACTTAATAATTTCCTCATTTATAGTCTCCAATGATATCCTTTTCGGCGGATATCTTTGAAAATTTCCTTGAGACTTTATAAAAAATATTGCATCATTATAATGAATTTTGTTCTTTTGGGTAATAAAATGGTGGCGCTTCCAAAACCTTCAATTAGTTTAGTATCACCCGATAAGAAAATATTTGTTACTTTTAAGTATTATAAGTGTTGTTGCACTATTTGAGACATATATTCTCATACCTCCGAGATATTTAAATGTATATCTATACTTTTCTCATTAAACAAAGTAAATATAATAACAAAGTATAGTATAAGATAACAAATTAATGAAAAAAAAAAACAGAGAATTTTAAAACTATAATGAACGCATGCCTGATATTTTCTTTCTTAGATCTTTTCACCATTAATCAAATGGTCAATACCTCCTTCAGGGAATAAACCAATAGCACAACGACCATGGTCAAGATCATTATAAAGAAAAAAAAAGTTCTAGAGTTTTCTCTGTCTTTAAATGATACTAAATATAATTTAAGAAGGTGTTTCATGAGAGTGGTCATTCATACCACAAAGATAACATTCATTTTTCACAACCTTTCATTTTGTCTGTTATTATCTTTCTCTTTTATCTCTTCACTATTCTACCACTGCTAATGGTGAGATGTAGTGCTACAATTAGAATAGTTACTTATTATAATCACTATCTCGACGTCTATAAGTTTTATTTAAATTTTGTCACATTCACTTCGGGGAATGGAGTATAATCAGTTGGACGATATACATTTTGACTAATAGCTCATTATTTTATTCCGTCCTCCTGTAAGAAGTTATGAAAGTTGGAATATTTCTTAAAACTCTTTGCCAGTATTGCTTCTTTAGGAGCACATTCGAAGCAAGAAAAGTAGAGAATATTTTCTCTAATATGTACTCATCACTGATCTGTATAACTTCCCCATAGATCTGCTAGATCTTTTAAATAGAAAAATTTTGAATCTGTAACGGATATAATGATGAAGTCATAATATTTTACACTTTTTGATTGTGTCTTTAGGACACATAGAATCTGAATGGCTTTCAATAGCCAAATTCTAAAATAGATAGTTCTTGCCTATTATACCAAGGGTCATAATTTCAAATTTGGTATAATTTAACATGAATTAAACTAATCAAAATAAATTCTAATAATATTATGTTGAGACAATTGAAAGTATAAAAACAAAAGATAGTAATAGAGAATACCCAAAATCTTTAAATCATACCTTGGCTATGATAATTTAAATTTCTACATATCTTCATCGTGTTGAAAGTTTTACATACCTTCATAATGTGTTGATTTAAGATTCTACTTCAGTTGATCGGAGTCTCGTATTGTTGTAAAACTAAGTCAACATTATTAAACTGGACTACAAAACTAACAAAAGTAGGAAATATAGTAAGTTTAGACAAGAAAAAAATAGACAAAGATATAGTAAGAAATTCTCTAATACTCTATATTATCAACTTTCATTAGCCTTACAAATAAATGAGGTATCAAAGTTTCCTGTTTATAGAGTTACAAGGTAGGGAATTCATGAATAAACACTTAATATGGTATATGAATTACGTGGATCAATAAAGGTTTCACATAATTCAATATAACTAAGGAGATGAATTTCACATTAATTGATGCACTTGGCGGGACAAATGGAAATCCATCTTCATAGAATTCATAAGACTAGTATCGATTGGCGAAATTGTTTATACTTTAGATCATGAAACAAGATGGTCACAAAATAAATATTTTTAAGTTGGAAATATGGGGATCTGTTAAATGATTGGCTTGTTAGATCATCGGGCAAAAGGAGTTTTAGGGTGGAATGAGGTGGTATGGGATGGGGTAGAGCAGCTGTCCCTACCGCCTTTGAAAATACTTACTACGTATAGAGTGCAAATTTGATAAAATAAGGTTTCACTCTATTTTTTCCCCCCACAACTTTAACAATTCTATTTTTAATTCTTTAACATTGTATAACTTATAGTTGAGCCTAAGAGACAGTCTACATATATACATAATTGTAATCTCACTAGAGTATATTGATATTTTAAAATCTTCTAGATTATACACCCACCAATCATTACTATTTCTTTTACTTCCTAATTTTACCAAATTCCATCATGGAGATTTGGAAAAAAAAAATCCTTGGGGATAAAAAGAAAACCTACACCTTCCAAAAAGAAAACAAGTGAACCTATTTCAACACAAAGACAAATTTTTTCGATATTAATCAAATAAGCATTATTAGTCTGATACAATTTGCAAAATACTATTATTGTTTTTTATGTGATTGTAAATATATGATTTAACTATTGTACTTAGATAAATAACTAATTTATTATAAATCATAAATAAAAGAAAAATACGTTTGCTATTGTTTCATGTAATGGTTTTAATTATTTGTTGAATTTAAAAGTTATTGTTATTATTTTAAATAAGAAAATATATTTTTGCTCAAATTTTTATTAGTTTGTTGTTTGTTACCTAACACAATTAGTTATATTAAACTAGTTAAAAAGAGAAATTTGTTAACCGATATTAGAATATGCGAATATAGGGAACAATTATATAAGATGATATGTATGAGTTTTGTAAATATAAGAAAGCTATTTGGTAATACATTTTGATATTTTGGTTGTCTACTTATTTGTATTAAAATTGTGCGGTTGATTTTCTTGTGATTAAAATACTAGCATTTAGTTGCATTTAATGAGTAATAAAGTATAAACGTTAGGAAATTTTACAGTCCTGTTAGTGTATTATATCATTGTACTTTGAATACTTGTAAAGTATAATACCATATGCTTTGGATGTCTAAGGCTTGTACAGTACAAGCCTTAAAACATAAGGGTATGGTACTCTAACGAGACTATAAAATTTTCCTAAAAATTATGTATCAAACTTGTCTCCATTAACATTTCGTTCTGGCTATGCCCCTAGTCGTTGTCATAGTTAACAAAAATGTGATATGTTATGGGACAAGGTAAAATATGGGAAAGGATGTGATAGCTACTTTCTTAAGTGTTGGATACGTATGGTAAGCACATTCGATGCATTCCAACATGCTTTATTTGGAATCGTGGTATAATCATATATATTTGTAATTATTATCCACACGAATATGTGTCTTTGACATAAATATTTTTCAAATAGTTTATTTTGATAAAATAGTAGCAAAGACCTAAACAACAAACAAGTTTACATCTTTTTATTTCCATGGAGTGCATGCATATTCGATAGAGTTTCTTCAGAAAAAATAGATGAATAATAAGAACAGAGTGGTTTTTGGAGGTTATATATCTTAAACTTCCAATAAATGTTGAAACTTGTTCACAACTAGAGAAAAAAAATGCACAACTTTTAAGAACTATTATCCTCCTTAACAAAAATGAAAAAAAAATTCAATGATAAATAGTTCTCATTAGGTAAATTTGGAGAGTATTTTTTCATTTGTCAATAAATAAATGGAAAAAATAAAGCAACAAAAGAAGGAAAAGAAATAAGAAATAAAGCATCCTTCTTCTAATGGGATTCACTACCTTTGACATTTCAAAATACAAATCGCCGTATTTTGAAATGCAAATAAATCATATTTTGATATGTATGAATTGGAATGAAACTCGTAAAGAAAGGTAGAGTTTCCAATAACTATAGTCATCCTTGACCAATTATTACAACAAGAAATGAAAACATCCCTCTCATATTCAAGTTCGATAGTACCTGCCAGCTTAATATCTTCTTTGCTTAGGCGACATTTCGTCATAACTGATTAAAATGTCATCTCATCCTAGGATCTTTCTTAGAGATTACATGAATGCATCGTCACTACATTGCTTCTTCTGTTACAGTATTCATTCATCATATATAAATGAGGAAAAGCATAACAATCTTTTTGCTCTTTGTAGCTGCCAATTCCATTTACCTTGCCCTATGCATGTGATCTTAATGTAGGATTTTGGACATTTGCATTTATATTATTTGTGTATTATGTGATATCATTATTAATTGACTCAATTTAAAGCGATCTAATGTGGTTTAAAGTTCAATAGGCCCAAGTCATCTAGTTAGTATGGATTTTTATGTGTAAATATTTTAAAGTTTTATTTTCTATTTTATAATGGGTGAAATTTGGGGAATAAGAAATCGGTATGCTCAAATATTAGTTATATTCCCTAAATTATACATATTATAACTTTGTTGACATCTTATTATTTGAAAGTGAGATCTCTCTTCTTTTGAATACATTCGTCACAATTTGGAAGATTTGTAACCAAAGACTTAAGAATTAGTTCCATAGATTCAAGAATTACATTTGGATTTTCAAGAATCACATCTGTCCTTATAAATTCAAGTCCGCATTTGCATCTAAATCTAGTTTGTTATTCTTGATAATTAAACATGAATGATCCTAATTGTGATAATATTAGTTGCCATAATATTAAAGTTTATTTGTTAACGCAACAAAAGTGGTACAAGAGCATTTTTCATGTTGAATCATTGAGAAATCAATTTTTTGATTGATTTATGATCTAATTTCATTCGGATCTAGTTCTTATTATATATGACATATTTTTATCTAGATTTAATTTGTTATGTCTAAGAATAGTTGTGGTTATATTATGGATTAAATTCTTGAGTTCAACAATTTTTTTTTTTATATTTATTCGGGTTTAATTGTTGGATTCAAAATTTTGGTTTTGGCATTGTTGTCACATCGTTGTCAAGGGTGTAACACTGTGGTGTTACATTTAATCTTTATCAAAATTTCGCGATGTCTTACTCCTGAAACTTCATAATTTTTATAACATCGGGGCACTGGCATAAAGCCTATTTGAACCACCGCGACACTAGACTAGCATAATCACTTCTCTGTAGTTTTGGAAAATTTTAAATTCAAATATTAACAAAATTAATTTGTATGTCTAATGTTTTGAAATATATTAATTAAAATAGCATGCCATAAAAATTGTCTCTCTTGTGCAGGTCGATTTATTTTGGAATATCAAGATGATTGTCTGTATGTAATTTATGCGTATATTTATCGACCCAAAGAAAAGTTAATATTTGGTTGAACTACAAGCATATATGTGGTAATAAATATGTGACAATTATTTGATTTTCCATATAAATAAGGAGTCAGTCCAAAGATGGACTTATTATTTGACAGGATTTATTGTTAATGTTCGATTACTACATCAAGAGTACAACACACAAGGTAATATTTATATCCAAAGACTAAATATTAATGTTGTGTTAAGTATCTTGTAATGGACCCAATCTTTATTTGAATTTAATTATTTCTGTTATTCGGAACGTACATAAATATGTTATTTTGTTCTATTTTCATGGCTAATTAATGCATATGTTTCTATGATATCTGTCAAAATCAACTCCATCACTATGTTGGATGGAACCAATTTTAATGAATGAAAAGAGAATATAATCGTTCTAGCCTGTATGGATCTAGACCTTGAACTAAGGATTGAACAATCAACTTTACTTACAAATAACAGTTCCAAAGAGCAAAATTGGACTATGAGAAATGGGATTATTCAAATCGCATGAGTTTTATGATTATTAAGCATGCAATTCTAGAAACTTTCAGGAGCGATGTGCTCGGAAAGATAACTATCAAGGAGTTCTTGAAGAAAATTAAAAACTGTTTTGTAACAAACAATAAAATTGAAATAACATAATCCTATCAAGCTTTATTTCAATGAAATATAAAAGAAAAGTAAACATAAGGGAGTACATCATGAAGATTTCTCATCTTGCTTCAAAACTTAGGCACTAAAATTAGAGCTGTATGAGGACTTGCTTCCGCATTTGGTTTTGATATCTCTTCTTGCACAATTTATCCAATCAATTTAAGGTTAGTTATAGTTGTCAAAAGGAATGGTCTCTTAATGAGCTGATTTCTCATTGTGTACAAGAAGAAGAAAGATTGAAAATACTCACTTGGCAAGTAGCTTTAAGGACAAAAGCAAGAAAAGAAAAAAGGATAAGTTATGGATGGTCCAATTGAAAGAAATAGAAAAAAACCCAAACTGAGGAATTTGGTCTTTACTTTTGTAGGAATCCTGAACACATAAAAAGATTATACCAAATATCATGCTTGACATGCAAAAAAAGGTTCACTTCTCGCTTTACTTTGTTCTGAGGTTAATTTGGCTTTATTACCTAAACACATTTGTTGTATAGACTCCGGTGTTATTACTCACACAAGTGTGTTTATGTATGATTGCATGAATTTCTGAAAGTCAAATGATACTGAAATATTCATCTATATGGGCGACGACAAACTAGTTAAAGTTGAAGCAATAAGGGCTTTCTAATTTTTTTTTTTAAACCCACCCCTCCTACTTATCTTCTAGTGAATCGAATCTATGGCCAATATATAGGAAAAGTATCTTACCACCCAACCTGCACTTCATTATCAGGACTTTTTTAGTTATTAAAAAATATATATATATAGTCATTATTTAGATATGAAATAAACATATCTTGTACTATCTTTTACACAAAATTTGGTTTTCATTTCTATTTTGGAAAGATACTCTTAATTTTGTTCATTTGGAAATGGTTAATTTAAGTCATTTTATGAATTTAAAAATTGTTGATACCGGTTCTATCTCTTTTATGATAACCTTTATTTACTGGATACTATTACTTCTTATGATTAAACCTTGTATATAAATTCACAGGATACTAAAAGAAAATTAACGAACGAGAATTCTACTTTACAATTGCACAAGCGTTTAGGTCACAGATATATAAATGAAAATTGAAGAACTTGTAGAAGATAGAATTATTAATCCCATGATTTATCAAACTTTCAAGTCTGTGTTTGGTGAATTAAGGAAAAATCTTTTAGACAAACATAAAGAGATTAGATGCCAACAGATCTTTAGACATTTTAGAATTAATACACACACACACACATACATATATATATAGGTCATTTCCTAAGCCTTGGTCAGTAATACTTTATTACGATTTCTCACGTTATGGCTACTATTATCTAAATCATGAGAAATCTTAATCACTGGACATGTTCAAGGTTTTTAAAATTTAAGTTGAGAACCAATTTGGCAAAAGAATTAGGGCTATCATATCTAACTAAGGTGCTACATATTATAGTAGATATGACGGATCAAGTGAAATACTCCCATGGTTTTTGCTAAATTCTCAGAGGAATGTGGAACCGTCCCACAATACACCATTAGTGGAAACTCCCAACATGAACAGTGTTGTTGAGAGACAAAACAACATTAAAGCACATGGGGAGGAGTATGATTAGTCATACTACTTTACCATATTCATTCTAGGGAGAGACATTAACGACTGCAACTTATATCCTTAATAGAGTCCCAATTAGATACTTAAAAGGCAACAACCAAATCCTTTATGAATTATGGACAGACAATAATCCCAATATAAAGTATTTACATATTTGGGGTTGTTCAACTGAGGCAATACTTTCTAGGTCAAATGAAAAAAAAAATTAAACTCAGAAATGGTCAATACCTATTTTTTAGACACTCTCAAGATCTATCTTTGAGACAAGAAATGCTAGGTTCTTTGAGAGTACTGAGTTTTAAAGGAAGAGATATGGTTAGAGATTTTGTGTTTGAAGAAGAATTCATTTCTCTTCCTAGGATTGTTATTGATTGATCAGACTTCTATTCTTGACATTATTCAAGAAGAATACCAGAACCACAAGATGTTGAAAATCTTTCTCGTCAAGAACAATAGATTAATTTTGAAGAATAAACTTAACAATCTCAAAACCAAATGTCATTAACGAGATCCACTAGAGAAATGATAAGCACAGAGAATAATCTTAATGACATTTGTTCTAGAGGTTGTTGAATTTGTTCTTCAGAAATAACATATTGTTATAAGTTCTTAATGAAGAAGATTTTCAACATTGTCTTGTGATTCTAGACTTGCTTCTAGAACAATATCAGGTATAGAAGTCTGATCATTGTTAATAATAATCGTAGAAGAGAAACAAATTCCTCTTCAAAGATAAAGTCTTTAATCTTATCTCCCTCTTAAATTCAATATCCTCAAAGAATTAGGCATTTCCCGTCTCAAATAAAGATTTAAATGTCATATCATAAATTTGTTTCCTCTGAGACCGTTCAGAGTACCCAACAAAATAAGTGTTGATCATTCTTGAGTCCAATTTCTTTTCATTGGTCTATAACGCCTTACCTAAGCTAGAGAATCCCAAATACATAGATGCTTTATACTAGGATATTTGCCCGTTCATTATTCACAACGGGTTTTAGTCGTTGCCTTATTTGGGACTGTATTAAGGATATAAGTTGCAATCTTTAATGCCTCCCAGAGTGAATCCAATAAGATAGTATAACTAATTGTACTCCACACCATTTCCTTTAATAATAATGTTCGTCTTTCAACAATACTGTTTATGTTAGGAGATCCCGGCATGGTTAACTCACTGTTCTAGGAATTTAGCAAAAGGCCCTATATCTTGTTCACCCGATCTATCATATCTATCATAATATAATAATATTCACTACCACGGTTAGATCTAACAGTCTTAATTCTTTTGTCAAGTTGATTCTCAACTTTAGTTTGAAAAGTCCTGAACATATCCGTTCACTAAACTTCTCAAAAATATAAAGATAGCCATAATGAAAAAAAAATTATCTATGAAAGTAATAAAAATATTATTGACCATTCCAAAAAATCGTAGGAAATGGCCCACAAATATCTGTACGTATTCCAAAACATTTCAAGATTTATTGACACCTAATCTTCTTACATTTGTCTATTTACCCTTAATGCACTCAACATAGTCTCGAAAGTCTGACAAATCAAGGGGATTAAGAATTTCATTTCACACAAGTCTTTAATTCTTTGTTTAGATATATGATTTAAATGTATTGTGCCATAATGAAGCAAAATTCTCTCATTGGTTAATTTGCATTTGGTGTTGCGTGAACTTATAGACAAGGTTTCATTTGTAAGAACCAATAGTGTTAAATAAATAAGGTTTATAGTAAAAAGACAAAAAAAATCAGTAAACAACAATATCTGAATTCACAAAAAAAAAAATAAACTGACAATTTCCAAATAAACAAAAATAATCAAGTTTGTCCAAAATAGAAATAGAAATCAAATTGTGTCTAAAAGATGATAAAATATATGTCTATTTTAAATTCAAAAAATAATCAATCTTTAACAATAACCTAAAAGTCTTTATTGCTTCAACATTAACAATTTTGCCACATTCATATAAATGAATCTTTCAGTATCATTTGACTTTCTGCAATTCAGGTAACCTTGCATAGGTACATTTATATGAGTAGTCGTACTAGACTCTATCTACAAATTGTGTTTAGATACTGAAACTAAATTAACTTCAAAACCATCCAAAGCAAGAATTGCCTACTGTCTTTGCACTCCAAACATGATATTCGGTATACCCCTTCTTTATGTGTCTAAGATTCTTAAAAAAGTAATAGCCAGATTTATCAATTTATTTCTTTTGTTGTTTCTCTTGAAATGGATCACCCGCAACTTCTTTATCTTTTTTTCTTTTTCTTACTTTTGTCCTTAAAGTTACTTTCCAAGTAAGCATTTTTAATATTTTCTTACTTCAACTTTCCTTCTTCTTGTACACAATGAAAAGTGAGCTCATTAAGAGACAATTTATCCTTTCGGTGTCTATACTTTACCTTAAATTGACTAAATTGTTCAGGAAGAGATATCAAAACTAAATGCACAAGTAAGTCCTCAGATACCTCTAACTTAGTGCATTAAATTTTGAAGCTAGGTAAGACATCTTCATTTTATACTCCCTTATGTTCTCTTTTCCTTTGTGCTTCATTGAAATAGAATTTGATAGGATTGCACTTGTTTCAACTTTAATATTTTTAAAAAAAAACACTTTTCATGGCATGTTCTTAAAAAACTCATTTGTATAGTTACCTTTTTGGCCACATCGCCCCTAAAAGTTTATGAAATTGCACACTTCATAATCATAAGACTTGTATGATATGAATAACCTACTTCTCATAGTCCAATTTTTTTCCTTGGAACTATTATCTGTAAGAGCAGTGTGCTGTTAGATCCTTAGCACAAGGTCTAAATCCATGTAGTAAAACTTGATCATTACGTTCTTTTTCCATACCTTAAAATTGATTCCACTCAAGATAGTAATGGAGTTGATGTTCCAGATATCATAGAAATAGATGCATTAACTAAAAATAAAACAAAACAACATATTTACACAAGCTACAAATCATAAATTATTAAATTCAAATAATAGCAGACCTACCACAAGATACCTAGCATAACATTAATATTTGATCTTTGGATATAAATATTAAATTGTAAGTAGTACTCTTAGTGCAGGAATAAAATGTTGATAGTAAATCCTATCAAACAATAAAGGGTTAATTATTGACAGGATATTTACCTCGCCTGAGGTTTGGTCATATTACCGATTGATCCCTGTGATTTGATAAAATTACAGTCAACCCCCTTGAATGGCAAAATATTTAACAACTATCCCCTTGCCGTTTATTACCGTTATCTGAAATGCTTATGCCATCAAAAATAATTTTTTATCCTAAAACTACCCTTCTTGATCCCTTTTTAATTTTTTTTTTCTCATTTTTCAACTCTGTGTCAACGTAAAAATGACGTTATTTTCTAATTATTTCTACTATCCATATCACACCCAAATCCATACCCGAAAACCAAACCCAAATCCAAATCCCCATAAACCCCCTCCCTTCCCAAGGCTCGTTCCCATACCCAAATCTAAACCCACAACCAAACCCTACCTTTCTCCTTCTTCCCCTCAGCAGTCGACCCAGCCCTCTCCTTCTCCTCTTCCTTCTCCTACTCCTTCTCTTCCACCTCTCCTTCCCAGCCCTGAACCGAAACCCTTCTTCTCTTCCTTCTCCTCCACCTCCCCCCTCCAACTTCCATTGGATTTTACCCCTTTTCTTTCTCCCTAATACCGCATCAATACCCTTTCCACCTCTTGCACCCTCTTTCTCCTCCAGCCCCCACACCATCCCCTCTCCTTCTTATTCCAACTTCTCATCTAGTCCCAATCATCCGCTTATCGACAAACTCGTGAAATTAGAGAAATGATATCAATCATTTTGTTTTATAGTTCTCATGTGATATCGTATGTTTAAAAAAAAAATTTGCTGGCCGGATTTGGAGTTAATTACGAACGGGTTTTTTAATCAAAGGGAATTTTTCATCACGCTAGTTAAGCAATGGTTTTCTTAAATTTTTTTGATGTTTTTAGTTTATAATTGTTTGAGATTTTGCAGCACTGATGGATTACTATTGATGGGATTCTCTTAAAGTTTTTATTTTTGTGAATTGATCTCAACAGCTTTTTATGGGATTTTTTTGAGTTTTTTCGTCTTTATGAATCTTGATCTTAATTACTGATTATGAGTTTTTTTAAGTTTTTTGGTCTTTATAAATCTTGATCTTGGTTAATAATTTGGATCATAGATTTTAGGATAGGTGGAGGTGGGAAGTGATGTTTTGTGGTGGAGAATTTTGTTCAGGACTAAATTATGTAAATAAAAAGTTCAAGGACTATCTTTGATTTTGCAAAAAGAATGGAGGGACTAGTCAAGCAATATGTTTTAAGGGTAACTTAGTCTTTTCAGTAGATCTGTTAACGAAGTTAGTGAGAGAGGGAATTTGTAATTTTGTATTCCCATAGACATCAATCAGTAATATGGCCAAATCTTAGGGAAGGTAAATGTAATTAACCCAATAATAAATCTATTTTTGAATTGACTTATTATTATTGGAATACTAAAGAATTGTCACATGTTTATTACTATAAGTGTATATGTAATTGGGCCAAATTACATATTCCTTCCTTTGAACTGATGAATAACTGCGTGAATTACATGCAGACAATCATTTTAATATTTCAAAATAAATTAACCTACACAAGTAAATTATTTTTTTGATAGCTTGTTGTTTCAATCAATATTTTTTTTAAAAAAACATATTAAACATCTGAAACAATGTATCAAAATTTAAATATCCCAAAAACAAAACCATTGATCACAAACTCTTGGCCATGAACAGAATGTTCGTAATCCATCGTTTGGTCATGACCATTCGATCCTTGGTTAAATGTTCATGACCACATCGTTTGGTCATGAATGATGGTCAATGACCATACCATTCTAAAATCCTAGTGGTCAGTAACTGTAAGACATGGTTCATGTCTGATCTTTATTATTAATGTTTTAAATTTAAATATCAAATAGAATTCAGAGAAAAAATTGTAAAATATTGAATACAACAATTAAATTCAAAAACAAATAAAAAATTATTGAACTAAAAACTAAATTCATTATATAAGCGCAATTATTTTTAAACACAACAAATTAAATCCTAATAAACATGTATCATATTCAAGAATTAGTTTCGCATAAAATCACATCATAAATTAGATTCAAAATGCATAGGTTTTGCAATAATTTAATATGAAGATGCTCTGAACTTGTTGATGTTCTTAAATAAACTTTAATATCATGACAATCATTGTTATAATAATCCAGATTATTTATATTTAATCATCAAGAATAATAGACTAGATCTAGAAGCAAAAATTAACTTACCTAAATTTATAAAAATAGGTGTGATTCTTAAATATTCGGACGTGACTCTTAAATTTATATATACTGATTCTTAATTCTTATGGTTATAGATTTTTCATATTGATATGTATGTATTTAAGAGAGTTCTCACTTCCTAGAATTTTAGGAAAGTCCAATACATATAATCTAGAGGTTGTAACCATTATATAAGCATCTATTTCTTATTTTTCAAAGTTTGCTCAGCATAAAATAAAAATAAGATTTTAGGATATTTAACTTATACTAGCCAGATGACTTAAATCTATTTAACTTTTATTCTTATTAAATCACTTTAAATTAGACCAATTATGATGTTATATAATACACTTAATTAATATATATTTTAAATGTATAAAATTTAACAATTTATTACCAAAGAAATTTTTTTTTTTTTTTAAAGTCAAATCTAAGCATCACCACGCACTTAAAAAAGTGCAAGACAGACTAACCATGAGGTGGATTCACGAAATACGTAATCATTATAAGCTAAAGTCATTTGGTACAATAAATCAAAAGTAAAAATTCCAGAAGGATTTGTCCATGTGCTTACCTGCTGTATCATTCGATTCATTTCGTTTCCTATCCTTATTATTTTTGTATCAATTAGTAATTATATTATAACTGCTACTAGTACAACCATTGTTATATTAATGTTTTATTGGCATTTATATTAATGTTCTCCTTTTACTCTTTACAATCATGCTGGAATTTGAACAAGCATGAATAGTTTTTTTTTTTTTTTTTTTAAAAGAACGAACTGAATTTTGTACTTTTTAATGAAAGCATCAATACAATGTTAAAATTCTGATGAACATATTGAGGCGTAGGATTTTAAGCTTTGGAAAATATTAACATAGACTCAGTTTTGGATCTTATCTGTCAATCTTGTTATTAAGATTAAATCTTATAAAATTTTGTTTATATCAATTGATATCATAAATTTCATAACATTTAATTCATATTACAAAATTTACAAATAGAGTCAAAAATCAGATATATCTAAATATTTTCCGCCTTTCTTTTACTAGACTTTGCCCTAGAAAAACACGAGTAAACATGTCGGTTATTTGTCATATTGCTTAAGCAAATTTGATCCCTTTTTTTGGCTTTTTTGGTCTTTTGCAAAGAAACTTCTGAATATTCTTGGAATTATTACGTTAGGCCAACCATAAAACACAGTCAGCTAGATTAACATCATTTGAATGCTAAGAGACAAAATCTAATAGAGCTAAATAGTTAATACAATATATTCTTTACTTATTCGCACTGTAAATAGATTACAAAAGCTTTTGAAGGATTCTTCGTTGCAGCTTTCTTCTTGTGGTTTAATGTTGTAGTTCGATTGTTATTCCATTTATGGAAAAAAAAAAAATTGGTTTAATCCGAAGCATTCTTGATAGGGCCAGTCTGGTTGGTTAAACAAACTATTTATTTGCAAAGTTTGTGATAATTAGATTTTAAAATTAAACTATTATGGACTGTTATTCATCATTACATCCAAACAAAATTGCTCCGTGTAGTAAATTTTTTAGGGTTATGTTTTTCTAAGAGTAATTTACTTCTAGAATTTAAACTTTGTTGGACATTTTTCAAACTTTCTTATTTTTCAATCTATTGAGGGTTAAAAATTTTCAAAATTTTGAAATTTCGATATAAAAATTGTTTTATTCTAAATTTCTGTATTTAACCATCTCACAAAAGAAATTTGTATCCGCAAGAAAAATCAAACTTAGAATTTTGAATATATCTTATTGGAAATTGAATCCCTATCTTAGTATTTAGTCGTAAGGAAAAGTGTGGGAAAGTGAGGGAAGTTAGTTCTTTTTCTTTTGTGTGTGTTTGATTTGTAATTAGGAAGTTAAACTTTCTTGCATTTTCACTCAGTTTCCTGAATTTTGTGTTCTGCAAAATTTGCAAAATTATGTAGGAAAATGTTAGTTACACGCAATATCCTTGATAACTGGCCACTAAAACTAGGAGGGAGATTGTTGTAGAATGGGGTTGGATCATTGTATTTTTGTGTCATATAATGCTTAATTTTAATGTAATTGGGAATTAACCTCCCTGAGTTGAAGCTGCATTGTTTCTATAAATAACCCCAAAAAATCTAAATATTGTGAATTTTTTCTCTAAGAAAAATAAACAAAGAGACCAAAGGTTAGTCCAACTCGTGGTCGAAGTCTACTTAAGTAGACTCGAGGTATGCCAATAGTTAGTAATTATATGATCAAGAATAAATCACATGACTTGTGTAGTTCAAAACAAGAAAAAAAAAAGTTCTATTTTATAATGCAATTGAATTTTGTGTTAATTAATAGATCAAATCTATCTAGTTATTTCTCAATCAAATGTATAGCACTACCATGGATATAATAAAACAACGAATTAAAATATATTAAAATTAAAATAAATTTCTTTTGGACATATGAAAACTCAAAAAAAAAAAAAAACAAAGAATCTTACACGAATTCGAGAATTAGAATTTCTCGATCATACCTTAAATTAAAATAAAAACATAAAAAAGCAACTGATTCTCTATTTCTTAATTGCAATAAATAGCACCCCAATCAATTGTGCTAACTTCTTTTTTTTTTTTTTCAAATTGTGGTAGTTATTTTTAAAAGAAGTGACTTTAGCACTAATGGGCAAAGTACCTTAATATATACATTTAGGTGTAATAAAGTATTTTCATCCAAAAATAGTTACCAAATTGATTGGTTTTAAATTTATTTATCTAACGTTCTACCAATTGATGGTATAATTTGCGCTCTATAAACCAATTGGAATTTGGTGATTATTTATTGCAAACAAATTTTTTGCTTTTTTCGTATTGGAGGGATGCGATCATAATTAATAGCATATTAATGCGACTGTCCAAAAAATTATTTTTGGTGAAAATAGAACCTTAAATCGCATGCTATTGAAAGTTGAAACAATTATTCCTTAATTCATTATCTCTTTAGCAATCTTATTATGGTTTATACCATTTATTTGGTTGGTTAAAAGTATTGATTTAGGACTAAGCAAAAAAGAAAAAACAAAAACAAAAACAAAAAAAAACAGGCTCTGTTTGAAAGTTAGTTAAAAGCAACGGTCAAAAGACCTTTCCTAGACAACTCTGTCTTGTCTGAATATGCTAATACTACGTAGTATATTAAGTAAATCTCATTTCCTTGTTTCCAAATCCTTTATCCAGCTGTTTCATTACTCATCACATCAATAATCAACGGCTCATATTTAAAAACTCTCACATTTTATTCCATCTTATTTAGGCATCCCACGTTTGTCAAGACATACATATATTTCTTTCCAATTATTAATTGTCCGGCCCTATGTATTTAATAAAGAATCAACAGGGGAAAAAAAAAAAAAAAAACCCGGCTCATAAATTGGATAATTTATTAATTGTTAGAGTGAGAGAGAGAGAAAGGAAAAGTGGGAGGCAGTTATACAAAGAGAAGGACATAAATTTCGGGTTATAGGGGGACTGAAAGAATGCTGGAGATTCGGTGCATTGCTCAAAATCTTTGACGGGCACCAGCCTTCTGGTCTTCTCTTTCAGGAATTGATCTGAAGGTAAAAAATAAATAAATAAATAAATATTTATTTGACCATTTATAGAATTTTTTCATCAGAAGAAGGTAAATTTATCATTGTATTTAATTTGTTTAATAAAAGATTCCTGGGGGTTGGGGGTGTTGGAGGAGTTTAGATTGTTGTTTGGATAATTTTTAAAGAACCCTTTTCTTGAAATTGTTTGTTTTTAAGGTTTTGATGTAATTTGGCCTTAATTTTATTGATAATGCAATGTAGGCTGGTACCAGAATTCATTGAGTACCTCATTTGTCCCTGCTGTGAAAGACATTTGCTTTGCTTTCCCTTCTGGTATACTATTTTTTTATGAGTTTTCAAGAATCTTGAAATTTGTTTCGAGATAAAAGAAGGGAAAGAAAGCGTTTAAATTGTGGTGAAAGTGGAATTTGGAAGACAAATTCGTCATTTTGATCTTGAAAGAAAGCAACAATCAGGATCTGACAATGAGTGTTGTTTCGGGTGTAATCTCAAGGCAAGTATTGCCAGCATGTGGCAGCCTTTGTTTCTTTTGCCCTGCTATGCGGGCAAGGTCTAGGCAGCCCGTCAAAAGATACAAGAAGTTGATTGCGGATATTTTTCCCCGATCTCAGGTTAGTTTTTTGGTCATATATTACTGCATGAGGTTATTTTCATGATTTTTGCGGCTAACCTTGAAAGCTGCAAAATTGTTGCATTTGAGATATATGCATTAGCATTGTGATCTTATTGATCACCAGCCGTGCTTATGTGTAGAAGTTCAATCGTTTATAATCCCTTTTTGCCAAACTTTATGCAGAAATGTTGGTTTCTCTGTCGTTGCTGTCTACTTCATCTAGCATGATGTAGTTAATTTGAAGTCCTAATTTTGACATATATGCTGCACTACGTAACTTAAAAGCATATGACGATTATTTCCTGTTACTTTTTAGGAAGAGGAACCAAATGAGCGGAAGATTGGCAAACTTTGTGAATATGCAGGAAAAAATCCATTGCGCATCCCAAAGGTACTTCTTGTTTTACATAGTGATGTGAGGTGATATATCCAGCATTGCTAACTTGATAACAAACAAAATTAACAAACCAAGCCTTTATCCAACTAAGTAGGGTCGGCTGCATGAATCCTGCTACGTCATTGCACTATATCATGGACCATATCCTCCTAACTTGATAACAATGTATTAAAATTTGGGCATCAATTTATAATTCTAGTTAGTTCCAGAACTTGATTGCATTTGACCTGTCATCTTTACTGGTGGTACAAAATGAATTAGCTAAGGTGAGAAGATTAGTGGGATCATCATCATCACAAACCTTTACCAGGGTGTTGGTACTGGTCTGTTTACCAAAGAGTTTTTAGGAGGTATAACAGACCACTTAACTGTGCTTGTTAAACAGCAAAATAATGCAGTACATCATAACTACTATGAAGAATGCTAATTGTTCAGGTCGGTTCTGTTCCTTTTCTACACCAACCCATCATAAATCTCCATGAAGAGCACACATGTAAAATACTTCTTGCTCTCATTAAATTCTTTCATTGACATCTCATTGAGGGGAATCAGTTGACATGAAGATCTTTCCGCCAACTCATCATAGATCTCCTTGAAACTCAACATTTCTTATTGATCTCTCCCACTGCTTTACTGCCAATAATTCCTGCATATTAGTCAAGACGGGTAGGTCAGTTGGTACTTAAACTAGTGCTTCTCGTGAGACTTTCTTTGCAAACATGTGTGATCAAGGCTAATGTCTCAATACACAACTCCTTCATGTATTCTATATCTTTTCAGGCAAAAGTAGATTATAGATTACTTTCTGCTCTCAGAAGTTCTCAAATGGGTCAAGTATAGATAGGTCTTTATTTTGCACATTTTACAATTAGGTGTTTGATCTCTTATGACCAGATAACAACTTCACTTGAGCAAAGGTGTTACAAGGAAATAAGGAATGAGAATTTTCGATGTGCAAAAATTGTCATGTCTATCTACAGGAAGTTGCTAATTTCCTGCAAGGAGCAAATGTAAGTTATCTTCCTAATTTTATTACAAGGAATCCCCCTCATGGTATGTTTTCTGCTTATTGTTATTAATAAACCTGTGCATTTCAAGTTGGGAGTTATTCCCTTGAAAATTGGAGTTATCTTGTTGTAACAGCATTCATTCATTTCTGTATGTAGAGTTGTTACATTTAGATTTTAGAATTTGAACCGAAGTTGTCAATGCTAAGTTGGAAAGAGGTTCAATGTGATGTTTAAACAAACTTGAGCCTAAAACATGAAGTTTCTTGCATGTACATTTCGTACACATGATTGTTAAGTTGGCTTACATCCCTTCACCTCCAGCATCTATGGCTAGTTCCTTTAGTAAACCGCAAGTTTCATCCATGCCTTAATCTCAAATTTAAGGACATAATGGAATGCCTTATTCAGCTAATCTGAGTTCTGTCATCTCAATTTTGTTCTCTTATAGCTTAACCTTAGTTCTTCAACCGGCCTTTGTCATCACCGAGCAGATGAAACAGGAAGGAGATTTTCACTTGATTGCATATAATTTCTGGGAGGTGGGTGGTAATGTAATTTGAGATGGAAAAATAGAAAAATATCTTGCAAGAGTTGGGGGTAAGACCAGATATTTATCCTGCTGAAGGTCTACTCTTGCCATTCAGGCATATTATGATTGTGGTAAATTTGAGAAATTCACCTCCGAAACTTGGAATATTTTATCAGATAGCTATCTTGAGTGTTTTCTTTCTGATAATACCTTCAATGATATTGCATTATACATTGCCAGAATCACTTCGTTTCAAAATGTTTTGAGACTTTTCTTTCCTATTTTTTATTTCTATTCGTTGATTCTTCAGTTTAGTTTCAATCCTCACCTAAAGGAAGAAAAATCGAGCTATGATAGTAACTCATTTGTACGCTTTATGCTGTTGATTTTATGTGAATTTTAAAGGACAACTCCAGTTTACTAATATGTAATTCTTTTGGCAGGACCCTTTTTGCAAATAGTTTATTAAGTATAATTCATACTTTGCTGGACCAGACACGGCAGGATGACATAGTAATCGTAGGATGCCAGTCTCTCTTTGATTTTGTAAATAACCAGGTCGTTGTTTTTAGTAGTTTTTTTAGTATGTGATACTAGGTGACTCATGCTAAGTTCTTTGGCCTCATATATTTGGATGATTTTGGCTCTATTTCACAGAAAGACGGGGCTTACATGTTTAATTTGGAAGAATTCATTCCAAAACTTTGTCAATTTGCTCAAGAAGTTGGAGAAGATGAGAGAGCAAAGTATCTCCGTGCAGCTGGGCTTCAATCACTTGCTGCCCTGGTATTCTAATTATCCTGTCCATCATACATCAACTTCAGCTTTCAATTAAGAGTCATTATACTGAACATGTATGGCATTTTACAAAATATGTCTGGAAACAATAACATAAAGTCACTTTGGAAGAGGCTGCTAATTCTCATGATAACAAGACTTCTATTTGATTGCCTTAACAATTCATACATCCATCTTTCTGATCGGCATTAAGTATGTTTCCTTCTCCACCCCACATCAATTATATTACAGTTTTCTCAACCGTTCGGAGAAAATTTGATGGTGTTCCAGATCAAAAATTAGTAGACAGAAGATATGGAATTTAAGTTTATCAAGAATGCACATAGAATAGAATAGGGTTTAGAATCAGAGATCAAGAGAAACCCATAAGTGAAAATTTTAGGTATTTAGGTTTAGTTCTTCAGAGTGATGATGGTATAGATAGAGATGTTACATATTGGATACAAGTGGGGTGGATGAAATGGAGAATGGCATTGGGAATATTATGCGACTACAAAATTCCTATTAAGGCTTAAGGATAAATTTTTACAGAATGACCATTAAACCAGCGATACTTTATGTGTCTGAATGTTGGGCAGTAAATTACACATATAAGCAAAAGATGAGAGTTGCAGAAATGCAAATGTTAAGATCGACATGTGGGTATAATAGGACGGACAAGATACGCAATGAGCATATTCAGGATAAAATTGGAGTAGCACCTATCGATGAGAAGATGGATGTGTGGGTATACTAGGATGGATATGCAATGAGCATATTCGGGATAAAATTGGAGTAGCACCTATCGATGAGAAGATGAGAGAAACACGCTTAAAGTGGTTAGGTCATGCTCTAAGATGGCCAGTAGAGGCGACTGTCAAGCGAGTAGATTTTAGAGAGAGTAATTAACGTAAGAGGGGTAGGGAAAAACGAAAAAAGACTTGGTAGGTAACTTATAAGAAAGATATAGCCCATCTAGGAATTAATGAGGATATGGTTCATGATAGAGCGCCATGGCGTAATAGGATACCTTTCATGCAGCCGACCGTACATAGTGGAAATAAGGCTTGGTTTGTTTGTTTTTTTGTTCTAGACATTTTGAAACTTGGTTTAGTAGCAAACTATGCACTACTTGGACCAACATATGTGTTTACCAAAATATAAAAAGAATGTGAAGCCATTCTCCAATTCCTCTTTCTTCATGTTTTATGTAACTCTCACAAATTCCTTCTTTATGTTGGCTTATTCCTGCAATATGAAATCTACTTTATTGTTTTAAGTCACAAGATTAATAACTGTGTAAGGCATTATTAGCTCTTAACATCTTGTCAAGCACTCGATGGGAAATATAATTACTTAGCGTAGTGTTAAAGAAAAAGAAAGGTTTTCAGAGGCTGAATTAGAATTTATAGCTAACACGACTTTTACTTGGTTTTTGAGTTAAATACATATTTGTCCAATCACTAGATAGTAGTTTCATGTGATCAGTTTCCAGCTCTTAAACACATTGAAAATGTTACGCCACTTTATGCCCCCTAATCCAATTGTACATTATATTGTCTATCCCCAACAATAGTTGACATCATTGAGAATGCTACTATAAGCCTTATAAAATTACTTAAAAATGAAGGAATCCCACGTAGGAAAGCAGATCCTGCCCCCAATTTCTCTTTGTGTGTGTGCACTGTTGTAAGTTCTGAATGAAAACCAAAAGTTTATTATTTGCTTCTAAATTGTTTTGTCACTCTTGTCCAACTTTTGCTGCACAGGTTTGGTTCATGGGCGAATATTGTCATATTTCAGCTGAGTTTGACAATGTAAGAAGATTCTCCTGACCTCTCTCTCTCTCTTCTCTCTCTTTTCTCTCTCTCTCTCAAGTTGTTGAATGTCCTGTTTTCTGATTCGAGCTTTTTGCTTTATCTTAACATTGCATAACTTACTCCCTGTCTCTGAATTTTTTCTCTTTTTTTTTTTTTTGGTTATTTTTGTTTGACTAGAGCTAGAAAATTATTTTATGTTTATGTTCCTCCTCATTCCATAAAGCTCATTAAGAGCACCGTTATGTTAATGGGAAATAGTAGTGGACACATAAACTAATTCAGAATACATAATCGCATGTGACATCCTTGTTGCTTTTAGGTATCAGAAGATACGAATATCCATTATCGGATGCAGGCATGTCCCTACAAACTTCAGAAGGGATAGGGCATTTTTTTTATGTTAATAGTCTCTGCCATATCCTTGCTGCATATAAAATCATCCTTTAGATAGTAATTTAACAATATAATGGAAGAGGCAATGCAAATGTTTTGCTCTATAAAGACTAATTTGCCTTTGTAGCGCAGTAATTTAGTAAAGCTGTCACTGCAAAACAGAATAGAAAACTTAGACACTCCTATTCTAATCAATCTTGCTGTGGATTTAATCAATTTATGGTGATTAGAAGTGTACCGTATGCTATCATTCTCTTCATAGCTGCTGATCTTTATTTTCAGTTAGAATGTCTTGTGTTTTCCACTGTGTAAAAAACATTTCTTTTATAGAATCACTGCTAAGTTATTCCCAATATGCAGATAACATGAAGTCAAATTGTTAATAGTGAATCGCATCTCCTGAATAGTCTTCAGTTTGGTAAACTTTTCACTGTAAAGTTGAAGGTGGAAATTTTTACTACTTCCGATCTGCATTACATATACTAATAAATTTTAGTCAACCAGATTGTTTCAGTTGTCTTGGAAAATTATCAAGGTTCAAGTAAGGAGGAATCCCAGGATCCCAACCAGAATAGGTGGGTGCAAGAAGTATGTAAGGGTGAGGGCCATGTTTCACCTTCACCAGAACTTCTTACAAAGGTTCCGTCTTGGCGGATGATTGTCAATGACAAAGGCGAAGCAAATGTCCCAATGTATAATCTTGCAGATGACAATCTCTGGCTGAACTTACTCCTCTCTTTCTGATAATTTTCTTAATTATTGTGGATATTTTCTGTTTCTGATGGTTTCCTCACTGTGTGCTGTTTTGCAATTTTATAGTGAAGATGCACAGAATCCCAGCTTTTGGTCTAGGGTGTGCCTACATAACATGGCCAATATAGGAAAGGAGGCTACAACCATGCGTCGTGTTCTTGAGTCTTTATTTCGCTATTTTGATAATGGAAATCTATGGGAATCTGGACATGGGATTGCTTTTCCAGTCTTGAAAGACATGCAGATATTAATGGATGGTTCAGGTACCATTGTTGATTTGTAACCTTTATTATTTGTTGCAATTTCACATTGTTTGTGTCAGAAGAAATTATCACCTACATGCAGCTAAAAAGACATTAATGAGCACTTTTTCTTTATTTTCTAACACAGGGCAGAATACACACTTTCTCCTGTCGATATTAGTCAAGCATCTTGATCATAAAAATGTTCTTAAACAACCTGATATGCAGCTTGATATTGTTAAGGTTGCCACCTCCCTTGCTCAAGACACAAAAACATTGGGTTCAGTAGCCATTATTGGGGCAGTTACTGATATTATGAGGCATCTTAGAAAAAGCATACATTGCGTATTCACTAGATGATGCAAATCTGGGAGCTGACTTAATTAAGTGGAACAGAGACTTTAGAGAGGCAGTGGATGAGTGCCTTGTAGAGCTATCATGTAAGGTGAGATCGTTATCAAACTAACTGATAATCATCAATCTCGTTCCTGTGTTATAATATCCTACTAAAATGTTCGTTGAACAAAAATAAAATGCTTCTTTGAACAAAAATAAAATGCTTTCTGTGCCAAATGTGCTCATCACACACACACACACACACACGATATACATATACTCATAATGATATGCTAGAATACGGTTACTACTAATTGATGATTTTCAAGGAAAAATCTCAATCTCGACTGAGATTTGTCATGAGACTGTACTTTCAGAAGTTTAAAGTTCTTATCCATAAACAGGTTGGTGATGCAGGCCCCATCCTTGATGCCATGGCTGTCATGCTAGAGAACATCTCAAACATTACAGTTATAGCAAGGACTACTATTGCTGCGGTTTATCGGACAGCTGATCATGAAAAGATGTTCACAAGTTGTAGCCGCAATGCCAAACTTGTCCTATCAAAATAAAGTAGGGGAATATGCAAAGAAGAAACTGTAAATAATTATTTACTTTCTTTAATATTTTATTTTACACCAAACTCTGTGCTGATATTTTTTTTTTTTTTCAGGCATTTCCTGAGTCTCTGTTTCATCAGTTACTCCCAGCCATGGTTCATCCAGATCACGAAACACGAGTTGGAGCTCACCGCATCTTTTCAGTAGTCCTTGTGCCATCTTCAGTTTGCCCTTACACAGGCTCAGCCGAGCCTGAGTCAAAGAAGGCAACAGATCTTCAAAGAACACTTTCAAGAACTGTTTCTGTTTTTTCATCTTCAGCGGCACTTTTTGACAAGCTAAAAAACAGAAGCTCTTCACGAGAAAATGTTCTTCAGGAGATCAAGGAAAAGCCAACTGGTGAGGAGGAACAAAGAAATACCAATGATGGAATGCTAAGCAGGATCAGATCAACATATAGCAGAGTCTATAGCTGTTCAAAACTCCGCCTTCTGCAGATGCTGAGTCCCCAAACAAGATTTCAGTGGTTGGTTTCTCAAATATTTTTCTCCATCTAACGAGGCTGGACATTTTAATGTTTTGCAGTGGTTGACTTTGAGCTTTTCATTTCCTCTGGTTTTTCTTTCCAATCAAATTATGAGGCCCACTATGTGCTATCTTTCTAAGTTTCTTACTAGCTGAAATCTATTAAATCACATGCTTTTGTTGTATATTAGGGAAACTGAAATTGGATTGGCTTATGCTAAAAGTTTATTCCATGATTGTGTTAGTGTTTACGAAGTATATTTTGTATCCATGGTCAAATTCATTTTATTTTGTTTCATCAAGTGCTTTGACTCATATCCTCCCTTACATTTCAGGACCCCATTTCTCTTCGGTTGAGTAGCCATCAGATTAGCCTTTTGTTTTCATCAATTTGGGCACAATCCATATCTCCTGCAAACATGCCTGAAAACTATGAAGCTATTGCTCATACATAGGGTATAGCCTAGTTTTGTTGTTCTCCCGCGCCAAGGTAATTTCTTGCCTTTGCATGTTGGTTTTGATTTTAGTATGTTCATTTTGTCTTTTATGTTTTGAAAGATTAATATGCTTCTCAGACAAGTTTGATCCCGTAGGTGCTGTTCAACTTTAAGTAACATCAACCATTGTTTCCATTGCAGAATCTGATTCACATATCTCATAGTCTATTTTACTTAAGTATCTTGCTTTGTACTTTTATTCTGAATTATGATTTTCTCATTTTTCTTCCTGGTGGTTCTTTTTATTATTCATTTCCCAACTTGAGGAGAACAGTGATCTCGCAAGTTTTACTTGTTAACACTACAAGTCCCTGGCCACTTCTCTTTTATATCATTTTGCTCCTTATAAAACTGGTATGGTTATTCTGATAAAACAGTAAGATGACTTTGAATGACAACAGGTTGTGATCTTGGGTTTGATATAAGAATATGACTGTCAGAACTTTCTGGGTTTATTTCTGTCATTATTTATGCGCATAAATTTTTAGAGTATATCTGTTCAATTTTTTACCATCTTAAACATTGAACTTCAGTATTTGCTATGTTTCATATATTTGAACAAAAAAGTACACCTTCCCGATAAAGAAATGTGAATAATGCTTTTTAAATCATCATGCTTCTTCATCATTAAGTAACAACGGAAGAAATTTTAAAAGGAAACTTAAGGCCTCGTGTCCAACTTTACATGTAGGTTACACCACTATACTGAATTTTTTTTTTTTTTGGCAGTTATATGATGTTTATCGGTGTTATGCTGTGAGCGTCATATCTTATTGAAGTTCCTAATTCTTGCAGAATTCTTCTCGAGACCATCTAATTCAAAGTTTTCAACTTGCATTCTTACTGCGTGGCTATTCTCTGGCTCAAGGAGGTAATCTGCAAGATTGAACTTACCCATGTTTACTGTAATTCTTCTGGAAGTTGGGTATGATTAAATGTTAAGCTAATTATTCACAATGGGGCCAAATTAGACAGTCTAGTGTTCTCTGAATTTGTTTAGTAGGTAAAATGTGGTATCAGTTGAGTGACTGGGATAGCAGAAGAGATTAGTTTTCAAACTGTACTGAACTAAAAAAGTCACATATAAATTATTGTCAGGAGAGAGACAAATGGAGTGAAGATAACATGTAACTTGAATTTTTGCTGTTAACTATGCCAGTTTATCAGATATCTTCGGACTTTGATGGGGGTGGTGAGAGAAGAATGCTGTTTAATCATCATAACCTTTCCCTTCGCTATAGCATATAACATGATAGAAATTTGATTATAACATCTTTTCATAATTTCATTGAACACGTCAAGGTGCTGAAAACAGTTCCCAAAAGTTATGTTGATATGATAATAGAAGTTTAGGTTGATCATGTTTTCTTCAACTTGATATGTTGCATTGTAAAACAATTTTCACATCCATGGTTCAGCTCTGGTATCATCCATTCTACTTTCAGGGCCAGTGCCACCGTCACGTCGAAGATCCCTCTTGTCTGTTTTGGCAACATCCATGATTATTTTTTCATCAAAGGCACACAGCATTCTTCCCCTTGTACCATGTGCCAAGACTGTACTTTCAAAGAAAATGGTAGGTGATCTACTACTAATAAGCTTTTTTAGAATTTGCATAATGATGGTTCTCAAACTTAAAACTAGTTCCATTTTCTCGTGCTCATTGCTTTGATAACAACTTCAGGCAGAACTAACATTGAAAGGCATATGTTGCCTTTTGCTGTAAAATTTTTTCTTAACTGCAAACTTCATGAGCAAAAGATGGCAAATGCCTTAACCATTGTTCATATGACCTTTGCAGATTGATCCATTTCTGTCTTTAGTTGAAGACTCTAAGTTACAAGCTGTAGATACTGGATCCACACTTGGGAAAGTTGATTATGGATCCAAAGAAGATGATAATTCAGCTCTGAAATGTCTTTCGGAGGTAGAAATTACCAAGGACCAGACAAGGGAACACATGGTTTCTCTTATAGTGAAGAGTACTTGGACAACTTATCAGATGTAAGTGCTCACTTCAATTTTTTGAATCAAGGAATTTCTTTGATTTTCAAATAAATAAGGCAAATTATACCACGATTCTATCTTTTGCAGGGTGAAGTTTGCAACACAAGAGAGCTGTTGCTGAGTAATTTTTTGCCTGATGATGTGTGTCCTCTGGGATCCCAGTTTTACACTGATACTTCAGAAAAAGTACATCAGTCTGTTGAGGAAAATGATAAAACTCAGGGAGAGGTAATTACGATCAATGGAACTCTAATTGTTTAATATGTCAAACCTATAACAGATGTTTGTTTCCCATTGTGCAGGCTGGACCCATTTTTACATTAGAAGATGATTCTCTTCCAGACTCATTTGAAAGCAATTTGAAACAAAATCCACAATTGGCTATCGAGATTCCTGACCTATTGAGTGTCAATCAGCTTCTGGAATCTGTAAGTTTCTTTGGCATGTCTCTTTAGCTGAGAGCTATAATTTCAGGAAGAGTTAGAAAAGCACAAGTAGGGCTATTAGTCTGGCATGCAGTCTATCTGCATACATCCTTATCTGAGGAGCATGTCACTTAAACCTGGTTCTGTTTATAGTTCATAACCACCATATCCTGTAGATTAAGATATTAGTTTCCATCTACTGTAAGCATAAGTTTGTTAGGTAATTGCCGTGAACAATCAAGTTAGATTGAATGGATAACTTGAGCTGACAGTTTATCTCAAGTTTGATTAGGCATTTACTGAAGGGCCAGGCTTGTGAATATGTTTTTCTTGCTGCATGTTAAAGGTGAAAATTCTAATAATTGTTGGTGCCTCCTCCATTTTCTACTAACAAGAATATTCATATAGGAATGACACTGGGAGAGAATATTTGTAAGATCAGAAGTCTATCGAACTTCGGATCATTCTAATCAATCATAACTATTCTTAGTAAAATTGACTTTTTCAGATTCTCGAGGCATAAACACACATTTAGTGTGCTCATGTAACTAGTAATTTGATACTAGATATCTTAATGGAAGTACTCGTGTCTGGGTTTAATTTGTAATCTTTTATTAGAAGCTGACCATGTTTCTGGAACACTGACAGTACAAGCTACACACACACAGAGGACAGAGGGAAAGAAGACATGTTTTTATCCCGTTATAGTTGAATCTTCCTAGTTTTGGAATGTGGTAGAGCTACAGTTATCTGCCAATTGATATCATAGATTTAATCTAGTCTCGTAAAGGTTATGCTAAATCCTCTACTGAGACTAAAAGGTCTTTTCTTTCATTAAGAAAAGAAAGAAGAGAGGGTATAACGACGTGCTTAATCTCAGACAAGGAAAGCTAATTGGATTCAAATATTCAATATTGTTACTTTAGTGTGTGCTTTACCAAAACCTAACACCTTATCTGTTAAATGTGCACAGGTGTTGGAAACTGCACATCAAGTAGGAAGACTATCGGTGAGCACGTCTGATGTGTCATATAAGGAAATGGCCCATCACTGTGAGGCACTACTATAAGGTGATGGGAAAGCAGCAGAAGATGTCCTACTTGATGAACACCTATAACCAACAAAGACAGGAAAGTTTGTTGATCAGAGTTTCTCAGCACTCTGATGAGAATGATAAAACCCTGGTTTCACATGTACATACTGATATAAGTTTAAAAGTGGTAATTTCTTGCTTCATCTTCCCTGAACCCCTGGTGCAGCATAGCTTGGTCAATATTCACTTAATGGTGTGACTATCTGGATATGCATCCATTCTTTTAGGGCTATGGTGTCATTTGCCCGTTCATGCATGAATAATTTCTATAGGCATGAGGTTTGGGTTCATGTGATCTGTACATTTTCCTTTTTCCCATTTACTGGCAGACGTTATCTACTAATCAAACAACAGATATGCATGCTTATTTTAGGAAGTGTCCCTTGACATGAATCAATTGGAAAAGGATCCTTACTGATTGCTACAGTAACATTTAGTGCCAGCATCTTTTTTCTGGTCTTTAAACCCAGACAGATATAGGGCACCCTGATGTTATCTGTTAATTCGTAGTTGATATCATGTAACATCTTAGAGTTAGTACTATAGAAGAAGTTTTCAATCATTAGTCATTTTAATAGTAAATTATGTGCGTACTGTAATTGTTCCTAGAATTCTTTTAGATTCCCAACTCTTGGTGATGCAAGGAAATGTACACAGGCTGATTGCGCCCAATAGTACTTTCTCTTCATATGTCAAAGAATGACTTTATGCAGTATCTTTCGGGTGTATTTTGGATTCCAAAATGAGAATGCATATATGGTTTGGCAATCGAATAATGAGCTTCTAATTTGATTACATAAGAGAGAGAATAATAAAGACTATCAAACACATTAGGGTTCCGAAAGCCTGTTTGATTTTTAGGAAGCAAAATTAGCACAGGAGTTTGGTCCTGTAATGCGCTGAATTATTTTACATATTTGTAAAGTTCATAGAGACAACATTAATAAATAAATAAATAAAAAATGAACAGGCTTATTTCCCCAGAAATATGACCAATCTGATTAGTCATTTGATTTTCTGTAAATTGCTTAATATTTTTGTGCAACTGCAATTTGCAGGTTGGAAATCCATTCTTGGACCACAATACAGTTGCAGTTGCAAGCAAACCACCAGTTATGCCCATGTTGTGTGCAGCTGAATACCAATATCGTCCTCAGTCTTTCAAGCTACCAGCATCAAGTCCATATGATAACTTTTTGAAAGCCGCTGGATGTTGATATGATCAAAAGTACTATTATTTATGCTAATGAGTAAAACAAGGTGTCTGCATTACTTCAAAATGTGGCTGAAATAGCATGACAAGATGCTCCAAAGTGTTAAGCCTTCCTGCTTCTGAGTGTTTGTGGATCAGATGATACACATCATTCGGCACGAAGCAGCCAGCAGCATCCATATTGGAATTGTTTGAGTTTCTCGTCCCGGTACAATTAATTCTCTTTATTTTTTTTCTCCCTGATTACACAAGATGTGCGTGGTTCTTGTGCAAGGCATGTGTATACCGGGAGAGCCAATGTCCAGATTGTCTTCTGTGAAAAATAAAAAGCAGCAGCATTTGAGGAATGACCATCCTAGTTTTAGCAATTGATATGTGTTTAAAAGCAATTTTAACTGAGGTGATCTTTTTAACCTTCGGATTGTAGTGGAGAAGTACTACTCTTCTTCCCTTCTGAGTTGGTCATTAGATGGCCATTTTGTAATTAACAATCTTTTTAAAAAAATAAATAAATAAATGTAGGTGAACTACATTGTTAATCTCTTGCATTTTTGGCATTGTAATCTTTATTGTAATTGCAACAGATATGCTTAATCTCTTGATTTTTGCTTGTAGATAAAGATTCATTTGCAAAAATGCAAGATGTTGAGATTTCTATTAGCAGTCAATATGTCCATTTTTTTCAATGGTCGAGTATAACATTTGACTAAGCCAAATGACAAAACTATGCCTATAATGGATGCACCCATAATTAATACTAGTTGTCAAATACAGCCCGCTGGAAAGCAATGTGTACGGTGAATTGTTTTTTCTTTTTATCTTTCTTTTTTGTTTAAGGAAGATTCTAAACTTGAGATGGAAGGGTGGTAGTCGTGCTTGAAACCTCATGCTGGCATATTAAGGTCGCTCGGGCGGAATTTTGGGACAAAAACTGGTACAGAATTTTTGTTGTACTTTCTAAACCGATCTCTTGTACCATATTTTATATATTTGACATGTATAATATTTGTAAGGCAAAGTACAGATTTATGACAAAAACTACACATTTTAACCACAAAGTATTAGAAATTCAAATGGCTATTTATTCAATGTCAGTCATTTTAGACGAACAAAACAGAATACCCAATTGTTATTGTATCAACAAGAGAATTGTATGGCATAGGGACTTTTATTGCTAGCGACGACAGTTTAGAAAGGGGTATCTTGGACTATTCGTTATATCCAACGGAGGGAAATATAGAACAAATACAAATTTCAAAATTTCCTCTACTGTATGGGATGCCTCCTATATAGACGTTCTGAGGGACCTGCCTAACCACTTTTACCGCAATGAAGGTCGTTCTTTG